>OY755178.1:866576-1241327 GCA_963576735.1 Bedellia somnulentella
AGTTAGGCGTTTTCAACATTTGCATTCTATCTGAAAAGGTAGACAAGTGGCCTTCCGAATTATTAAAAATTCGGAGGTAGGAAACGCAAACACTACTTTAACGTGTAAAAGAAATAAAGGATAGAAGAATTTCGCACTGGCAGCCAACTGACACGGTAGCTCAGTTGGCAGAGCGTCCGGGGCGTTTACCCGAGGTCGCGGGTTCGATCCCCGCCTGTGTCGAAATTTTTCTTTCCTTTATTATTCTTTATTTATTAGTAATAATCCCCACATGAGGTTTTCATGAACAAAAAGATTTAAATTATGTGATAGTTAGGCGTTTTCAACATTTGCATTCTATCTGAAAAGGTAGACAAGTGGCCTTCCGAATTATTAAAAATTCGGAGGTAGGAAACGCAAACACTACTTTAACGTGTAAAAGAAATAAAGGATAGAAGAATTTCGCACTGGCAGCCAACTGACACGGTAGCTCAGTTGGCAGAGCGTCCGGGGCGTTTACCCGAGGTCGCGGGTTCGATCCCCGCCTGTGTCGAAATTTTTCTTTCCTTTATTTATTCTTTATTTATTAGTAATAATCCCCACATGAGGTTTTCATGAACAAAAAGATTTAAATTATGTGATAGTTAGGCGTTTTCAACATTTGCATTCTATCTGAAAAGGTAGACAAGTGGCCTTCCGAATTATTAAAAATTCGGAGGTAGGAAACGCAAACACTACTTTAACGTGTAAAAGAAATAAAGGATAGAAGAATTTCGCACTGGCAGCCAACTGACACGGTAGCTCAGTTGGCAGAGCGTCGGGGCGTTACCCGAGGTCGCGGGTTCGATCCCCGCCTGTGTCGAAATTTTTCTTTCCTTTATTTATTCTTTATTTATTAGTAATAATCCCCACATGAGGTTTTCATGAACAAAAAGATTTAAATTATGTGATAGTTAGGCGTTTTCAACATTTGCATTCTATCTGAAAAGGTAGACAAGTGGCCTTCCGAATTATTAAAAATTCGGAGGTAGGAAACGCAAACACTACTTTAACGTGTAAAAGAAATAAGGATAGAAGAATTTCGCACTGGCAGCCAACTGACACGGTAGCTCAGTTGGCAGAGCGTCCGGGGCGTTTACCCGAGGTCGCGGGTTCGATCCCCGCCTGTGTCGAAATTTTTCTTTCCTTTATTTATTCTTTATTTATTAGTAATAATCCCCACATGAGGTTTTCATGAACAAAAAGATTTAAATTATGTGATAGTTAGGCGTTTTCAACATTTGCATTCTATCTGAAAAGGTAGACAAGTGGCCTTCCGAATTATTAAAAATTCGGAGGTAGGAAACGCAAACACTACTTTAACGTGTAAAAGAAATAAAGGATAGAAGAATTTCGCACTGGCAGCCAACTGACACGGTAGCTCAGTTGGCAGAGCGTCCGGGGCGTTTACCCGAGGTCGCGGGTTCGATCCCCGCCTGTGTCGAAATTTTTCTTTCCTTTATTTATTCTTTATTTATAAGTATTTATAGATCAAGAGAAAAACTCTTCGATTTATATGATCAAAAAGCTTATAGTAATAATAATGAATTGAGTGAATATGTAAAAAAATACTCAAAAATATTTAATAAAGTATGTAAAGAGGCTAAAGCCAGATACCTAAGCCGACGTATCCGCACATCCGATAATAAAGTTAAAACAGTGTGGAATATTATCAACACCCAAACAGGCCGAGGTAAACCATGCGATCAGGAGTTCTGTGTTCGATCTGATAAAGGTCTGACTACCTCTGATGAGGAAATCGCTTGTATTTTTGAAAAATATTTTACTGACATACCATCGAAAACAACTGAATATTTAAACACATCGGTTATAAAAGCTCAACACTTATTACAACAAAATGTTGATAGGTGCGAAACTTTGTTTTGTTTTTTAAGATGTCGGCCCTACAGATATCGAAAAATGTTTTAAATCATTTAAACTAAAAAGTTCTGAAGACATTTGGGGTATGTCAGTGAAAGTTTGCCATAATTTTATTGTAACTTTGGCTCCATATTTAGCAGATATATTTAATGAATGTATAAGAAATAAAATCTTTCCAAATCTCACGAAGCATAGTAAAATTGTACCACTTCTTAAATCCGGAGGAGATAAAATTAGTCCTGATGGTTATAGACCCATATCAATTCTGCCAGTTTTAAGTAAAATATTCGAAAAACTAATGTTCAATCAAATGCTTTTGCATTTCGCTTCAAACAAATTGTTTCATCCAAAACAATTTGGCTTTACGAAGGGCCGCTCTACCACCGATGCAGGCGTTGCCTTAATGAAACACATTTTTGATTCGTGGGAACGCAAAAATGATGCTATTGGTTTGTTTTGCGATCTTACGAAGGCATTTGATTGTGCAGATCATGAAATCCTTTTTATTAAATTAGAACATTATGGCATACAAGGTGACGCACTTAAATTAATAAAGTCTTACTTTTCGGATCGGATACAGAAAGTGCAAATCAATAATGCAATATCACCTGGAACTGATGTGAAAATGGGTGTTCCGCAGGGTTCTATTTTGGGCCCATTTTTATTTTTAGTTTATATTAATGATTTGCCGTTCATGGTCGAGAAAATGTCCGAGATAGTGTTATTTGCTGATGATACTTCTTTAGTATTTGACGTTGAAAGAAATAATCAGAATATTGACGAGGTGAATAACACGGTTTCACAGATTCAAACATGGTTTGCTTCCAATAATCTTGTACTGAATGGTAAAAAAACCAAATGCATTAAATTTGTATTACCTAATGTTAGGTGCGTTGATAACGAAATAATTTTAAATAATGAAAAGTTAGTATTTTCGGATAACACAGTTTTCTTAGGGATAACTCTGGACTCCAAGCTCCAATGGGGACCCCACATTAGCTCACTAGCTGGCAGGCTTAGTAGTGCTGCATATGCCGTTAGGAAAATAAGACATTTGACAGATGTACAGACAGCTCGATTAGTTTATTACAGCTATTTTCATAGTGTAATGTCTTACGGTATTTTACTCTGGGGCAGAGCAGCTGATGTTGGTTCCATATTTATTCTCCAAAAGAGAGCAATAAGAGCCATATACAATATGAGATCCCGAGATTCCCTGAGGGAATTGTTTAAAACAATAAATATAATGACATTGCCATGTCAATATATTTATGAAAATATTATGTATGTAAGAAAAAATCAGGCCTCTTTTGTGAAAAATTGTGACAGACATATTCGAAACCTGAGAGACAACAATAAAATATCCGTGCCAAAATACAGATTGTCAAAAGTAAATACATCTTTCATGGGGTTATGCGTAAAAATGTATAATAAAATACCTGAGGACATTTTAAATTTATCAGAAACAAAATTCAAAGCGCTGTTAAAAGAAATCTTAGTTCGAAAGCCTATTACACTGTCAATGATTACATTAATGATGAAGTGGCTTGGTGTCATCAGGGCTCTGTGCAGAATGTTTCCGGGCTAACACCAAAATTGTAATGGACGTAAAAAAAGATGTGTGTTGACGAGTTTCTTACGGGTTCTTCTCTCAACAAAACACCTTCCGAATCCGAAGTAAACTTAGTATTAAGTTGAATTTTGACGTTCAAAAAACAAAGATTTATCTTTTTATTTTGAAATAAATGATTATTTTATTTTTTTATTTTTTTTATAACTCTGACTACCCTCTTTTGGGATTTCTAACTGAGATTATATATACGTACGTACTACAGTTCAGAAACAAAAACAGAAATAATTATTTGCGATGAAAATCAGTATAGATGCATAAATGAATACTGACAAAGACCGTGGTCTCGAGCAACATGGCTGGGTTTAACTTGGATTATGCAAATATAGCTCTTAAGACATTAAACTAAAGTGCATATTAGAGCAACGGGGTGTATGTAAATCATGTATGCAATTTAAACATCTGCTGCAGTCCAAATGTCCACGAAAAGCAATTGACTACGTTTTTGGACTTGCTATTTTATTAATACTGGCCCAAAACTGAAAATAAAAAAACATGTCTTGTCTTCCTTCTATTTATTTAATGTATTGTTTTTAAGCATACGTAAATATGTATTTAAATAAAAAGCCGAGCTGACAGTCTACTAAAAACCTAAAAGGTTTTCAGACTGTCTGGTCAAGTGTTGTAAATATTTTTTTAAATAAACAGTGTTAAATTATTATTATTATTTTTTAAAATTATTCGAAATATCATGGAAATGTACAAAAATTCTCACACAGAATTGGTTTAACTTAATAAAACCTCGTGAGGAATAATGAGTCTTTCAATATTATACGCAAGAGATGGTATCGTAATTGGAAACAAAAGGTATAGGGTGTTTTTTATTGATTATAAGGTTATGCTGTGGGGGATCCATCAACAACAAACATTTTTTATTCTAACATACTATTGATTATAACATACAATAACATTCTAGTCAAGCGGGGCTCTGGCTAGGCGGACAGTTTACTTCCCTTGCTTTTCGTGGGATCCAAATGTGTTTCGGAACAAAAATTAAACACGATGGCGGCGATATGGCCCGCCACCTATCATGCCGTGGTTCCTAGCGGGGCGAAAAAAGGGCTAAAGAGACCCGCTTTGGTACGATGAATGTGTGTGGACGGATGCATGAAAAATTAGATGAAGTATGTTTGATTGTGGAAGAAAGAAACCAAGATTTGATGTGAATGAAGCTAGAGAGATTTGCCAGGATCGTACAAAGTGGCGATCGATAGTCTCTGCCTACCCCAATGGGAACTAACGGCGTGAGAATATGTATGTATGTATGTGGGGGATCAATCATCAACAAACATTTTTTATTCTAACATTCTACTATTGATTATAAATAACATACAATAACATTCTAACCGACCGAGTTACGATAAAGTAAGTGCTCATTCTAGGCCTCCATTAATAAATCACGTGTATCATTTGATGAAATTAAGGTTATTTTACTGGGTAGCGCAAGGTAGATTATAAAATTTATACTTTTTTAATTTCATTCATATTTTACTACCCAAGGCTTAGTTAAATAAAAATGATAAAAACAATCAGCCGTGATAGCCCAGTGGGTAGAACACTCGGTTATCGTGCAAACGACTAGTGTTCAAATCCTGGGCCGGGCCTACACCAATTTGTCTTTTCTAAAGACATATGTGTGGTTAACTTATCATGGTTGTTAACGGTGAGGGAAAGCATCGTGAGGAAACCGTATTCGTACAAAACGGCAATAGGCCTGCCCCCTATCACGTGAGTACACTGTCCATGCAAAAGGTGGGTACTCTGAACACCAGGTGACAAAGTCACGTGATGTTCAGAAGTATTAGTACCTCTGCCAACCCCTTCGGGGATATTCGGCGTGAACGTTTATGTTTATGTTATGTTATGTTATAAAAACAATGTATTATTATTTACTGAAAAGTAAAGCATTTCAATCATTTATATTAATTTTAGACCCTAAGGGTAAAAATCCAACTTGTCCCTACCTAACTTCCTAAAGTGTCCACCTTGTCCCTACCTAACTTCCGAAAGTGCATAAGAAATCAAAATCACACCATCACACAAACATTTACTTCACAATCTCCCCCTATCCAACGTCCAAAAGTGGCTAAGGAACCCCCTCCTTATAGGTCTCTGTAAACCCCTAAAGGGGTAGCCAGAGCTTCAGAAAAAAAGTTCTTTAGCCAGTATTGGAACTTCAGTGGGGAAAAGATTGAAAACTAAAAGTTGTTGCTGATAGGTCTCCAACCGCAACGCCCAACAATCTCTTTCAAAGTTCCGAAACCCTTAGTCACCCCTTACCAACACCCACAGGTAGACATAAGATAGTGCTATTCTAAGCCGACACAACACAGCAAATTTTATGACTCCATTTTTCGAATTATAGCCGCGATAATATTTTTTATGTTCAATAACGTCTGAAATATTTGGGCTCTCACCTTCCTCAAACCGAAATGATTGTTGTAAAAGCGATGTAATTGAGTTTGTGTCGAGTTTGACAAGTCATTATTTCTTCGGCTTTTAAGTTCCGTATTAAAAAGTTACGTTGTATTAACAACTTTTTGTGATGAATTACGTTATTTATCGTACAATAAAAAGCTTGTTGTTATTTCAAATTTCTAGTAGAAATAAAACGAAAGCCTCTTTATTCGGCTTAACATAATTCAAACTGCAGATATTGTGGTACCATTTTAAATAGGCAAGAACTATAAAGAAGTTGCTGTGTAGTGTCGGCTTACAATAGCACTACCCCATTTCTACCAGTGGGTGATCGTAAGAGACGACTAAGGGTATAGGGGCTTATTAAGTGATATTTGGGCGATGTGGTTGGAGTGGAGACCAGTCACCAAAAACATTTATTATTACCATCTTTTCCCCTATCAACTTCCGAAAGTGGCTGAGGAATTTTTTATTCCAAAGCTCTGGCTACCCCGTTAAGGGATTTATAGCCGTGAGTATATGTATGTATGTATGTAAGGAGCAATAGCTAAAGATGCACATATCAAGTGATATTTTGATTTTTTATTATTATGGTTTTTTGCATAATAAGTTTAATAAATAGTATGTAATATGTCCTGTAATCTACTTATGCACCATTTATAGTACTGAGATACGTAAATGACACCTATGAATTTTCAAATTATAAAGACGTTTCTCGGCTCAAGCGACGCATTTCATACTTAGCCACTACAAGAGTGTTAATCATCTTGTTTCGTAAAAAGTATCGCAAGAACATTCCAAAATACTAATACAAATATTTTATCCCTGCTTCTGTTCTAGAATAAAGGCGAGATTAATATTGGGACAATAACTAAAAAAAAATATCTATTGAAAAATCACGACAACAAGACACTAATGTGTTTTCTAGCAAATCGCCCAAAAATCACTTAAAATTACCCGTACTTAAAGTTGCCTTGTACGGTTTCACGGTACCTATAAAATGGAACCATGTTCTGATAATAAAGATTTATTATTATTATTATAAAAAGAAATGGAGAATACGGTAAGTAAGTACAGAAAGTATTCTGCTCTTGACATTTAAAGACGCAAATATAAAATATCTCCTACCATTTAAAACACTCATGCTTAATAACATCTAAATACTTCTTAATTATTTCGGGTGTAATCAAGCTACCTTCAGAACAACAAATTAAGCGAAAGATAAATAATGTATATTTCACAAATTTCTGAAGCGCTAATCAACAGCAATTCAGATAAATTCCTTTGCTAATACGAAACGGACATCTGTCGTTTATAAATGTTAATTTATTTGTTTTGTGACTTTAATACACACTAAATAAATTGAGATTAGCCGTGTAGTGTCGGCGTAGAATAACACTACCCCATTTCTACCCGTGGGTGATCGTAAGAGGCGACTAAGGGTATAGGGGCTTATTAAGTGATTTTTGGGCGATGTGGTTGGAGACCCGTCACCAAAAACAATTAATTATTATTACCATCTTTTCCACAATCAACTTCCAAAGTGGCTGAGGAATTTTTCATTCCAAAGCTCTGGCTACCCCGTTAAGGGATTTATAGCCGTGAGTATATGTTTGTATGTAAATAAATAGAATTGTGAGTATGCTCAAAAAGGCGTCCAAAGTAGGAAGAATAAAAGTGTATGTCTGAGAAGATTGCTGGATGTAAACGAAGCTAGAGAGGTTTGTCAGGATCGTAAAAAGTGGTGATCAATAGTCTCTGCCTACCCCAACGGTCAAATAAATATATAAAATTATAATTATAAAATTATATAGTTGCTGTGTAGTGCCGGCTTAGAATGTCGCTACCCCTTTCCACCCACGGGTGTCGTAAGAGGCGACTAAGGGTATTGGGGCTTTTTATTGGATATTTGGGCGATGCGGTTGGAGACCCATCACTAAAAACCTTTATTTTTACCATCTTTTCCCCACTCAACTTCCAAAAGTGGCTGAGGAATTTCTAGGGAAATATAGCCGTGAGTATATGTATGCATGTATAAATATATACTTAAGTAGTTTTAAGCCACTTAGGTTGCTGCGCCCTTACAGGGTGTCACATTTGTAACTAACCAACTCACTAATCCCACAATGCGACTTGCAATAAATACATTTGAATTTGAATTTTGTAATAAATTAAGAATAAATAAAGGAAAGAAAAATTTCGACACAGGCGGGAATCGAACCCGCGACCTCGGGTATGCGTCCCGACGCTCTGCCAATTGAGCCTTATTGAGATTTATTCTTTATTTAATATTAATAATCCCCACATGAGGTTTCCATGAACAAATAGATTTAACTTATGTGATAGTTAGGCGTTTTCAACATTTGCATTCTATCTGAAAGGGTAGACAAGTGGCCTTCCGAATTAGTTAAAATTCGGAGGTAGGAACCGCAAACACTACTTAAACGTGTAGAAGAAATAAAGGATAGAAGAATCGGGGCGTATACCCGAGGTCGCGTGTTCGATCTCCGTCTGTGTCGAAATTTTTCTTTCTTTCATTTATTCTTTATTTATTAGTAATAATCCCCACATGAGGTTTTCATGAACAAAAAGATATAAATTGAATTTTGTAATTATAATTATGAGTCAAAATAATTTGTAGTTAGATATATTGATAACATAACTTATCTTGTTTTTTTTATAAATAGCTTACTGGTGATCAATTTTGTGCTAAAGTACGCTGCCATGAAATATTAACCTACTAACTTATAATTATAAGACAATTAATCTGAAAAAGAAAATGTAGTACCTATTTTACTTTTAACGTTACTCTTTATAATAATTAAAATTACAATATTTTTTTTACATCTCTTGTTTTAAAAACGATCTCTTGCTTTTTAAAAAAGTTTGATATATTTCAGACACGACAATATCACCCTCAGGACCTTTTAACCTGTCAATTTGTAGTAATATCGGGCCGAAGCCCAATTTCCATCCGTCATTCATGAAGCATCTTCTTGTCAGTTAGAAAAATATATAGTCAGTCAATGTTGCTTTCTATGGTGTAGAATAATCGCTTTACTCGTGATTTTGTTTGGTCAAAATTTAACAATGTATTTCAAGTAATACATACACTTATGGCTAAAATACTTTAAAAAGGAGTATTTGGAGGGGTATTTATTTGCTGTGTAGTGTCGGCTTAGAATAGCACTACCCCATTTCTTCCGGTGGGTGTACGTAAGAGGCGACTAACGGTATCGGGGCTTTTAAGGTGCCGTTAGTTCAGCGAACAGAGTTTTTGAAAGATTATAATGCGTATGTTTATAACAATATGGTTTTGAAAAAAATACATCAAAATCTTGAGGCTTTTCTGCTGTGAAATTGTCGATTCGAAACGTGATTAATAAATTTTCGCTCGATAGAAAAAAATCGCCAACATACCTCTAATCACACTCTTTAAAATGGTTTTATATTTTATTTATTTTACCTACTTACATATAACTTGCATCATAATTTGAGCATTTGTATTTCTAATAATAATTGGCGATTAGTTTTCTTTTTTAATAAATTCAATAAAACAAATATTTTAAAAACATCAATATTCGCGGTCCTACTCGTGCCCGAGCGCCGCCCGCCGCCCGCTCAGTGCTCGGCGAGCTGCTTTAGGGGATGGACCTGTGTCGCGCGCGCCTTGTGTTACAGATCTTACAATTTACGCGCGTGCGGCACCGTTAGTGTGCGAGTGACCTATCTGTATACGATGCGCGTCAATGTAGGCGTGAGAGTGACCGTGCGTACGGTTAGCATTAGCAAATATAAAAGAATTCATTCAATTCATAGATTGCACTCATTTTTATATTTTATTGTTTAATTTATTGGAATAGGAATGGGAAAAAGAACAAAACCGTTAAAGTAACTTCTGATTTCAATTAATAATATTAAATAGATACAGGTGTCCACTGAAAATTATATACATACATATACTCACGGCTAAAAATCCCTTAACGGGATAGCCAGAGCTTTGGAATGAGAAATTCCTCAGCCACTTTTGGAAGATGATTTGGGAAAAGATGGTAATAATATATGATTTCGGTGACGGTTCTCCAACCACATAGCCTAAAAATCACTTAAAAGCCCCTATACCCTTAGTCGCCTCTTACGATCATGGGTAGAAATGAGGTAGTGTTATTCTAAGCCGACACGACACGGCAAAAGTTATGAAATAATCACTGTAATAATTTTGTATAAACTGACAGGGGTAGACAAATCTATTGTATCATTACATTTTATATTGTAAACGGCCATGGTAGAAACTATTTTTGAAATTGATAACCTAGGGTAAGCGATACAGTTTTCGTCACCCTGACTGTTATAGCCACTCGTAAATATTTTAGAAAGAAAATGTAAATAGTCATAAACAAATGTCCGAACCCATACCATAGAAAATATTTGCGAGTGGCTAAAACTGTCGAGTTGACAATAACTGTATTGCTTACCCTACTGTATGTTTTTAAAACGCGCGTCGCGTCGGGGAGACGGCCGCTCGATCGGCGCGCAGGCGCTTCCCCGCGCCCGCGGGGGGCGCACCCCCTGAAATGATATTTTTCGCTGAACCAACGGCTCCTTAAGGGATTTTCGGGCGATGCGGTTGGAGACCCATCACCAACAACCTTTATTTTACCATCTTTTCCCCACTCAACTTTCCAAACGTGGCTGAGGAATTTCGAATTCCTTAGCTCTGGCTACCCCTTCTAGGGATTTATAGCCGTGAGTATATGTATGTATGTATGTATTTAGAGCTTCCGAACTATAAGTAACTCAGCCACTTATGGAATTGAGTGTGGTTTAAAATAATAAAAATAACATAACGCTCTTTCTGCGGCAGCAAGAAGCAGACTGGTAATAAAGAATTATCCAGAAAAAAATCACGAGTCATAACATCCTACAATCATTAACAGCAAGTTACACCCTACTTTAATGTTAAAAATTTTGGCTAAGTGCTAGTCACAATTATGCTATTTTAAATTGTTATGACATACAAACACACAGGTTGACAGGACGAATTTCATTTTGCCTATAATCCCAGGCATATATGGATTGCTACTTGTGCAAAGCTTACACATACATACATACGTACATACATATACTCAAAGCTATTAATCCCTAGAAGGGGTAGACAGAGCTAAGGAATCAGAAATTCCTCAGCCACTTTTGGAAGCTGTGTGGGGAAAAGATGGTGAAATAAAGGTTGTGTGATGGGTCTCCAACCGCATCGCCCAAAAATCCCTCAAAGCCCCAAAACCGTTAGTCGCATCTTACGTACACCCAGCGGAAGAAATGGGGTAGTGCTATTCTAAGCCGACACTACACAGCAAAGCTTTTAGTATGTATAGTTTAAATACTGAAGGTTTGCTGCATATACAAAATTTAGACATGCATGTGCAAAATTTTTATGTTTTTTAGGGTTAAATTAGAATGTGTAAACTTTTATAATAAAGTACCTTAATACATTTTAAATATTATAAAACGCAGTCTTCATTTAAAAGCACAATTTTACTGTAAATGAATCTATGGGCCACAATCTAGTTTATAAGTATAGATTAATACCCCTTTGTATTATAATTATAAATGTTAAAAACCTTTAAAATAAATAGTTTCAATTTTTTTTTAATTTTTTTTATGTTTAATGAAACTGCTTGGTAGAAAATACGTGTATTTAAGAGTTTTTTACGGTTCTTCTTTTTATAGCTCTAACCCATTTCTTCCTCCGAATGTCGTAATTGTAGTCTTAAGGTATCCATACCTTAAGACTACACCAACCAATCCAAAAAGCTCCAGCTTATTAAGTGATTTTCGGGCGTTATGTCTCTGGAGACCTTTTAATAGGTACCATCCTATATTTTACCATTCCATCATGTAAAATAAAAAAAAATATATCTTTATTAGTTCAATTCAGAGCATTCAAACAAGTTGCAAGGGCCCCTGTACTAGACCTAAAGATCTGTTAAACTGGGTACCCCGCTTTACCACTAGGACAATAAATGTTTTGAACAAATTAAAGAGAACAAATTACAATTAATATAAGTACAGACATTTACTTAAAGATGATAAATCTTGTACTAAGGCGAACTATTACCATAAGTTATGAGTATGTGTATGTGTGTGTGTGTGTGTGTATGAGTGTGTGATAGTGGGGGTGTGTGTGTCATGTCTGAGGAGTATTTAGTTATGAGGCTTTCTCTTTTTGTAATTTATATATACATATACTCACGGCTATAAATCCCTAAAAGATATAACCAGTGCTTCAAAATCAGAAAATTATTCAGCCACTTTTGGTAGTTAAGTGGGGAAAATATTGTAAAATAAATGTTTTTGGTGATGGGTCTCCAACCGTATCGCCCAAAAATCGCTTGAAAAGCCCCGATACCGTTTATCGTCTCTTAAGATCACTTATGAAACGAAGTGGGGCAGTGCTATCCGAGGCCGGCACTACATAGTATATTTAATTTATAGCCGTGAGTATATGTATACTTATATGTACGTGTTATCCCAACTATCGACCGTTCATCAGCCTGAAAGGCAAGCACGAGCGCTCTTATATCGACATGATAACGGTTAGAATGAGATGGCAGTATACGATACTAAGTTAGTGCGTAAGAGATGGCTGCTTTATCCCACGCGATAACTAGTTTAAACACCGCTCGTACTAGCCGGGCTGGTTGCAGAGCAATCCCAACATCTTTATCAATTATGCCCATATTGTAGCCTTGCGCCAGTCACGTCGGACCAGACAGACAGGTGGGCTGGGAATCTCTTGTTATTATTCAACATTTAACGTTCAATTCATGTTAATATTATTCCTCTTTATCAGTACGAGTAGCAATATATTTTTAATGTACGAATCTCTGTTTCGTATATAACTGGATTTAAATATTGATTTTTATAGTTACCTTAGAAACGTACAATATATGAATACTACCTTCAAAATTAATTATTTTCTATAGCTATTAGACGTTTTTTTTTTAATATAACAAATATTTTATTTATAAAAAAACTTTAAGGAATGAATAGTAAAAATAATATCGAAAAGTAATATAGAAACAACCTCGTTTTATGTAAGCTTAAAACATTTTAAAAAAATACTCAATTATTTAGAGATATTTAAAAAAAAATCTTCTTTTCTCGCAAGCTTTTATTGCAATTAACTTTAAAATTGAATCAGAAAATATAAAGCAAATTGATTCGCGAAGTGATTGAGACGGCTTTCTGGAAAATGAAAATATAAATTAAATGAAGCGTGGTTAGTAATAATTTGTAATTTTGTGCTTGAGTTGATCTGACTGGTGAAGTCTTATTGTAACAAAAACATAAGTGAAATTAATAACTTTGTTGCACGATGATGTTTTAATAAGTTATAAGCAGATATTAAAAAGGCATCCTGATAATAACGTGTACCGTGGCCTAACGGTTCAGCTTTAGGCTGACGACCCAAATAAACAAAAGGTCTCGGCTTGAATTTTCAGCGTGAACCCCTTTATGCACTCCCAGTTTGCTTAATATATTTTAAGCTGAATCACTGAGTGATCTATTTGTTTAAGAATTTAAATAACTTAGTACTTCGGAGGGGACGTAAAATGGTCGGATCCGGCTACTATTATGGCGTGTAGTCATAGATGTACTAATAAAAAACCGTAGATAAGTCATGCGCGCTCATAAGTGGCACATAAAAGACAGGCTAAATGGCTCATCTGACTTCAGTCGCGCAATAGCTGCCGTCGAAATCGTTCACCTGTTTTGGCGTGTTCGTTTATCAAAATAATCGAGAACGCCGTCGTGTGTGATGAGATTTTGCACAAACTATAGTAGAAAAACTACTAAAATGATGAGATTACTTATCACTCGTAAGTACTATAAATTTACAACGTTTTAATTATAATTTATAATAAATCGTGCGTATAGATCTTAATTATTCTTTGTCAAACGGTCGTCTTAGTGTCGTATTTCACGACGGTACAGAGAAAATATGTTTATCTCTTTTTAGCGCTTGCTTTAATGCTATCTCGCTTATATTTCAAATGTATTTCTTGGTGTGTTGTTTGGATATATTTCTAGTGGTGTGCGTTCATCTGCCGCAATCGGTGCCACTCGTAAGCGCCGGTTTCCTCGTAAATGACCTATCTAACGTTTTTTAATCTATGCGTGTAGTCATTATCATCATAAAGTCAGTCAATGTGAGCTATGCAACTGTGCCCTAATCGCCTTATTTAGGTGAGTGGATAAATTTAAATGAAAATTATATTCTTTATATGTTTGCCAATATGGTAGGTTAAGTAGTTATTAGAGAGCTACTCAATATATAAATCGGATAATTCCTCGCGCCTATATTCGTAGCCGTAGTTTTGACTTTAAAACTCCAGTAGAGGCAATTTAAGCACCATTTTTTAACCGACTTCAAAAAAGGAGTGTTCTCAATTTGACCGTATATTTTTTAGTTCACTTGTCCCCTAAGATGTAATAGAGCTCTATCCGAGATGTCAGAAAAAAAGCGCTCTACTACCTGATTTAGGGATCAAAACCTCTGACTAGCATCATGGATCTTTAAGTCTTACAGCAATCACATTTTTTTGGGGGTGTAGCTTTAGGTTCGCGTAATATAAAAGTTCCATGCATAAAAAACTAGCGCGCTTTCGAATAGAACAGTTCTGGTCGTCAGGAACAGACTGATTAACACTCACTAGACTTTTGACCATTCTTGTTGAACTTTTTCGCCCGGATTTTGATAATTAAGACTTTTTAAATTTCACGACTAATCCTCAAATAAGAGGAATGCGTAGCGAAAAGCAGGAAAGGATTCTTTATTTTCAACACGTTACAGTCTCCGAATCATCTTTCACGCACGGAGTAAGCTTGTTAAATATTAATTTACTTTTCAGACACTTTACTTTATTTAGATTAAAAATAGTTAAGTAAAATAATATAGATATATACAAAACGTATGTTTATATTTCATAAAATATATATTATGTATAAAAGCCAAATACAATTAACAAAGTAAAAAATTTCTCACTTTATCTAGGCATTACACTGGCCAACACTATTTTTGGTGCCGTTGTTTTAAGACCTGATTATGAAAGTAATTTCTTCACTGATTTCAAATATGTAATCAGTTTTTCTGTATCAGCTCTAGTTTTGAAAATATTAAAAAAAAAAATTTTTCAACGAAAAAACACATTTTTTATTAGTCAGTGTACAAAAAACTCCTCTTAATAGATTTTCTTTCATGTTTATGCATTGGGTTGTCTCTCATAAGAGCCCAGCAGTAATCAGCCATCATGTGAGTATCCCATCTACCCTGGTATCGATCCTCCATGACTTTGATGTCCTGATGAAACCGCTCTCCTTGTTCCTCACTTAAGTCACCCAGGTTATGCGGGAAGCAGTCCAAATGGCTGTGTAGGTAATGAACCTTGATGCTCATATTACATCCCAACTTTTGAAAGCAAGAAAGCATTTGGTTTACAATACTTTCATAATCTTCTGCCTTATGATTACCAAGGAAATTTTTGATCACTTGCACAAATGAGTTCCACGCAGCAAGTTCCGTTTCATTCATAGATGTTGCGAAGTTATCATCTTTAATTAACTGTCTTATCTGAGGACCGTCAAATAATCCAGCCTTGAGTTTTTCTGTGCTTAAAGCTGGAAATGCCCTCGTAATGTATTGAAAGCATGAGCCCGATTTGTCTAATGCTTTTACAAATTGTTTCATGAGACCAAGTTTTATGTGTAGAGGAGGTAAAATGATCATTTCTCGGGGGACTAAAGGTGTATTTATAACATTTTGCTTTCCAACAGCTAGGCTTTCTCTGATCGGCCAATTTTTTCGTACCCAGTGATTCGGTTTATCTCTACTATCCCAAAGACACATAAAACATGGATACTTTGTATATCCACCTTGCTGTCCCAACAGAAAATTAACCATTTTGAGATCGACGCATATAAACCATTGGTGGTTATCATATTTAATCTTTTCTAAAAGCAGTGCAATTGCTTCATACTCTTCTTTCATTCGGGTAGAATGAGCAATTGGAACACAAGCGTGTTTATTACCATTATGAAGCAATACACATTTGAGACTTCTTTTGGAACTGTCTATAAAAAGACGCCACTCAGTTGAGTCGTACTTTTGTAAACCCATTCTTGTTAATAAACCACCAATATCATTGCAATAAACAAGATTGTTATCTTCAGAAAAATATGGTAGCAAATCGCGTTCTCTTTGACGGTAAAATGTAACTCTTGTGTTTGGTGAAAGCAAATTCTTCTCTTTTAATCTAGAAGCCAACAATTCAGCACGCTCCTTTGAAAGATCTAGATCCCTTATCAGATCATTAAGCTCACCTTGTGAAAAAAAACGAGAGGTTCGATTCAACTCGCCATAATCACTGTCGATCTCGGGATTTGCTTGGATTTCGTTATATTGTTCCACTTCGATATCTGGCAGCGAGTGGTACGTAGGCACAGGGACACTTTCGGAATGAGGTACAGGTCTTTTCGCTGATGGTATATCAGGATATGTCCATTTACTTCTATTCTTTCGATTTATGCCGACAATCTTAACCAAACAGAAATAACAGTCGTTGAAGTGATTTTGTTGTTCCCTCCAAATCATCGGTATCCCAAATTTCATACATCTTCTTTTGCAATTTGTCCATTGTCTCAAATGTTCTCTGCATGTTTTACACACAAAATGGGGCACCCAAGGCTTATCTTGATGCTCAATAGATAGGTTGAAGTATGCGAAATATGCATTTTTCACGAACTCTGTTATGGGTTTTCTGTTTTCCTCAAACGTATATTCACCACAAATATAACAAAATGAATTAGGATTGGTCAAACAACATCTTGATGAGCTTGCCATTATGCCAAAACAACGAAATTGATGAAAATAAAAGAATTGCGATACTTTGTTGAAGTCAAAGTGACGAAATTTTAAAATTGAGGGTAGTTATGAAATTAGAGCTGATACAAAAATGGCAGTTGTAGGTTTGTCATCAGAGACACGTTCAAAAACAATATCTAAACAAATTTTTACCGCACCAAAAAAAAAGTTTTTTTTTGTTGGCCAGTGTTATTCATAATAGCGTGTCAGAGTTAGCCAAAGTAATAGTACGGTCCAGCCGACGATGAAATGAATATATATATATATATATATATTGTTAACTTTAAACATACAAGAAGAAGAGTTGAATAAGCTTTATTTCATAGATTTTATGAAATGTCATTAATTAGAACAAGTAAAGAACATAAGCAACTGTTTCAAGATCTAACTTGATATTTTCTTTTCTTTTTCTTCTCAATTTATATTATTATGTAAACTAACAGATTTATAAAAATATCTATTATGTCTTTTTCCTGTCTGTACTATGTTTTATTATGTTGATGTTGATGTATGTAGCATAGTTTATCTGTCCGTAGTTTATCTATCCCAATAATACTAATTTCTATTTTTATTTCTTCCGTAATAGTTGTATACTTGAAAATACTGGTGAAGATTTATAAATTGGCAAACGAATATTTATGTAGTAGTTTATAAGTTATATTATGCTGTTAGTCTTCTAAATAAAATAAAATAAATATAAAATAAATAAAAAATATAATCTTTAGCAACCATTAGCGTACATTACTTTTTTTTTCATCGGGCGTTCCAACCATGTTTTTCTCGAAAAGCAATTTCAAGCTTATTTCATGCGTGGGACATTAAGTAATATGACTTCCAATATTAAACGGAAAAATTCTATCAAAATAACACCTGTTATAGATCTGCAGTGAATTTTATGTTACTTCGTCTTTACATTTGCGTGTTTCTGAATACAGAACAGAAGCTGAGTCCACTTTTTTTACTTTTTAAGCTTTTATGCGTTACATAAAACCTTTTAGCTTAAACTGCATTCCACTCAGCTTTATCTAAGCTCGATTGGCATTCGTGCCTATATTGTAAACTATAGATATAACGTTTGGCACCAATGGTAAAGAAAAGTTACTAATTTGTCTAATCATCGCATCAAAATGAGACTACCACCATGAGAAATATTGGTTTGGTAATAAATTAGATTAACGTGCTCTTTCTGTAGTAGTATCATAATAGAATATTGAATTTTTGTGTAGATTCTGTTTGGTCGTGATAGAGGAAGGTTTTTACCCACTATTTATGAACAAACAATCACACTATTAATTTATAATTCAGTCAAACAACCTTGACAGATGATCCAAATGAGTAAATTTTAAAAGATGCGGTGTAAGAAAACCCGATTCCGACTTCGAACTTATGCCATTTAAGGCGTTGTTTTCTCTACTGCGTCTCCAAGGTTGAAAAAAATCAACTTACATAATAGCTTATCCCTAAATCTAGGTAGCGCGAATACCGATATTTAATCGAGAAGTCATTTTCATACTTATACTCACGCCATTAAATTAGGGATCCACATGGCCGTCCTTTACAAACAAGTGAATTTAAACCCGTGATCACACACCTTACCATGTAAGCAAGTAAATCACAATTTTTTAAGGCTATAAGTCCTAAAAAGTCTTAATGAAAGCTTCGGGAATAGCAAACTCTCAGTTTTTTTCGAAATCTAAGTGATAATTTAAGGTTTTGAAGGGGTAAAGGGGTTAAAAAGATAGACCAAAAAGAGGTGACCGAAATTAAGAATTGTAAATAACATCTTCGTATGGAACATGAATGTGGAAAACTATTTAAAATAAAGTAATGTTGGTGAATGGTTTTCAACCACATCGAATCTTAAACACTTAAATATATCTGAGCCTTTCATCTTCTCGTAGGACATCCTCCAAAACCTATGTTGTTATGCTTTTCTGAGCTAACACTGCACAACAAAATTACTGACGTCGTCATTAATAATAATTTAAAGGAAAGTGCCGGTAATTTCACTTAACTTAATTTGACTAAAGATTGAAAAGTTAATTGTAAACTCGAGGATATGACTGGAGATGGTAATCAAGAAACAGAGCAATTAGTAACTAACCTAATTGTGATTAATTTCTGGAAATTGTAATATAACCCGCAATATTACTTAAGTATTACTTTTAGCAAAGTTGTTATTAATTTTGTTACTGTGATTAACTATTTTCTCATTGAAAATCTTCGTTCACCTACTACCATACTAACCATACATACATATACGCACGGCTATAAATCCCTAGAAGGGGGCTACCCCTAAGGTAAGGAAATTCTTCTAATTAGAAATTCCTCAATCACTTTTGGAAAGTTGAGTGGGGAAAAGATGGTGAAATAAAGGTGGTTGGTGATGGGTCTCCAACAGCATCGTCCGAAAATCCCTTAATAGCCCCAATACCGTCAGTCGCCTCTTACGTAGACGCACCGGAAGAAATGGGGTAGTGTTGTTCTAAGCCGACACTACACAACAACATTTAAAACAAAACACAGTTTTGCAAAAAACTGAAAATTTGCGATGGCGCGTTTTAATTAGAATATGTTGTTCATGAAAACCTCATGTGGGGACTATTACTCATAAATAAAGATAAGATTTTTTTTCGACCCCACCGGCGGGAATTCCCGCTGAAATTAAGTTATTCTTGTCTTTATTTATTAATAGCGAGTTTTGTTTAAAGTTGTTTCCCATACAACATTGTTTCGAAAAAATTCTCTGTCACAAGCTGGTACTCGATCCTTATGACTCTCATGCAATTTTGGGAAGAGATCGGTCCAGTGCAGCCGATTAGGAAAATTTATAATAAATTTATTTATTTATTTATTTATTAATTTGGCACACATACAGTACAATTACTTAACATAATATTTTACAACATTTAATCAAATCAGTTCAGTAAATGTACCTTAATAGTGGGCACAGCATGTTAAAAAAAAATAAAAAAATATACGTATTTACAAATTATAAAGAATAAATTGTTAAAATTATTAAAATTTCTGTTTAAAATTTAAAAAATTCTCTGTGATATCTAGCATGATGACAGTAAGCCTTTATTTTTTCTGAAGGTAGGTAGGTTTATTGGTTTCGGAGCCCATTTAAATAATTACTGACAGACAAATAGACGAAAAATCTTTACTTTTTATAATAAGTTTAGAAGATAGATAAACGATACTGAAAACTATTCTTTTAATAAAAAAAAGTCTATATTAATCATACATATAATCTAGATCAAATGAGATAGATATATATATCAGCCACGCCGGATCTAGAAGCTAAAAGTTCTCAGAAATTATTAATCTACCCACAAATAATATTTCTAAGTAATTTAGTCGGTAAGTATATTAAATCTTCAAAACCAATAATAATTCCAACTACATACGAAAACGAATGTTGCCATGCCAACGGTCAAAGGTACGCGAACTTATCAACTTCAAAGTCTTGAGACGAGAAAAGCTCCTATAACTTGTATCATTATATTAATACTGAAATCTACAAAATTGGGTTGAATTGCCTCAA
This sequence comes from Bedellia somnulentella, assembly GCA_963576735.1. NCBI lineage: Eukaryota > Metazoa > Arthropoda > Insecta > Lepidoptera > Bedelliidae > Bedellia > Bedellia somnulentella. The sequence goes on from OY755178.1 coordinate 886,992, forward strand.
GGGGCCGTTCCACTGAAATAAAAGGACTTATTGATAAATTATACCAGCTTATAAGAAAATGGTTTGATTTATATTAATGTCTTCTACATAACCTAAAGTAACATATATATAAATATATCTACTGCTATAAATCCCAAAACGGGGTAGCCAGAATAATCGTTTATTATCTTTTTGAATATTTATCTGTACTTTATAATTACAATAGCAACCGTGATAGCCCAGTGGGTAGAACACTCGGTTATCGTGCAAACGACTAGTGTTTAAATCCTGGGTCGAGCCTACACCAATTTGTCTTTTCTAAAGACATATGTGTGGTTAATTTATCATGGTTGTTAACGGTGAGGGAAAACATCGTGAGGAAACCCACATGGCTGAGTTGTACTTAGTCATGTGACAGTGTATTCGTACAAAACGGCGATAGGCCTGCCCTCTATCACGTGAGTACACTGTCCATGCAAAACGTGGGTACTCTGAACACCATTGTCACCTGGTCACGTCACGTGATGTTCAGAAGTATTAGTACCTCTGCCAACCCCTTCGGGGATATTCGGCGTGAACGTTTATGTTATGTTTATAATAATTCTGTAGAGAGGTCAATTCTGTACATTAAATATATTTTCAAAATAACTATCAGGGGGTGATTAGCGAGTGATACTGATACCAAATATGCAATCAAAAAAAATTTTGTCTGTCTCTCTGTCTGTCGGTTTGTATGTACCTTATGGAAACAAAAACAACTCGACGGATTTTAACGAAACTTGGTACAAATATTCTTCATACTCCTGGACAGGTTATAGTGTACTTTACAGTAGAGAAGTGAAGGGGGATTTTGGGAAATTTTGGGAAAACTGGGGTAGTTACTCCATCACAATAACACGTGTAACTCCTGATAGCTTAGCAGTTCGGAGCATCCTGATTATATTTGTTTCCTCTTACGTTTATAGTTCTCTCATTCATCTCTCATTTAAAAAAAAATACATTATTACCTATTCAATAAAAAAACAACCATAGAAATCGGTATAGAAACACCAAACTTACACATGAAATAAGCCATCGCGTCCTGTCGGCGCACGTGAATACTGAATCATGTTGGGTTATTTTTTAGTAATGGTTGCGCGGGCAAAAGATATCCGTGAGTGTATGTATGATGTATGCAAAGTTTGTGACTCTGATTGTTTGTTTGCATGGGTTTATTTTCGGAGGTACTAAACTATTCAGGAGTGCTATAAGTGGCGCTAAATTTGACAAAGGTTGAGCAGTGATGGTTGAAGGATGAAGAAACCTCAGATATTTTTAAAACTACGCTACCCGATACTGGGCTGATCCACTAGTAGTTAATAAGCGTTTGGTTTGATCGCATAGAAAATCTTTGAAAAATAAAAATAAGTTAAACCCAAAATTGTAGAAATTATATTTTAAAATTGCTTGCCGTTCTCGAGCCACATCGCACAACGTCACTTGCACGAAGCGGTGGGTTAGTGCTATTCTAAACTGACGCATTGGTTTGTGATATTCCAAATTATTATAACTGGTCATGTAAGTACCAATAATAAAAAATGCAATTAAAAACCAGTTGAATATTCGAAAGAAGCATGAAAGTAGAGTGAATGCAGTAGAAATGAGATCCCTCAGAAAAGTGTGTAATGTAAGGTTATGTGATCGTGTGAGGAATGATGTGATTCGTGAAAGGTGTGGTGTAAAAGATGATATTGTAAGAAAGATAGAAAAAGGAATGTTGAGATGGTTTGGGCACATAGAGAGGATGGATGACAGTAAATTGGTGAAAGAGATATATAGAGCCAATGTGGAAGGTAATGTTAGTAGAGGACGACCTCGGAGGACACATTTGGATCAAATAGAAAATGTGCTCAAAAAGGCAGGTGTCCGCAGTATGAAGAATAAAAGAGCATGTATGAAAAGATTGATGGATGTAAACGAAGCCAGAGAGGTTTGCCAGGATCGTACAAAGTGGCGATCGATAGTCTCTGCCTACCCCAATGGGAACTAACGGCGTGAGAATATGTATGTTGATTATTCGACAACATGAAGCGACATGATAGTCCAGTGGGTAGAACACCCGCCCGAAAAACAGAAGGGCGTGAGTTCCAATCCTGGGACGGGCCTACACCAATTTGTCTTTTCTAAAGTCATATGTGTGGTTAATTTATCATGGTTGCTAACGGTGAGGGAAAACATCGTGAGGAAACCCACATGGCTGAGTTGTACTTAGTCATGTGACAGTGTATTCGTACAAAACGGCGATAGGCCTGCCTCCTATCACGTGAGTACACTGTCTAAGCAAAACGTGGGTACCTTCTCTGGAAACTAGATGGCGCTTGCCATGTGAGTTCGGGAGAATTGGTACCTCTGCCAACCCCTTCGGGGATAAACGGCGTGAACGTTTATGTATGTTATTTATGTATGTTGAATATTCGGTAAAAACTTTAAATTTCGAACTAACTTTTTGGAAGAATGGCGTTTACTTTAAACTTATGTAATTGGTTATAATATATGGATAAATGGTTTATTATTTTAAATTTGGCGATTTGTTTCAAAACATCTTACAATACTTCGCTATGATAGAAGCCAAAATGATTCGTTTTGTCTAGTACAAATTATTTCTTTGAATGTTTTTGTTCATGAAAACCTGATTATTACTAATAAATAAACCTTTAAAAGCGACGGGATACGCCCCCGTCGCTCTATCATTGAGGTCGCGGGTTCGATTCCCGTTTGTGTCGAAATTTTTCTTTCCTTTATTCATTCTTTATTTATTACAAATTATTTCTATCCACCTTTTTAAGGTTTCATAGTTTCACCATGTCCGTCTATCCATTTGTCCGCCTGTCTGACCGTATATAACACTAATTTATATTCTGAACTGTTCCGACTACACTAATTGAATGTGACAGATGGTTATTTTATTATGTCAACCGCTTAAAGATGTAAAGGAGGACCGTAATAATTAAAGAAGAAATAATGGGTTTTTTTAATAGATGGAGCTACATCAGAAATATGATTTTTTGAACAATATTGCTTATAATCCCATATATTATCGTTTATTGTCCCAATCAAATCCTCAATCGCAGTGAGTTTTGTATAGTACAAGACACCTAAGATATTAGAGAATGTTTATGTGATTGGTAGAGTATGTACCTAAAATATAGCTCCTAAGGTTGAAATGTGAAAGGAAACAATTACACAATATAAGTTCTATGTAAACTGCACCTACATTCACGACTAAATAAATGGTACAAATAAATAAAGGATAAATAAAGGAAAGAAAAAAATGAACACTAGCGGGGATCAAACCCGCTACCTCCTTTATTAGTAATAATCCCCTCATGCAGTTTTCATGAACAAAAACATTCTAATTAAATAAATAGTTTTAATGGTTTTTATAAAATGTGTGGAGGAAAAGGGAGGAAAGTATAGAAAAATAAATATGCAGTAATAAAGAAGTATCGAAAACAACCCAGTTAACTACAGTTCACGGTCTACGAGACGCTGAAAATTATCGTTTAGAAATGTTATCAAACTGAAAGTTGTCAAAGTGAACGCAGTTGAGTAAGGCACCCGCCAAGTTAGCTGCATCGAGTCACAAAGTTGCTCACAAAAGAATGATACTTTTGTTCAACACAAACTTCAACAAAGCTCTATTCACCGCGTGACAGCTTTCAACTAACTTCCATCTTTTCAACTGATTGCCGATAAAAAATATCAAAAACGCTCCACATTCCCCACTCGCTAGGCAAAATTGTTTTTTTTTTATTTCAGCATTTTTAACATCATGATTACGGCATACTATACTCACAGCTTTGCATCCCAAAAAATTAAACTTATATGAAACTGCACTTTGAATACAATATATAAATCAGCATTTAAACATTATAAAGATTTTTGCTACTACATCGATTAAATGGGGCTGTATTTGTACATGTTAGTGTATTTGCCATATTCTTACGAGAATAATATTTCTCTATTCTCAACTACAATATCAAAACCAATTACACAAACTCTAAAAGTAAAATTATAATAATAAGAAATGCAGTTAAAAGTATCACAAAGGCAACAACAAATGATAGTATAAATAATTCAACGTTTGCAGCATAAAACTCGTAGACATACGAAATAGGAAGCCAATTATCTGACATCAAATGTATTTAAAGTTTCCCAAATAAAGGTAAGTTTCTCCCTAACAAGACATTTCTTTGTTACTCGCAAACATGTCCTAACGAGCCAACTCGACGTTACAAAGAACAAAAGAAAAGTAGAAGGCTAGCCTGCGGACTGTACATTATATGAATGTTATACAGGCTGTTGTTATATTTTCTGATTATTATGTCGATAAAATTATGATAGTAGTTCAAGCAGTGATAGTAAAGTCCCTAAATTGCAATGTTTGGTTATGAGGTAAAGTAAAAAATCACATCGTGTAGTGCCGGCTTAGAATATCACTATCCCTTTTTACCCACGGGTGTCGACTAAGAGGCGACTAAAGGTATGGGGCTTTTTAAGTAGTTTTTGGGCGATGAGGTTGTATACCCATCACCAACGATACTTTATTATTGCTTTATTTCTCCCATCTTGTCCCCTAATAACTTCTAAAATATGGTTGAGGAGTTTCTAGCTCGAAAGCTCTGCCGACTTCTTTTTTGGATCCATGGCCGTGATGTATGATAGTTTAGGTATTTTTTTACTCTATATTCCTTAAATATATGAAACACTAGCTATTATGTAAATCTTTTACCAAATTACATACATACATATACTCACGCCATTAGTTCCCATTGGGGTAGGCAGAGACTATTGATCGCCACTTCGTACGATCCTGACAAACTTCTCTAGCTTCGTTTACATCCATCAATCTTTTCATACACGCTCTTTTATTCTTCATACTTCGGACGCCTGCCTTTTTGAGCACACTCTCAATTTGGTCCAAGTGTGTTCTCCGTGGTCGTTCTCTACTAACATACGTATATACACTTTTCATTTAATTAACCAAATTAAAAAGGGTAACCAGAGTTTCAGAATTCCAATTTTGATTTTCAGTTGCTTTTGTAAATTCCGATTAAGTAAAGTATTGTAAAACCCAGTAAAGGATACACCTCCAGCCACGTCGCCTAACAATCATCAATCAATCAAGAGGCCCAAAACCTTAAGTCGCACCTACGACATCCACTTGAGTGAAATTGAATAATGCTATTAATAGTCATTCGAAAACAACACTATACAGCAGGGCAAGCACGAGCGCTATTTTATCGACACGATAACGGTTAGAATGAGACGGCAGTATACGATACTAAGTAAGTGCGTAAGAGATGGCTGCTTTATCTCACGCGATAACTATTTTAAACACGGCTCGTGCTTGCCCTTCAGCTATCATGTAGTTTAGATATGTAATTATTTCTGAATAAAATGGTTGATGCACACGATACAAGATGGTGTTAGTTAACAGTATATAAATATATGTACATACAATTACTTATGTTCTTAAATCCCAAAAAGAGTAGCGAGTGCTTTAGAATAAAAAAAATCATTAGTGTAATTTTGTTTGTATATCTCCAATAACAAAACGATTTATTTTAACCATTCAACATATTATATTTTAAGCGTTGCTGTTCTGACATCTCTTTAATAAAGGGTAACTAACTTAGTTTGACCTTTTGTATGTACGTATTTACAAAGAGTCAAAAATTTTGTCTTAATTGATTTACTATCATGTTAACCGTGTGACAGTAGAGATGATATTTAATACTTTAAAAGTACTAAAAAGTAATCAGTAGCTCATTTAAACTTTTTATAATACTTGAATTATTGTAATTTCTACTGTTATTAGACATTATCAGATAGTTCTACATACATACACACATACATATACTCACGGTTGTAAATCCCTAGAAGGGGTAGCCAGAGCTAAGGAATTAGAAATTCCTCAACCACTTTTGGAAAGTTGAGTGGGGAAAAGTTGGTAAAATAAAGGTTGTTGGTGATGGGTCTCCAACCGCATCGCCCAAAAATTCTTTAATAGCCCCAATACCGTTAGTCGCCTTTTACCTACACCCACCGGAACAAATGGGGTAGTGCTATTCTAAGCTGACACTTCACAGCAGATAGTTCTAATTTTCGTTAAATAATCTTGGCATAAATATAAATAAGTTAATTAAAAATAATTTACATAACTTAATAAACCTTTGATTAAATGAGCGGGAATACAAACGGTACACGCGCTAAATCCTTTTTCTAGACAGATATTTCACTGGCAGAATCTCTTTGGCCTTTGTTATTTAAACCGAGCATAAATCAGCAAGATTAATTGAGAAAATATGACAGGAAATATGTCTTATAGAAAAAGCTTTTTGTTCCAAAAATCCCATTCATATAACGATTTCTGTATTTTCTCCAAGAAGCATCCATCAATAACTTCACTAGATATCTCGAATGAGCATGAACAGTAGCAGTTAAGCTGCTACGATTATTAATATTCACTTGAAGGTTCATCTTCAATCGTATTTGTTATCATTCACTGTTGGGAATTATGTTTGCTTTAGTCCTACTTATATCGGAAATATCGGAACCGATTGATCGAATCAAAATACTTGTATAGAAAGCAAAACGTAAAACAACTACCTGACTTCTTAAAATATCGTGGCATTATTATAAAATGATAAGCGTCAACCCGATCGCTTCTCATCCATGTTAGTTACCTCACAATGTTCTTCCTGACCATTAACAACTTTAAAAATTAACTACACATGTACATAATAAAAGACAGATTGGTGCTGGTTCGAAGAGAAGCTGTGATATTCCCACTGAGATATTAATTATATTGTATTTATAATAGGAATGGAAACATATATCAAATGAAGAGTAAAATGCAGCAAGGTACTGTGTTCAGAAGAATGGTGAATAGCTAATGACTAGCTACTGCTTTAGTTTGTACACATTTGTATGGCAGGAAATGTTGGACATGGTAAAGGAGCATTGAATGCAATCAATGAGGTCCTTTAAAAACATGTTATGCATCAGTAAGCATGCAGTAATGAAATAAAACAATAAACCAGAGCTCAAATCTATATGACTAAAATAAAATACTAACAAAACGTATAAAAATATGTACAATATACTTACTTATTATGTAATTTTTATGTAACTCTATGCGTTGTATTTAGGCCTATGTATGTATGTATGCATATATATATATATATATATATATATAAATGTGTATGTGTATATATATATATATATATATATGTTATGTATTATACTAATGATGTACGTGCATAATATCAAAGTGGTGTGTAGTTTAAGGCAGATACTTTGCTCTTATTTGCAAGTATCATATGTGCAAATATCGTTTATTTATTCTTGTATTATTTCTTTTTTTTTTGTTTTTGTTCTGTATCTGTTTGCAATTTTAGGAAATTTACTTTAAATATAATAATTTGTTTTGTATTGTTTGTAGAGGTTATAATAATTTCAATTAATTAAAATTAACTGGTTTCTCAAGATACAGGCTTAGCCCAGTTTGAGAACCCCTGTAAACTTGTAATAATGCATGTGAAAAATTAATAAATGATTTTGATTTTTTTTTATTAGTTATGTAGTCGTTTTTAGTTATGTTATAGAGTGAGTAATAATGTGATTCGTAGATGACGCCAGCGAAGGACATATTTAGATCAAACAAAGAATATGCCTCAAAAGGCCTAATAAACGCCGTAAACATCACACAGACAAAACTATTTTCAGGTTCAAAACAATTGATATAACTGAACATCCTGTGTATGAAAGTTCCCTTTTCTTGTAGGACAGTTTGATGTTGCGTGAAAACTATCGCTAATCGGACAATCATCCAAATCGACTTCGTGGTTTCACTGAATTCACCGAAACTTTTACATTTGATCAACATTTAAACTTTTATTACATATCATATACAGTATAGTAAGGTTGTCCAGGACTAGTAGCATGAGGCTTCAGGCTTGTGAGGGCGAGCGAGAAATGACACATGTCATAATCTGTCAGTTACTCTTTTCTCATGTGACATTTCGCTCTCACAATACTCATTCTAAGGGGCTGGTGCAAGAAAACTAAATCAAAACAAATAGGCTAAGTTTTGCTGTGTAGTGTCAGCTTAGAATAGCATTACCCCATTTCTTCCGGTGATTAAACGTAAGAGGCGACAAACGGTATTTTTACGGGATTTTTGGGCGATGCAGTTGGAGATCCATGCCTTTTCTAACCTAACCTTTATTTTACCATCTTTTCCCCACACAACTTCCGAAAGTGGCTGAGGAATTTTTAATTCCTTAGCTCTGGCTACCCCTTCTAGGGATTTATAGCCGTGAGTATATGTATGTATGTATGTTTTATTAATACATGTGACTATTTATTCGTACAAAGCGGCAACAGGGCTGGCCCTTTTAAGTATTCGCATTGTACAGGCATAAATTGGATTTCTTAAACATCGACAACTTTTTGCGAGCTATTTAAAAGTATCTTCATTAATTAGTTAGTTCCTTTACTTCTGTTTTCAGGATAAACGTTTTAAAAAGATGATTAAGTGCAGAAATAATAACGTCTATGTCTAAAAACTTAGGACATTTTGCATTATAGTATGTAAGAATACATACATATACTTTCGGCTATAAATGTCAAAAAAGTAGCAAGTGCAACCAAATTGTTTTTTTAGTCGACTGCGGAATCATAGAGGTGGAAAGATATTGAAATAAACGTCAGTTAGTGATGGTTTTCCAGTTACATCCGATCCGATCCCCTCTTAAGAAATCCGAGGTATGGCATAAGGAAGTGCTATTCTAAACCGACAGTAGTATATGGCAATCTCATTCGTGACTTATTTAATTTGACCTCTTGATTTTTCTATAAGTATGAATCTTAAACCTAAACAGAAAGGCTAACATTTCTAAAAATTTAATCCTTAAAAGATTGAGTTACTCAATTTATATATCCGGCATCGAAATGTCTATTGAACAATAGACAGTTACTTGATACGGGAACACAATTTCAAAATAAACAGGAGTTTAGTGTATATCCTTTATTAATTTTTTAGTATATCATCGTAAAATGTGACGATCTATAAGCTCTGCTTACCTCAATGGGAACAACGGGCGTGAGTATAAGTCAGTCAGTATCAAACTGTTAATGTGAATTTTTTTAGCAATAAATTTTGCTCCATCATCTTTAATGCCAACTGATATAGGTACCAAGGTTTAAATACATGGTGTTATTTTCAATATAACATCGTGCTCTCTGCTACCTTTGTTATTATCCCTCACCGTTTGCAAAAATAAACTGATAATACAATATTCTTTATACAAAAGAACGCCTTAAAAAGGATGTCAGAGAAGCTCAATGATCTTGGCGTGTTGTCAACCCGAAATGAGCGCAAAAACGGCTTTTCCAAGAAATTATTCAAATATTACCGAAGAATGTTTAAAAAACTGTCAAAATGTCAGCAAGAATCGGGTTTGAAAGGGCGCCAGCCGTCACTTTGCTTTCTTAGTTGAGAGGACGCAAATGAAAAAACGTTTAAATAGCACAAATTTATTTGAATTTTCTCTCGAAATGTAATTTTATTTTATTTTATTTTATTTTATTATCGTTGGGGGGCTTACAGCTAAATTTACAATATAAAATAATAACATAGGCAGAAATAGGCCAATTACAAGCTCCCACATATGCATAAAAATAAAGAACATCGAAAACAACAGAGAAACAGAAGGCTTAACTAAAAAAGGAATTTAACTAATTAATAAAAAAACAGCAAGAAAAATGCACCGAAACAAATGATGTGACAAACCAATATTCGGCAACAGCAACCGCTAATTTGAAATACTAAAATATTAAAAAAAAGTCATTTGCAAATGATCGCTTAATGTGAGCTATACTGTCATGGAATAGATCCAAAGTGAGGTTATCGTTATGATAATTAAATTCATTGCAAGATCTGATAAGGTAGGCATTACGTCTGTAATTTGTTTTGGCTGGGGGGACATGAAGCAAATCATTGCTACGCAGTTTTTTTGAAGGAACTCTCAAGCAAATTTTACTGAGGAGTTCAGGACAATCAATATTACCTTGAGCAATCTTGGCTAGTAGACAGATATCTGCTATATTCCTACGCAAATGAAGAGGCAAAAGGTGTTGAGCGATGCAACGCTTATTATAATCTAAGTATGGAAGTTTAAATTTGAAAGTCAGAAAACGGGTCTACTTTTTTTGAATTCGTTCGATTCTATCAGAGTATACGCCATAACAGGGATTCCAAACTTGAGACGCATACTCAAGGTGACTGCGAACATAGGCACAATAGATTATTTTGACAGTTTTCATATTCTTAAAGTTCACAGATGATCGTATAACAAACCCAAGAGCTTTATATGCTTTATTAACAATATGATCGACATGTAAATCAAATAATAATTTGCTATCATGAATGACTCCTAAATCTTTGGTATGAGTTAATTTTTCTAAATTTTGACCTTTAATTTGGTAATTAAATGAATTAATACTACGTTTACGTGAAAAATTAATAAAGAAACATTTAGAGGCATTAAGGTCGAGTTTGTTACGAAGGCAATAGTCATCAAGTCTGCTAATGTCCTCTTGTAATAGAGAAGCATCCTCAGAATTATTGACTGCTTTGAATATTTTCATGTCATCTGCAAACAATAGATATTTGGAATATAGAAAACATGATCCAATATCCTTAATGAAAATAACAAATAGCAAAGGGCCTAATAGTGAACCTTGGGGGACACCGGATGATATTTCCACCCATGAGGAAGTATAGCCGGATAGAACCACTGTATGTAATGAAATGATCTTTCAGAAGCCGAAATCTGAGGTAAAGCCAATAATATACAACTGTTAATAATAAAAGAGCATATGTGACAATATTGACATAGATGAAATTTCAGGGATTGGCCATGACATAAAAATGTCGATCGATGGTTTCTACTTGTACCAGTAGGAACTAATACTGTTTGTATGTACATACATACATACATACATACACCTAAGGAATTAGAAATTCCTCAGCCACTTTTGGAAAGTTGAATGGGGAAAAGATGGTAAAATAAAGGTTGTTGGTGATGCGTCTCCCAAAAACCACATCGCCCAAAAATCCCTTAAAAGCCCCAATACCGTTAGTCGCCTCTTACGTTCACCCACCGGAAGAAATGGGGTAGTGTTATTCTAAGACACTACACAGCATTCAGCGCTGTTTGTATGTGTATGAATGTAATCATATTGAAACATTTATTCCCATGGGAGCGTTTTAGCTAAATCCATCTTCTTATGACAATGTCCATGGCCGAGTGGATAGGGGAGTGGCTTCTCAGTCCAGAGGTTGCGGGTTCGATACCCGCTGAGAGCAAAATTTATGTGATAGTCATAAATGATAAACATAAATTTTGCTGTGTGATGTCGGCTAAGAATAACACTACCCCATTTCTACCCGTGGGTGATCGTAAGAGGCGACTAAGGGTATAGGGGCTTTTAAGGGATTTTTGGGCGATGTGGTTTTTGGGAGACCCATCACCAACAACCTTTATTTTACCATCTTTTCCCCAATCAACTTCCAAAAGTGGCTGAGGAATTTCTTATTCCAAAGCTCTGGCTACCCCGTTAAGGTATTTATAGCCGTGAGTATATGTATGTATGTATGTATTGTTTCTTAGTCGTAGATGGTATTTTTATGTGTATTATATAATATTAAATATACCGTTGAGTAAGTATCCCATAATACAAGTCTTACTTAGTTAGGGGCTAACTTGATCTGTGCCTAATATTTCCATATATATTTTTATTTATTTACGTAAGTGTTATATAATACTTACGGCTATAAAATTCACATAAAGGTATCCAGAGGTTCAGAATATAATTCTAACTGACTTTTTATTCATATGAAATAGTAACTGCTGCCCTCTACTCAGAAGATACTACACATTATATATATTACATCAGCCTACATGTCTCAACTAATGTCCCAATAAAGATTTATTCAATAATATGATTAAACCAGACCTAATCCGAAGAAAGGATTCTTTTCGGCTTTCATCTCAGCAGTCCGGCTTAGTGCTAATCTCATCTGTAATCACTCTCACAAAGTGTACAGGAATAGATCTGTATCAATGAACAGTGGGTTTTTTACCCATAATGCCCAAGTGGTATCCCACTTCTTTCCGTCGGTGATCGTAAGAGTGACGGGGGCGTATACCCGAGGTCGCGGGTTTGAATCCCACCTGTGTCGAAATTTTTCTTTCCTTTATTTATTCTCTATTTATTAGTATTAGGGCTTTTAAAAAGATTTTTGAGCGATGCGGTTGGAGACCCACCACCAACAACCTTTGCTTTGCAAACTTTTCCCACTAAACTTCCAAAAGTGTGTGTCAGTAATTACTTATTTCGTGAATATGTGTCCGCATAGACATTTATTTATTTATTTCGGTACAATTACAGAACTTAAACTAAAAACATATATTAAATCTAATTACAACATGAACATTCCTAGTCTAAGTTCCAGTTACAACTGCACACAACATTCACTTGTAATATATGCACGACAAAAAAAGAGAGAACATTACAGATCGAATATAGTTATAATTTTTTTTTTTTATTTGCTTTTTTTTATAATTAGAATAAACTTAAACTAACTAAGCTTATATACATTAACTTAAGATTAGACTATCTACAAAAAAGGAGAGATAAAAAGATAATTCCTATAATTAAATATTATTTTGTTGATTGTTAACATAACGTTTAAAAGAACTCAGTGAGCATCCAAAGATGTCAACATCGTAACATATATTATTATAAGATTGGCACATTCTGCGTAGTGGGTGATTAAGAGCAATATTATTTTTTGGGATTGATAACTGACATTCATATATTCACGGCAATGAATACCAAGAAGGGGTAGCCAGAGCCAAGGAATTATAAATTCCTCAGCATTCTCATTTGGAAGTTGCGTGGGGAATATGTGTGTGTATGTTTAGTAATTTCTTACTTACGGCTGTACTTAAGAGGCGACTAACGGTATTGGGGCTTTTTAATTAAGGGATTTCTGGGCGATGGAGACCATCACACATTTTTCTCCGATCCTACATTAAAAAAAATAACCTAAAATTGTTAAAATATGTGATAGCAATAAGAAAGCCGTCAAGTGAGTGTTTATCTGAAGTAATAAATTTCTTTTATAGTAAATGTATGAACAATATTTCCATTATCAGTCAGTTACTGCCACGAGCAGACGGGATAATTGTGATGGCTACGGTTGCAGCGCTTGGGTGGAATCAATGCAGCATTTTAATACATTAGGATCTTTATTTATATTTGTCTATTTTTTTGCCTTTGTCTTTTGTTTAATTGAACTTTTAGTGCCTGAGCCAAATGCAACAAATAGCTGCCTTACTAACCGTTTTTTAACACAATCTTTATCTCAACTACACGGTAGTCAGAAAAACTCAGTTTATTATATATCACACTAAATCCGAAAAATGAAGTATTTTGTGTAAAATTTAACAATTTTGATGTGCGTGAAAAAGTTTTATCATCGTATTATATGTAAAGTTTCCGCTCCATTCTGCCAAAATACACCGAAGGATCAACTTGTACCTCTTTGAAATCATAATATTAAGTTATAGTGAATGGCTATAATAAGTGACATTCCATGGACAAAAGAAACATATGCCAGGTATTGAGTTAAGTATATACCTGTAAACTGCGTTTCAAAGACTATTTAGATCTGAAAAGACTATCTTGTACAAAGTTATATACGTTTTTCTTCATATTTATAGAAATCGTACACTTTTATGAAAAGACAGTGGAAATTGTTGTGCTAGTAACATACATCATTTAAAAATATGAAAGTGTATGTGTCATCATATATTTTTATAGTAAACTTAAAAAAATATGAAATTGTACAAAACAAATTATCTGCCTATCCCAAGGGAAGCTACTTGCGTGAGCACATACATACAGAGCTAAGGAATTCGAAATTCCTCAGCCACGTTTGGAAAGTTGAGTGAGGAAAAGATTGTAAAATAAAGGTTGTTGGTGATGGGTCTCCAACCGCATCGCCCAAAAATCCCTTAAAAGCCCCAATACCGTTAGTCGCCTCTTACGTACACCCACCGGAAGAAATGGGGTAGCGCTATTCTAAGCCGACACTACACAGCAATGAGCATAATAATGTATGTTTTTAATATTTCGAATAAGAAACCAAGCCACAAGGTACGCTTTCATGAGGAATGCCACATATACCCAGTTTGTACTTACCTCTAAGCACACTCGTAAAACGCTGTATGCTTTTGGTAATAAAATGCTAATCAAACATTTCCGTGTTTACCGAGTCATTTCAAATTCAATTATTCAATTGGTAGATGGCAATTATTTTGTAAACGTTGTGTTACTGTATTATTTCCTCTCGCCAACATACACAAACACAACTTTCATTATCATGCATGATACATAAAACATAAAAATATTGTTTTGAAACGTGACTGCGTCCATATTTTTTTATCATAATTGTTGTAGGGAAAAAAATACTTTGTTTTTTTTGATGATTTTAAAGAAAAAATAATTACATACATACATATACTCGCGGCTATAAATCCCAAGAAGGGGTAGCCAGAGCTAAGGAATAAAAATTCCTCAGCCACTTTTAGAAATTTGAGTGGGGAAAAGATAGTAAAAATAAAGGTTGTTGGTGATGGGTCTCCAACCGCATCGCCCTAAAATCCCTTAAAAGCCCCAATACCGTTTGTCGCCTCTTACGTACATTCATCGGAAGAAATGGGGTAGTGCTATTCTAAGCCGAAAATACACAGCTTCAAAAGAAAAAATATAACTATTTATTAGAGCGAAGCTTTCATTTACCAAAAACTTTTGTATTTCGCATGTAAAATAACTCCTAAACAAAAAAAAAAAAAGTCTAAAAGTCAGATTAGATGGCGCAATGTATTTTATAAATAATTCAATATTGTTCTAGTATTCTTCTGAAGTCATTTCTAAATATTATTGAATTTAAATTAACAATTTTTTTAATGTATAACTACTATACAGACCTGTCTAAGTTGTTTTCACCAAACTCCGAATAACTATTGAATAAAATCCATGTTATTTTTTTGCCTTTTGTCGAACGCAACACACTAGAGCTTTGTCTACCAAAGAGTTCTATAATCTGTATTGGTTCGTACAAAATGTAATTGGATACATTTTATTCAGCCAACAAAGTGAGCGTCGACTTTGTGCTATCAAGTTACTTTGTCTACTGTAGATATTTCTGGGACAAATAAAAATGTATTATTTACATAGTATAATGAAAGTGTAATGACATTATCACACACCGTTCGAACAATAAAATAAATCATTTTTTTAATAGTTATATGATGTTTTCCATGAACCAATGTGATTGCTCAGTGGATAGCCGCCGCATGCAGAGAGGCGTAGGTTCGAATTCCGGGTCATGCCTAGCCTACACCAAGGGTGTTCACTAAAAGTCGCATGTGGTGTATAGGTTAATATATCATGGTGGTTAATCATAAACATAAACGTAACATAAACGTTCACGCCGTTTTTTCCCCGAAGGGGTTGGCAGAGGTACCAATACTCCTGAACTCACATGGCAAGCGCCATCTAGTTTCCAGAGAAGGTACCCACGTTTTGCTTAGACAGTGTACTCACGTGATAGGGGGCAGGCCTATCGCCGTTTTGTACGAATACACTGTCACATGACTAAGTACAACTCAGCCATGTGGGTTTCCTCACGATGTTTTCCCTCACCGTTAGCAACCATGATAAATTAACCACACATATGACTTTAGAAAAGACAAATTGGTGTAGGCCCGTCTCAGGATTGGAACTCACGCCCTTCTGTTTTTCGGGCGGGTGTTCTACCCACTGGACTATCATGTCGCTAATGGTTAATCATTTAGGTCAAATAGAGAATGTGCCAAAAAGGCAGGCGTTCGAAGTGGGACAAGAGCATGTATGAAGTTATTGATGAATGTAGACAAAGATCGAAAGAAGAGGTTTGCCAGGATCGTACAAAGTACCGATCGATAGTCTCTGCCTACCCCGATCAGAACCAACGGCGTGAGACTATTTATGTATGTTGTTAACGTTGAGGGAAATATCAAAAGGAAATCCACATGGGCAAATTGCACTAATTGCTTATGTTGTCACATTACTTTGTACTCACACAAAACAGCGATAGGCCTGCCCCCTATCACGTGAGCAGTTGAGCGCACTGTGTAAGCGTGGGTACTGATTGTCTTAAAACTGTGTAAGAAGTTGATATTTATTTAATTGCTAATAAGATTATGGAGGATACAATCTTATGATTTTTGATATCTTTTATAACATTTTGTATAGATTTTTAATTTTAAGCTGGATAGATTACCTATGTTATATAAGAGGATCTTATCACCACTTTAGATTTCTTTGCGAAGCATTCCCTCATCCTTCAAGACTTACTTACTTACTTACTACGCTGGCTCGATGACCCAAAGTGAGTCTTGGCCTCCAATACGAGATTTCGCCATTTGTCTCGGTCTAGTGTGGTTTCTCGCCAATCGCTTGGTAGAAGCTCACGAAGATCCGCTTCTACCACATCACACCAGCGGTACCGCGGGCGTCCGACAGGTCTTCGTCCAGTTGGTCGACCCATGTACGCTTTTTTGACACCTCGATCTTCACCCATCCTTTCTAGGTGCCCAAGCCAGCGAAGTCTGTGGGCTTTGGTTTCCCCAAGGATGTTCGCATCAGCGAAAAGTTCTTCGACTTCAAAGTTCTTCAGCAGTCTCCATGTTCCATCCGACCTCTGTCTTGGCCCAAAGATTTTCCGGAGGATCTTTCTCTCGGCAACCAGGAGTTTACTTTCCTTTTTAAGCGTCAGTGTCCAAGCCTCACATCCGTACATGAGAATTGGCCTAATTACGGTCTTATAGATGCGTATCTTGGTGTTTCTACTGAGAAGTTTGGACACTAACACTTTATGCAGAGCAGCGCTACAACGCAGGGAGTTTTGAATGCGGATGTCGATCTCTTCGTCACGAGTATTGCTATCTGTGATGGTACAGCCTAGGAATTTGAATTTTGCCACTCCATTGTATTGAGTATCTCCAACATTAAGTCCTTGACGATTTGTACGAGGAATTTTAAAACGTCTCATGTGAAGATACTCAGTTTTTCCGTGGTTGATCCTTAGACCGGCCTTCAGTGCTTCCGTTTCCAGAACTCTGGCGGATTCTTGTATTTCCTTACGGTTTTCTCCCAGTAATGCTAGGTCATCAGCGTAGCCAATTATTTTGTGTCTACCATTTAGTTGCACTCCAACATCTAGTGAATTCACTTTTCTGAGAGCGTATTCCAGCACTAAATTGAAGAGCATTGGAGACAAGGCGTCACCTTGCTTGAGACCCGTGACTACGGGAAATTCATCCGTCAAGTCCCCTTCTACTCGAACTCGCATCCTACTATCCGTTGTGGCTATCTGAATCATGTCCATTAACTTTTTGGGAATATTGAAGTTCCTCAATATTGTGAATAGCGCACTTCGGTCAATGCTGTCGTACGCTTTGGCAAAATCCACAAACAGTATATGGATGCTTTGAGCGTATTCCCACTTCTTCTCCATCAGTTGTTTAAGGAGGAAGATCTGATCTATAGTACTGCGGTTTGGTCGAAAGCCGCACTGGTAATCACTAATGATAACTTCTGCATATGGTTCCAGTCTCTTGAGCAGAACATAGGACAATATTTTGTACGCTGTAGGTAGCAAAGCAATTCCACGATAGTTTGAGCACTTCTTTTTTGATCCCTTCTTATGAATTATATATTCCCTTTCCTTCAAGACGAAGATTGAATATAAAGTGACATATAAATGGAAGCCTCTAAACACTGACTGCTATTCGATGGTCGGTTAAATGTTGCAAGCTGCCATAGACTACTCCAGCAATCAATATATGTGTGTATATGTAAAAATCTTGTCGCAGCTTAAAGATGTTAGTCTAGGTTGATACAAGCTCAAGCCTTTTGTAATTAAAGCAAAGCTTTCTCCCATTCTGTGTCCAAGATTTATGTAAACGTTACTAACGCAATCGTTTTAGCAAATATATTTTCTGAGTAGCTATGAAACAGAACTTAGATATAATAAAACAATGCTCGCCTGAAGAGTAAATAAATATTCTAGAAGGATATTACAGAATGGCTTTTATTTATGATAGTAACCTGTTGAAGAAACAGTGATTTACGATGCAAACCTACCCTTACTGAAACGCATATTTTAACCCACGGAAAAACATATATGCGTCCCTTTCACTCCTTATAGTTTTTGCAAAGTAAGAGCAAGACAAACTGCCGCTTCAGAATATAAAATGGCGCCAACCACAAAATGGCGGTAGGTTAGCAGTGCAGTTACTGAATTAAACTTGTTAGCTAAATTGTGTTTATGATAATGGATATTAGACAAGAAAATATGATGGCAACAACGTACCACAAACAGCGGAAGTTGCCGTGAAAACCTATTAAATTCAATTATAAGGTGTTTAAGGACAATCTACCACGCTGTTATTAGGCGATAAATTGTGTAGCTTTTATTTTCATATTTAATGTTAAATGTCTTTTAGGGATTATGAACTATATACAATAGTTTTCAATTAGAATTTCATCAATCTTATTAACGTGCGGCTATTGTAAGAGGCGATTAAGAGATCGACCCCTTAGCAGGAGACGTGTGAGAGCGATTATGTCACGTGAAAAATGCGATACTGACAGGCTGTTCATAAAAAAAATATAAAATAAAAAAAACATTTATTTCAAAGTAAAAAGATAAATATTTGTTTTTTGAATGTCAAATTTCATCTTAATGCTAAGTTTACTTCGGATTCGGAAGGTGTTTTGTTGAGAGAAGAACCCGTAAGAAAACTTGTCAACACACATCTTTTTTACGTACATTACAATTTTGTTAGCCCGGAAACATCCTGCACAGAGCCCTGATGACACCAAGCTACTTCATTATTAATGTAACCATTAACATTGTAATAGGCTTTCAAACTAAGATTTCTTTTAACTACTGCTTTGAATTTTCTTTCTGATAAATTTAAAATGTCCTCAGGTATTTTATTATACATTTTTACGCATAACCCCATGATAGATGTATTTACTTTTGACAATCTGTATTTAGGTATTGAAATTTTATTGTTGTCTCTCAGATTTCGACTATGTCTGTCACTATTATTTTTTACAAAAGACGCCTGCTTTTTTCTTACATACATAATATTTTCATAAATATATTGACATGGCAGCGTCATTATATTTATGGTTTTAAACAATTCCCTCAAAGAATTTCGTGATCTCAAATTATAAATAGCTCTTATTGCTCTCTTTTGGAGAATAAATACGGAACAAACATCAGCTAATTTAATGTTTTTTGACATGAATTCCTCATGTGGGGATTATTACTCATAAATAAAAGATGTTATTAAAGGAAAGAAAAATTTCGACACTGGCGGGGTTCGAACCCGCGACCTTCGGGTATACGCCCCCGTCGCTTTTGCCAATTGAGCTACCGTGTCAATGGCTGCCAGCGCGAAATTTCTCTATCCATTGTTACTTTTTTACACGTTCAAGTAGTGTTTGCGTTTCCTACCTCCGAATTTTAACTAATTCGGACGGCCACTTGTCTACCTTTTCAGATAGAATGCAAATGTTGGAAACGCCTAACTATCACATAGTTTAATGTTTTTTGACATGAATTCCTCATGTGGGGATTATTACTCATAAATAAAAGATGTTATTAAAGGAAAGAAAAATTTCGACACTGGCGGGGTTCGAACCCGCGACCTTCGGGTATACGCCCCCGTCGCTTTCGGCCCGGGGTTCGAACCCCGCCAGTGTCGAAATTTTTCTTTCCTTTAATAACATCTTTTATTTATGAGTAAACATCAGCTGCTCTGCCCCAGAGTAAAATACCGTAAGACATTACACTATGAAAATAGCTGTAATAAATTAATCGAGCTACATACATACATACATATACTCATAGCTATAAATCCCTAGAAGGGGTAGCCAGAGCTAAGGAATTAGAAATTCCTCAGCCACTTTTGGAAAATTGTGTGGGGAAAAAATGGTAAAATAAAGGTTGCTGGTGATGGGTCTCCAACCACATCGCCCAAAAATCCCTTTAAAGCCCCCAATACTGTTAGTAGGACTTACGTACACCCACCGGAAGTAATGGGGTAATGCTATTCTAAGCCGACACTACACAGCATCTCTACTAAATCTCTTACCTACTCATTTTCTAAATACAGCTGGTATAGGTTTTGTTCATTTAATTTCTTTCTTTCCAAGTTTTACTGGACCTGTTTTTTAATGTTTTGTACGTTTTTCATATTATTATTTTTTCTAATGTACTTACTGTTTTTTCTACGGCAATCGCCTTAATTTTGATCCTTTTTGTTTCGTAACTGGTAACTGTGATTACCTGTCATTGGCTTTGTAAAACAATTGTATGTTCTGTGCCATGTTTTTGTGCTCGCTGTTGGTGGTAAATGAATAAATAAATAAATAAGTAACACAATAATCCATTTTGCAAGTAAACAAAATATGTCAACTTTTATTCACACTGTAATGTAATTATCATCAAATGTTGACACTCTTAAGACACATTTTTGTCTCTGTATCAAATTTCTATCCATTAACTTAACATCATTATTATTCAATTGTATTCTTACGCCACTTTACGAGGAAAGACTGTACCAAATAACACGCTGGCGAAATATCAAATTATCCGGGTTCACGCGAAATTATAAATTAATATTTCACCGAGCATACAGATGATTCGCCCAAACTGGTTCAAAAAGTCGTTTCCCAGAGAATGAACGTAATAAATTATATTCCTGGCGACAAAGACCTTTTACCGTATTTCTTAGAAAATTCTATTTAATTGTAAGATGGAAATATTTTGTCTCGTTGCTTAGGAAGGTTGATATCAATTACTTAAAATTTTGATCTCGCTGGAATATCCATCAGTTAACTGTTTTGCTCTTAATCTTTATACATTTTTTTTAACATAAACACTTATTCAAAAATTATGCAGTAAAAAGAATAAAAGAGCATGTATGAGAACATTGATGGATGTAAACGAACCTAGAGAGGTATGTCAGGATCGTACAAAGTGGTGATCGATAGCCTCTACCTACCCCAATCGGAAATGATGGCGTGAGTATATGTATGTATTAGGATACTAGGACACTTAATGATGACCACTCATCGCTGAGAGCCCTTTTAATTAACAATTTTCTCCCCTTAACTTACAAAAGTGGGTTAGGTATTGCTCTGGCTACCCTTTTGTTGCAATTTTTAGAAAGATTTCAGGGAACATAACTTTGTTACTTCAGCTACCATCTGGTATAAAGTGAAATATTTGTCTACACACCGCAAAACTTATTATCCATTATAATGTGCAATACATAATATTTTATTCAATAAAAAGGAACCGACATGCTTAATTTAAAAAAATATATTTATGTTAAACACAAAATTCGATATACAACAGAGTCATCCCAATGTTCATTCAGATATTACCAAAACCCCATTACAATTTAATAGGACCACCCTGTAAGCATATCCAAGCAAACAGAAAAAGAAAAACAGCTTTAAAAAGCAATTGACAACGAACGTAGTAAATGCGTCACAAAAAAACAAAAAAAAAACATACAGACGAATTGCGAACCCTTATTTTTAGTCGGTTAAAAACTCGGTTGTTCTCCGTTCTAGCTTTTCTTAAATTATTTATTATATCCTATAACTATGACGATATTTAAGATATGTTTGAGCCTTTCTGTGTCTGTTTGTTGACAATGGAGTACATACAATTACTATTTGACGACATATATGTACAGACATACATATACTCACGGCCATCAATATTTGAGTGGTTATAAATTCAGGAATACCATTGTATTATACACTACATTAAATACCGACCAAGACCAAGCAGCTTGCATCGATGTAGTCCTCAGGGAGAACCTAGCCATTGTAATTAGGTATTTTGGTACATCCATAAATTACACATCTAGCAGCCACTAACAAACAACCGTGTATTATCATAATACTCACACATTCACATATACACACACATACTATCACAAACAAACACACACACAAATATATTCACTCACACAAAACACACGGTTGTGTCATATTTTTGTAAATTGGCAACACCGACAGCGTGCCTTCACCTGTCAATTTATGAATGTCAAGAGGAGTTTGATGACTAATAAATAAAGAATAAATAAAGGAAAGAAAAATTTCGACACAGGCGGGGATCGAACCCGCGACCTCGGGTAAACGCCCCGGACGCTCTGCCAACTGAGCTACCGTGTCAGTTGGCTGCCAGTGCGAAATTCTTCTATCCTTTATTTCGTTTCCTTTATTTATTCTTTATTTATTAGTAATAATCCCCACATGAGGTTTTCATGAACAAAAAGATTTGAATTAGGAGTTTGATGGTTGGTTTTGGGGGGAGATGTGAGAGGATCTTTATGTTATCGATGCAACTGTTGAATCTTGTGATCAATGCTTGAATTAATGTAAATAGTAATTTAAATTAGTAAAAGTATTTATATTAAGTATTAGTCGTTTTTCTTCAAACTTCAGAAGCGGTGATATATTCACGTCCATTCAAGTATGTACATTCATTTATTTTTCTTTTCCACAATGTTGTAGTAACGCCATTTAACATTTTATGATCTATAATATAGCAAATCGATGCTCGAACAAAGTATTTCAATGATATTATAATATTCATTGTTTTGAAGAAACCAATATTTGAGCGTAATATTGTACAGCTGTGTACGGAATGGTTCCGAAGCGCTTGGCTAGGACACTCCCTGGTATTTTCTGGGATATTAGTTTTGGAGCAATCATCTGTAGTAACTTTCCTGTGTAGTGTCTCAGTAAATAGTAGACGTACGAGTGGGTTAAGCTGATCCCTAAAGTAACGATGAGTTGACTTAAGAACTTCTGTTTAAATTGTGGCGTCACTATGACAAATTAAATTATAAGTACTCTACGTATTTGTTAACAACACAAATCAAATAAGTAATTAAACTTTTGTTCTTATTTGGAACTATTTCAAATTCTTTATCCACCATATTTATTTTGGTTAAATGCATTGGTGGATGAAGATGCAATTAATTGTAATTATAAGATTAAAGGAGTATATCAGTAATATATATGAA
Source organism: Bedellia somnulentella (assembly GCA_963576735.1). NCBI lineage: Eukaryota > Metazoa > Arthropoda > Insecta > Lepidoptera > Bedelliidae > Bedellia > Bedellia somnulentella. The sequence continues at coordinate 910,259 of OY755178.1, forward strand.
TAATACCACTTTAATTTTTACACATTTTTAGACTACAATTCAAATTTGGAATTCTTCTATTTCTTATGCATTGAATATATTAATACTAAGTGAATTATTAATCAATGTAGTCATTTATTCGCTGTAAATGTGGGTTACAAGGTGGTTGCAGCATATAAGTTATTGTTCCCTACACATTTTGTTCTTCCAAGTAAAAGTCAGTAATATTTAAGTATAATGTATTCGAAAGAAAATAATTTTACGTCACGTATTTATGGCAAAATTTAGCACACGTCACAGGTTAAGGTTAGTAGATCACGGACGACTGACGCCGGAGTCGACACTGTGCGACGACGCCCCTCGCCCCCTGGCGGGATTCAACAGGACTACGAAGAACCAATCACAGCGCTCCACTCCGTATGAAGTCAATTGATGCTTTCAGTCGACCATCCTGATACTGCTGAACGCCCCGGACAGCTCTTCTTCGATGATAACTGATCAGCAAGGAAACCTCTTAAAGTTTACCCTAAATAAATCACTTCTTAAAGTAATTAATAAAAGCAGAACCTCTTAAAGTTCTTTTTTTTATCTTTAGATTACCTCTTAAGGTGGATTAATATGAAAATAAGAACCTCTTAAAGTCCTCTTAGTTTACCTCTTAAGGTAGATTAATATGGAAAAAAAAAAGAACCTATTAAGTACTTTTAGACTACCTCTTAAGGTAGATTAATATGAAAAGAAGAACCTCTTAAAGTCCTCTTAGATTACCTCTTAAGGTGGATTAATGTATAAGAAGAAGCTCTTAAATTCTTTTAGATTACCTCTTAAGGTAGATTAATATGAAATAAAGAACCTCTTAAAGTCCTTTAAGACTACCTCTTAAGGCAGATTATGAATACTAAAAGAATAAATAAATCAAGGCTTCCACATTAACGAATCAAGAATTTATCTCGACAATCAAGACTTCAGACAGTCTGTTATGGTCCACCTCTTAAGGTCTCCAACTGCGCTAATGGTCCAACCTCATCCTAATGGGTCCTCACTACGCAGTTCGGTTCACTATTAAATTAATAATAGTATCTCCGAATTTTGTGGTCCGCTTCGCAAGCCTTCACAAATCACCATCTTAAGGGTGGCATGCATGCTTTGTACTAATAATACTCTTTTAGAGTAAAACAATTAATTAGGCCAATCAATCACAATTTAATGTATTACAATGTCAAACAAATGGTTTTCTTAATACCAAAGTAACACAACAATCAGGAAATAAACATGAATAACCATTATGGTTAAAAACAAAACGATTCATACATAATCAAAACAAAATGGTTTTCTCAATACCATTGTCACAAAATCAATATGGAAATAAACAGAAATAACATACATAATGTTAATTATTTTTCAATATCCATCAAATATGTTTTTTTTTTAATCAGAAACAAATCAATTATAACAAATCAGTTTTTAATCTGAATCTATTTCTGAGACACAGGAAAACAATTTAAGTTTATCTCTAGCCAAAACATTCTCATATGAGCGACCACTTCTATTAGTAGATTTGATGAGATATCTATCGTGCGGAAGCACTTTAATAATAACAAATGGACCGTCATAACGCGACACCAATTTACCACTTCTTAACCCTTTCTTAAACACTTTTCGTTGGGCAAGAACTAACTGCCCAATTTTAAAAGGTGGTTCAGTTCGCCTTTTACGATCGAATGATTGTTTCGATTGCTGAGCAACTGTTTGCAATCTAGTGACAGCCTTTTCTCGGAGTCCATCTAAACAGTCCGATCTGACGGTCGTAACTATATCACCGGCCAAGCGAGGCCGAAAACCGTATAATAATTCTAATGGCGATTTACCGGTCGAACTATTAATATTGGAATTTAATCCTAATTGAACTTTAGGAATATAAAATTCCCAACTATTTTGATCATCACCAACGTAGGCCACGAGAGCATCCAATATAGTACGATTGTATCGCTCTATCTGTCCGTTGGCCCGAGGACTAGCCACGGCATTCATAATATGTTTGATCTGACGCTCGACACAATATTTTTTAAACTCATGACAGTCAAAGGCTTTTCCACGATCGCTTACAATCCGGCTCGGTAACCCAAATGTTTTCATAAACAAATCCAAAGTTTTAAGTACGTTAGCGCAACTAGTATCGCGTACTGCCTCAATCCATATAAACTTTGTAAACGAATCTATAATAGCAAAAATATACATTTTGCCAGAGGGACTTTTGCAAAATGGGCCAAGGTGATCAACGTGTACGGTATGAAATGGAACTGGTACTTTTTCTATTGGATGTAATAGACCAACCAGACGACCCGTTGGTTTTTTAGCATATTGACATGAAATACAGCCTTTAACATATTTTTGAATGAAACGTCGCATGTTCCCGAACCAGTATTTACTTTTAATACTTTCATATGTTTTGTTAAAATTACCATGCGCATTATTATCGTGGAAAGACTGTAAAATTGACCACCGACATTGCTTCGGCACGACCACCTTATGTGTATCATTAACTTTTCGAAATAAAATACCCTTATCAATGACATAATCTACAGCTAAACCCTTTAAATTATTATTAGACAATTCATCACGCAACTGGGCAATAGTTGCAGTTATGGCCTCGTCATCACGTTGCAAACTTTCAACGAGATCTGTTTGTGTGCAGCGCATCACACTACCGATCGGGTTCCGACTTAACGCATCTACGTGACTCATAGACTTTCCGGCGCGATATTCAACATCAAAGTCAAAATTTTGCACTTCTAACCACCACCGTGCGATGCGTGGAGATTGATCTCGTTTCGTCCAAGTCCATCGTAATGCATTACAATCGGTGACTATAACAAATTTAATACCACTTACATATATCCTAAATTTTTGCAAACTCATTACAACCGCCATAGTTTCAAGTTCGTAACTATGGTACTTTTGTTCCGATAACGTAGTTTGTCTACTGGCGTACGCAATAGGTTTCCATACACCGTCAGATTGTTTTTGAAGGAGAATGCCGCCTAAACCTATTTTTGAGGCATCCGTGTGGATCTGTGTCTCATAATCTGCATTAAATAAAGCTAATACAGGTCGACTAATTAAAGTATTTTTTATTCGATTAAACGCTTGTTGCTGCACCTCACCCCAAACCCATGGTTGATCTTTTTTTGTGAGCGCAGTGATACATACATACATACATACATATACTCACGGCTATAATTCCCTAGAAGGGGTAGCCAGAGCCAAGGAATTATAAATTCCTCAGCCACTTTTGGAAGTTTACTGGGGAATACCGCAGTGATAGGTTGTGCTATTATAGCAAAACCTTTTACAAATTTTCTAAAATAATTAGCCAAACCCATAAACTGTCTACATTGATGGACATTCATTGGTACAGGAAAATCACGTACAGCATCAATTTTATGCTTCGCAGGTTTTACTTGACCGTCACAGACTTCATGACCTAGGTACTCAATACGTGGAACTAAAAATGAACATTTGTCAATCCTAAGTTTCATGTTTGATTTTCGTATCTTTTCTAACACATTTTTTAAACGACTCAACGCATCAGAATAATTTTCCGCGTAAACCAAAATATCGTCGAAAAATGCCGTAGCACACTCAAATTTCAAAGGCCCTAGTACGTCATCGATAGCTCTTTGAAACACAGCTGGCGCATTAGCGAGTCCGAAACTCATTCGTGTGTATTGGAAGTGCCCATCGGGTGTTACAAACGCCGTATATTGCTTACTATCGTCTTCTAACTGTATACAAAAGTAGGCGGATAAAACGTCGAGACATGAAAATACACGTTGTTTTGCCAAACGATCTAGTTGATCTTGTATAAGCGGCATTGGGTAACGCTCTTTTTTCGTAATTTTATTCAACGCCCTATAATCAACACACATACGTTTCTCGCCTGTTTTCTTAGGCACAAGGAGAACAGGGCTAGCATAAGATGAATTTGAAACTTCAATAATACCCTTCTTTAACAAATCTTGCGTAATAGTGCGTACATATTCGCGATCCGCAATTGACATACGATAAGGACGATAATAAATGGGTTTATTGTCTGTGAGCTCAATTTTCATTTTTACGTTGCATTTGCCTATTGTTTGCCCGCACTCAGAAAAACAATCGGAAAAATCTTTTAATAAATGTTCTAACTCTAACCTCACGGAAGGTTCCAAATCGCTACCAATCTCATACTTGCATTCCACATCACATTTTTTAATAGCTCGTACCATGCACTCACTACTTGGTAAATTAATTGTTTTAGTACCTAAATTAATAATTTTAATGAATACGTGACCGTCTCTAACTTGTGCACTTTGCTTAGGTATAATTAACTCGTGACGGGGTTTCAAATGTTCCGATTGCGGTATGGTAACAGTACCGTCAAAATCAAGACACGATAATACTATTTTATTTACGCCAGGTAATAGTTGCGAGTTTTCGATCATTTGTAATCGAACACGCTCGGGCTCCTCGTCAATATAAGGCAATTGTGATAAATAATTTGCATTGTATATTTTAAGAGATAGGGGTGTCTTAATAACATACACATTGGGATAATCAGTAAAAGGTTGGCCAATAATGATACCTACATCTTGCGCTCCATCGGGTACTAAATAAGCCTTTACACCTTCGCACGTAGCCTCGTCCGCCGTAATGTTTATAACTGTTTCCGCGATTGGTGTGATTTGCGACCCCCCGAATCCCTTTATAACACTATTAAATGATAGAGGCTGTAGGTGTAATTTTAATTGTCTCGCCAAAGACTCCGTTATTGTGACACAAGAACTACCGAAGTCAATAAATGCCTCTGCACTATGTCCATTCACCGCAACTGTCATATAATACTTTGAACTAGTATCGCCTGAATTTTTCATTAAATTAATCTTTTCATTATGGTTTGAAGAACTTGCATTTCGACCTTTTAACTTTAAACATTCATCCTTAATATGCCCTAGTTTATTGCAGTAAGAACATTTACGCATTTTTGTAAAGCAATTATTTTTACTATGCCCTTTCCTATTACAAAAAGTACATGTGATATCAGAGTATGTGTTTTTCTCGCGAATTTTATAGGTACAACGCGCAGACACATGACCACGCCTCTTACACACTCTGCATATCATTCGATCTGGCCCTGAACTATTATTACTAGCCGAACCTAAATTTTGTTTAGGATTCATAAAAACCCTTGTATTCGATTGAAGCGACGACAAGTAATTTAACAATGTGCACGGATCGCGGCAACCCGCGGAAATAGCACCGATCTCAACTAGTTCGCTACCAATCGTACCAACAATCGCCTCTGTAATTAAAGATGGCGACAAGCAACAAGCATTACCTAAAGCTAACTTATCATAATAAAATTGAATATAGTCCATATCAAACGGTCTAACAATATTCACTAAATCACGCAACATATTCAGTTTACTTTTATGGGATGGGAAAGCTATGATTAATTTTGACTTAAACTCAATCCATGACAGATTAATGTCCTGCAATTGATCATACCAACGCCGAGCATAACCCTTTAATTTTGAAGAACAATTAAATATTAAAGTTTTCTCATCCCATCCATACATTCTAGATATCCCTTCGACCTTTCGAAGCCAAATGTCCATGGTAATTAATGAAGTTTTAGGATCGAATTCGGGAATCGGATCGCTTCGACCAACATAACGTAAACTAGTATTGCTAAAAGTGTTATCTACATACGCAAAGTCCAAGGATGGAGTTGTCTCGGCGCCATTCGTGACGGCGGCATTCAACATACCCATACCAGTAGAACTACCGGAAGTGGTGTTCTGCGCATGCGCGGTGTGCTCGACGCCTGCTGTGGAGGCGCTACCCAGGGGCAACATGGCGGCAGCGGCAGTTTGACTCGCTGTGGGTGTTTGCGGCGTAGTGGTGGTACATGTTGGAACATGCAGCGACAACTGAGGCAACTGAGCGGCACTCACAGTCGCCTGCAGCTCTCTCTCCGATCTTGCAGCCGATACCAGAGCAGCCGGTTGCACCGACGTCGTTTTTTCTCGATTTGAGGGCAATGGCGGCGTAACAATTCCATCATCAGTATTGCTCCTCGATGGAGACAACCGCACCGACGTGCCCTCATCCAATGGCGCCGCTGACTTAACATGTTCTTCCAAAATGGCTAAACGTTTTAAAAGGCGCCGGTTTTCTATCTCAGCCAAAAGTCGACGTCGTAATTTTTCTTCACGCTTTTCTTTTTTCTTTTTGTGCGACCCCATAATAATAAATGTAAAACCACACTACAACACACAAATCGTCCCACTTCTGAACTAAAAGTCAGTAATATTTAAGTATAATGTATTCGAAAGAAAATAATTTTACGTCACGTATTTATGGCAAAATTTAGCACACGTCACAGGTTAGTAGATCACGGACGACTGACGCCGGAGTCGACACTGTGCGACGACGCCCCTCGCCCCCTGGCGGGATTCAACAGGACTACGAAGAACCAATCACAGCGCTCCACTCCGTATGAAGTCAATTGATGCTTTCACAAGCTTACAACATAAGTCTTTACATTTTATTAATATAGGAATATGATTTTAAATTATAATAAAGACAAAAATAAAGAATGACTTAACTAATTACATGTCACCCTAAGTTTAAAATGTCAATCTCACAGCTAAAACCATAATATAATAAAAACAATATCCTAATAGCCATTCAAGCATTTCTTTTATTTTTTTTTTAATTTATTAAAACATAACAATTTTATATTTATAGAATTTGCATTATAAATTCTACAAGCCATAATAAAAATAGTTTTGCTGCTTGAGGCTAATTAATAATTATAATGAGGTACATATAGTTTGTCTTTATTGAGATTTTGCAGACATTCAGAGTGAAATCTTAGGGGAGCGGATGTATAATTATAGATTTCTCTCTTAACTAATAAAGCAGCTTCATAAATATAGGGGAACATAATAGAAGAATTATAATATAAAAAAAAAATTATAATAATAAAAAGTGGGTGGCGAGAAACCATTTGAAAGGTAAGTTTCTCTCGCTACCTATTTATTTAATGCAATGTAGTGATGGGTACGCTTCCCTCGCTTCTCATTTATTCTATACAATGTAGTGACTGGTACGTTTCCTTCGCTACTTATTTATTTAATATAATCTAGTGATGGGTACGTTTCCCTCGCTTCTCATTTATTTTATACAATGTAGTGACTGGTACGTTTCCTTCGCTACTTATTTATTTAATATAATCTAGTGATGGGTACGTTTCCCTCGCTTCTCATTTATTTTATACAATGTAGTGACTGGTACGTTTCCTTCGCTACTTATTTATTTAATATAATCTAGTGATGGGTACGTTTCCCTCGCTTCTCATTTATTTTATACAATGTAGTGACTGGTACGTTTCCTTCGCTACTTATTTATTTAATATAATCTAGTGATGGGTACGTTTCCCTCGCTTCTCATTTATTTTATACAATGTAGTGACTGGTACGTTTCCTTCGCTACTTATTTATTTAATATAATCTAGTGATGGGTACGTTTCCCTCGCTTCTCATTTATTTTATACAATGTAGTGACTGGTACGTTTCCTTCGCTACTTATTTATTTAATATAATCTAGTGATGGGTACGTTTCCCTCGCTTCTCATTTATTTTATACAATGTAGTGACTGGTACGTTTCCTTCGCTACTTATTTATTTAATATAATCTAGTGATGGGTACGTTTCCCTCGCTTCTCTTTTATTTTATACAATGTAGTGACTGGTACGTTTCCTACGCTACTTATTTATTTAATATAATCTAGTGATGGGTAAGTTTCCCTCGCTTCTCATTTATTTTATACAATGTAGTGACTGGTACGTTTCCTTCGCTACTTATTTATTTAATATAATCTAGTGATGGGTACGTTTCCCTCGCTTCTCATTTATTTTATACAATGTAGTGACTGGTACGTTTCCTTCGCTACTTATTTATTTAATATAATCTAGTGATGGGTACGTTTCCCTCGCTTCTCATTTATTTTATACAATGTAGTGACTGGTACGTTTCCTTCGCTACTTATTTATTTAATATAATCTAGTGATGGGTACGTTTCCCTCGCTTCTCATTTATTTTATACAATGTAGTGACTGGTACGTTTCCTTCGCTACTTATTTATTTAATATAATCTAGTGATGGGTACGTTTCCCTCGCTTCTCATTTATTTTATACAATGTAGTGACTGGTACGTTTCCTTCGCTACTTATTTATTTAATATAATCTAGTGATGGGTACGTTTCCCTCGCTTCTCTTTTATTTTATACAATGTAGTGACTGGTACGTTTCCTTCGCTACTTATTTATTTAATATAATCTAGTGATGGGTAAGTTTCCCTCGCTTCTCATTTATTTTATACAATGTAGTGACTGGTACGTTTCCTTCGCTACTTATTTATTTAATATAATCTAGTGATGGGTACGTTTCCCTCGCTTCTCATTTATTTTATACAATGTAGTGACTGGTACGTTTCCTTCGCTACTTATTTATTTAATATAATCTAGTGATGGGTACGTTTCCCTCGCTTCTCATTTATTTTATACAATGTAGTGACTGGTACGTTTCCTTCGCTACTTATTTATTTAATATAATCTAGTGATGGGTACGTTTCCCTCGCTTCTCATTTATTTAATACAATCTAGTGACGGGTACGCTTCCCTCGCTTCTTATTTATTTTATACAATGTAGTGACCGGTACGTTTCCCTCGCTACTTATTTATTTAATACAATCTAGTGATGGGTACGCTTCCCTCGCTACTTATTTATTTAATATAATCTAGTGATGGGTAAGTTTCCCTCGCTTCCCATTTATTTTATACAATGTAGTGACTGGTACGTTTCCTTCGCTACTTATTTATTTAATATAATCTAGTGATGGGTACGTTTCCCTCGCTTCTTATTTATTTAATACAATCTAGTGACGGGTACGCTTCCCTCGCTTCTTATTTATTTTATACAATGTAGTGACCGGTACGTTTCCCTCGCTACTTATTTATTTAATACAATCTAGTGATGGGTACGCTTCCCTCGCTACTTATTTATTTAATGCAATGCAATGACGGGTAGAGAGAGTGTGTATGAATATAACATAAACATGAACAATCACGCCGAATATATATGAATATATTATTTCTGTAGACCTATTTTATTCATTATAGTTGACGATTACTTGTTCAAATAATAAGCTACTTAAGAAAATGAATGTATAAATACTAGTAGTTGAATTACATAACGATACTAATTTTATTTGAAAGGCTATAATTGCAACAACTAGTAACTAATACTAAAAATATTGTAGGTACATTTTATTGCCAAGTAATTTGTTAGCTAAGAATGGTGACTGAATTGTTTTCTTGTTACCGAATTGTTTTTATATTTACCTGCTTTTCTAATTATTATCATTACCGTTTTTTTCTATTTATCTTGCTGGATCATTATGCGTCATTATTATCACTGTTGAAAAGATCATGAACTTCATTTTATTTTAATTTATGTTTATTTGAGTAAGATTATTAACGTAAACGTCTGAATACATTAATATACTTTGCTACTTGCTTATGACATCTATGAAGAATAGTTTACGTTTCGGATATTTTAAACATTTCAGGTTGAATGTACAATGTCCGGAGACAAGTCTAGCATTCCAATTGGCAAGCCTCCAGGGCTTCTCGGTGCCATAGACAATCTAAAACGAGGACTTGGAGAGGTCCGTCTTCGTCAGTTGACATCCAGTGATGAGGTTGTGCTGAAGTAGTATAGATGGGATCAGAAGCACATCATTATTTTACCATCACAGAACTGGTTGAAGCTAAGTATAACTTTTAAATAAATAATAAATAAAAAAAAATAAAAATAATTTATTTGCCAATACATGAGTATAAATGGTGGTATATAAAATGAAGGCCTATGTATGTACTGCCAGTAAGGTGTGCAAACTTTTAAACATTAAAATTATTGATAATTTTTTTTTACATATCTTAAAACTACTATAATAACATTGTCTATCGTAATAAAAAAATAAATAAAAAATAAAACATTATTAAAATTTTGTAAGTCAATCAAGGCAACACATGTACACATATTCTAAATTTTGTTAAAATTAAAATGTCATAAAAAAAAAAGAACAAAAAAAAAAAGAGAAAAAATAGTTTAAATTTTTAAAGTCATATATTGCAATTTTTAATAAAGTCATCAATTATATAGAAACAGTTGTCCAACAGATAATTAAAAATGATAGTTTTATATTTATTGTATGTCAGTAATTTTGTCTCATCCTTTACTAGATTATACAGCTTGATCGCCATTTCATAACCGTTTCTCTGACAAATCGATGGACATTTAATATTTGGTTTAGTTAATTGTATTTTTTTTGTGTTTTGCAGCTTGAGTATGTCTTAGACTGTGCTTTACTGAACAGTTATGTAAATTCTAGTTTAATTTAAATATTTCAACCCATTCAGATATGGTCAGCCTAAGTTCTATATGTTTCTTAATGCCTAATAATATTAGATGAAATAAGACCTTTAGATCTATTAGTTTCGAAGACATTTAACTCAGATTCATAAAATAAATCAACATGTGTGTTCGGGTTTTTGGTTACTTAGAATTTTGTTAGTTCATAAGTGTTACAGCTAAAAAAAAAAAAAAAAAGGGGCTACTTATATTATTCGGAACATTAATAGCCACATTATTACTCTATTACACAGTTAATAAAATAAATAAAGCAAGGCCAATAACAGATGTTCACACATGCACAGAAAACATACCTTACAATAATACAAATACAAACAATTTTAAGAGAAAATGCAAATAAAAAGACATCAACATCAATATTTAAAAAAAAAAATGCCTTTACTCATTGTAATATATATAGAACCAGTTTTTCACTTAACAAGGAATTTTCTTATGTTTTTAAAGAGTTATATATGTAAAGAAAACTATAGTTTCCTTTATTTGAATTTACACGCGCATATAGCAACTCTTTGGTAGTTTAGAGTTTTTAAGAAAGAGTAAACTGTGACGGTCATGACGCACGCTTTTGGTTAATGTCAAATAAGAAAAATTTCTCTTTACAAAGAATAAGTTAATATCTAATTTTAAATAAAATAAGAAATCGACACCGGAATAATAACATTTAATGTCGTTTCTTTGATTTACAGGTATGTAAGTTAATGTTTGTTTGATTTGTTTCATGATTTGTTTCTTAGATTAACTGAAATAAATCTTTGATTTACAGAGAAACTCAATGTGTTTGATTGACGGTGCCATATATCAAGCCACTATAAAATAATATTATAAAACGACATTAACTGTCACAAAAATGGAGAAACTAAAATTTACTTTTCAAATTAAACCAACAGTGGACGGAAAGTCAAACTTCATTGCCATAACCTCAATTGCCACACTAGATGACAAAGTTTACCTGATTCCTGAAGAGTATCAAGCAATATCACTTCATAAACATATTCAAACCACGAAAACATACGTTACATTAAAAAGTACATTGAAAAAGAGATATCAAACTAGAAATGTTTGGATAAAAACAACAGAAGAAATTTTAAAAACATATGTCGATGAGACTGGAAACATGATTTTTCAGGACCAATTTCTAGAAGAAATTAACCAAGAACAGTCACCAGCTGTGAGTAAAATGACATTAGAGGATCCTATAGTGAAGATTTTGGAAAAATTGGTTGAAGACAAACAGAATGAAGAAAAGAAGAGTATGAAAAAGTTAGCTGAAAGATTTGTGATTGAAAAATTTAGCGGAAGGAATTCAAGAGCATGTCAGTGGATGGAAGTATTCGAAAAAGAATGTGAAAGATTTAATATTGTAAAAGAGGAAGAAAAGATTGAAATTCTCAGACTTTTTCTTGATAAAACATGCATAGATTGGTACTCCTCCATGATGATAAAGTTTGGATTACAATCTGAGTGGTCAGAATGGAAATCAAGTTTTTTACAAACATACACCAGTAAAGGTTGGACTGACAGCAAATATGCTTTGACTTTCAAGTACCAAACAGGATCTTTGGTAGAATATGCAGTGAAAAAAGAAAGACTTTTATTGGAGATAAGAAAAACAATGGATGAAGGGACCCTAATTGACATAATCGCAGTCGGCTTACCAGATTTTATAACAGATAGGATTAACAAAGAAGAAATAGTTCATGCTAAAGACTTATTCAATGAACTTGGCAGACTAGAACACTTGGTGCAAAAACGAAGAATTATAAAAAGAAAAGAAGATAGTAAACCGGTTAGAGAAAAATGTAATATCTGTGATAAATTGAATAAAGGAGACCGCTACCACCCAGAAGATTCTTGTTGGTTCAAACCAAAATTGAATACGGAAAAAGATAAAAAACAGATAAAACTTACCAATAATTCAGAGTTGGAATGTGAATTGCAGTACGAAGACCAAAAAAACTAATAGTGCCGCCATTGATCAAGATAAAATTACTACTAAATAAAAATATTGAAGTATCAGGGATCTATGACTCTGGATCTAATGTGTCATTGATAAACTCAAAGATATTAAAGATAAAGCCAAACAAAGGCACTCTTTCAAATGATACTAATCTAAAAACGATTAATGGCGTCAAAAAAGCTATCGGAATAATTTCACTGGACATAGCCATCTTTGATATTGAGAAAAAAATGAATGTTTTTGTGATAGATAACGAAAATTTTGATTATGACTTTTTAGTGGGACTAGATTGTATACAAGAATTTCATCTAGTTCAAGACGAAAATCTGAAAATTCATCAAAAATTACCTACACAAAACAAGGAAAGAGTTTCTAAGGAAACAAATACAGATATTGATTCTAAGGAATTAAAAATGGATAATATCATAAACTACAATGAAAGTTTTAAAACAGAAGACTTAAGAATTTGTATTAATCACTTGAGTTTTGAGGAACAGACAATAATTGATGACTTAATAACAGAAAACCAGTCAGTGTTTGCGACGGACAAATATGACATTGGAAAGGTAAAAGGTTATGAAGCACACATCGATCTACAAGTAGAAAAATATTGCAGTAAAAGACCATATCGTTGCACAGTGGAAGACAAGAAAGAAATCGAAAGCCAAATAGCAAAACTACTGGAAAAGAATATAATAGAAGAATCATATAGCCCATTTGCAGCGCCTGTTACATTGGCCTATAAAAGAGAAGAAAACAGAAAATCAAGACTGTGTATAGACTTCAGAGATTTAAATAAGATTGTTGTACCACAGTCACAGCCCTTCCCGCTCATCGAGGACTTAATAGTAAAAACAAGAAATTGTAAATATTTTTCAACGCTGGACCTTAATTCTGCTTTTTGGTCCATACCACTGCGTGTCACAGATAGACACAAAACGGCATTTGTGACACAAGAAGGTCATTACCAATGGACCTGTCTACCATTTGGATTGAAGACCGCTCCAGCCATATTCCAAAGGATAATGTGTAATATTATACGGAAGCATAATCTTGGAGAGTTCACAGTATGTTTTATTGATGACATTCTGTTGTTTTCGAAGTCATTCTCGGATCATATAAGATATCTGAAGCAGTTATTTCAAGCAATTCAAAGCGAAGGTATGAAACTAAAATTCTCTAAATGCACATTTGCAGCCGATTCAGTAAAATACTTGGGGCATGTAATCCAGAATAATTCAGTCAGACCTCTGAAAGATAATTTGATATCAATTAAAAATTTCCCGATTCCAAAAACTCCAAAAAATGTGAGACAATTTTTAGGAAAGATAAACTTTTACCATAAATATGTGCCAAATATTGCAATAAAATTAGAACCACTACATAATCTTTTGAGAAAAGGACAACCTTTCATCTGGACTGACAAATGTCAAGAGTCATTTGAAGAAATGAAACATATATTATGTTCCCAACCAATATTAACAATTTATGACCCAAACTTACCTATTCACATATACACAGATGCCAGCATATTAGGAGTAGGAGCAGTTCTGAAACAAAAACAAAAAAACAACGAAGAAAAACCTGTAGCCTACTTTTCAAAGAAATTAAATGAAGTGCAAAAAAGGAAGAAGGCTGTGTATCTGGAATGTCTGGCAATTAAAGAATGTGTTCAGTATTGGCAACACCTACTAATAGGCAGAAAATTCACAGTCTTTACAGATCACAAGCCACTGGAAAATATGAACATAAAATGTAGAACAGACGAAGAGCTAGGTGACTTAACTCATTATTTATCGCAATATGATTTCCAAATTAAATATTCTCCAGGAAGATATAATGTTGAAGCAGATTGCCTGAGCAGAAACCCGGTTCTCGAACCAGAAGAAAACTTAGAAGAACAGCTAAAAATAGTAAACATGATAACAATAGAAGATATTTTACAAGATCAAAATCAAAATGAATATATACAAAGCAAGAGAGATAAGTTATATACAAAAAACAATGTGTATTACAAGAAAGTAAGAGAAAAAGAAAAAATTATTATATCAGAGAAATTAAGCATAGAGCTCATGAAGAAAATACATTCAGATCTAAGCCATATCGGAACTAAACAAATGCAAAAAATGATAAGCACTGTGTATACAGCAGAGAACATGACGAAAAACATAAAAATAATTTGTGAAAGCTGCACAATATGCATAAAGAATAAATCAAGAGGAAAAAATAAATATGGATTAATGTCACAATTGGGGCCTGCCAAAAAACCATTTCAGATATGTTCCATCGATACCATTGGAGGCTTTGGAGGATCCCGATCAACAAAGAGATATTTACACCTATTATCAGATCATTTTACAAGGTATGCATACATACTAACATCCAGTAGACAAAATGCAAATGATTTTATCAAACTTATAAAAAGTTGTACAGAATGTGATGACATAGAAGTGATACTCTCGGACCAATACCCAGGTATCAACTCAAGAGATTTCAAGAGTTTTTTAGATGAGAAGAATATACAAATCATATTTACAGCAGTAAACTCACCTTTCTCGAATGGTTTGAATGAGAGACTAAACCAAACGCTGGTCAACAAAATCAGATGTAAAATAAATGAACAAGATACAAGAATGGCATGGACGACTGTGGCACAAAATTGTGTAAAGAAATACAACGAGACAGTGCACACAGTTACTGGATATGCTCCGAAATACTTACTTTATGGCACAGATGTCACTATTTTGCCAAATGAGCTAAAACAGGAAAGAACTAAACATGATTTAATCCAAGATAGGAGAAGAGCTCTAGAAAACTCAATCAAATCACATAATTATAACAAGACAATTTATGATAAGCATCGAAAATATATAGACTTCAACGTAGGAGACATGGTTTTTGTGGAAAACGGGAACAAATTAAACAGGAAAAAACTTGATGAACTGAAAATAGGACCCTACAAGATTATAGAAAAAATATCTACATCAATATACAAGATAAACACTGATCACAAGAGATCAGAGTCTAACTACTTCCACATATCGAAGCTCACACCGGCTCCTGCTATCTACGTGTGAAGAGTGTATGCCGGGAACATAAACCTCATTGTTTATATTCACTTTTACTCATTGTTTATCTCTTTTGGGGGGGAGATGTAAAGAAAACTATAGTTTCCTTTATTTGAATTTACACGCGCATATAGCAACTCTTTGGTAGTTTAGAGTTTTTAAGAAAGAGTAAACTGTGACGGTCATGACGCACGCTTTTGGTTAATGTCAAATAAGAAAAATTTCTCTTTACAAAGAATAAGTTAATATCTAATTTTAAATAAAATAAGAAATCGACACCGGAATAATAACATTTAATGTCGTTTCTTTGATTTACAGGTATGTAAGTTAATGTTTGTTTGATTTGTTTCATGATTTGTTTCTTAGATTAACTGAAATAAATCTTTGATTTACAGAGAAACTCAATGTGTTTGATTGACGGTGCCATATATCAAGCCACTATAAAATAATATTATATATATTTTACTTTAAAAGATTTGTTATGCTCATTTCTCAGATTTTATTTACATTCTTCAGAAAAAATTAAAGCTACGAGTACTTTTAAACATATATTAGTTATAACATTTCCAAAAGCTCTTTTGCAAGGGAGTTTTCACAAATATTTACCAAAATAATTATAGTACAATATTGGGTTTTTATAAAAAAAAAAAAACTTGGTAAATAAACTAAATATTTATATAAATCGGAAGCTATACTAGCAATCAAAATACAGCTATATGTTCTGTAAGCTTGTCGAATAAGTGTTCGCTGTCATGTATTAACCCTAAATCACTTGTTTTCGCAACTCTAGTTATCTGGATGTGTCTTAGACTATTGTTATCTTAAATTTTCGTTTTATATAAAGATAAATTGCGAGTTAAAGTCACAAAACAAATAACTTTTTGAGACATTCAAATCGACCTTTTGATTTCACATATCCTGGCAGGATCGCCAAATAATACTAACATACAATATGTAATAGGAAGGGGGTGACCAGAGCCAAGGAATCATAAATTCCTCAGCCATTGATTTCACAATAACTTTGAAAACTATCAAGATCGTTTTGAAGTTTGCGAACATCTGCTGGAGGCTGAATGCACTTAGCAGTTTTTATATCAACTGCATACAGGACTATCTTAGTTTTCAAAGCATCTTTTATATATACCAATAGCTTTCAACTCACGTAACATTATAGGCTGGTCAATGCAGTCAAATCATTTTCATAGTCTGTGTATAAACATTGACTTGAGCTCCAGCATCCATACAGCTACTTATACAGTCATACGTAATAACAAGATTAGATACTGTTGATCGTTTCCTAAAAAAAAAAAAAACATGTTGTTCCTCACTAAACCAGAGCTCAAAGCTGAGTAGACCTGGTTTCAAACAATTCGCTCAAATACCTTAGCAAATAAGCATAGTTTTAGATAGGCCTGTAATTGTGGTAGTACAGATGATAGTCAAGATGGTAGTAAAGAAAACATTAGTATTTTATATCTAAAACTTCCTACTCTAAAATCCCCTCAATTATATATATTTTTCTTTAAATTTTTGAAAGTTATAGCCATTTTAAAACTAGGATTAAAATAGTTTTAATTACATTAATTACAAAGTGTATACTATATCATACCTTTTCTTTATTTCCTACATCGACGAATATTCGTATTAGTATGACTTACATATAAACGGGACCCAACTACTAAGACTTCGCTGTTTGTTCCTCTGTCTTTAGGTAGTGTCTGATAAACTGGTATAGTCAAAATGTTGAAACTTTTACACAAACAACAAAATTGGAATAAAAAAAAGAACTAACAGAACGGTTTAACCAAACAATTTTAAATTTATAGTCAGCACAGAATTCTGTAAGTCATGTATGATCGTGGCTAGGACAAGTATACTGCATTAAATATTGATTTTAAGTACAGAAATATAAAAATTGATTCCGTCGATAAGTTCACTTTATTAGGGTTAACACTGGATACAAACCTAAATTAGAAAAAATAATAATATTGGTACGATGAGATTTAAATTGACTAGTTTTGCGTGCGGGTTAGCGGAAATAAAAAAAAAAATACTACTGACTTGAGCACCGCTTTGTCACTGTACCATGCTTATGTAAATTCAAGGTTAAGTTACGGCGTCGTCTTTTGGGGTAATAGTACTGATGCACAAAACATTTATATTGCAAAAACGGTACTAAGAATTTTAGCAAACATAAAAATTCCAAACAGCTGTAGACCACACTTTAAGAATCTAAAAATTTCAACTCTTTGTTCTCTTTATATTTTGGAAAGCTGTAAATTAGTAAGAAAGCATCCACAATTTAAAAAAAAAAAAAACAATCTGACTATATTCGAAGATTCCCATTAAGATCCGGAAGGAATAAATTAATAGTACCGCCTTCAAGATTACAAATTCATTATACAAGTCCTCTCCCTATGTGCTGTAAAATATACAACCACCTTTCAAATTCATAGCTCAAGAATCTGACTACAAAACTTTTATAAAACTTTTAAGATTGTATTTAATAGAAAATTGTTTTTTTTATAATTCTAAGGAATATTTTGATAATAATATTATCTAATGTGATAGTTTAAATAATTACCAGAATTTTAATTTATTTTATTTTAATTTAATGTAATTTAATTTGATTGTTTTTATGGTTGTTTTATTGATAAATAGAAATTTGAATTTTATAAATGATTATGTTTCCTAATTTTTACTTTATCGTGTTTTGTGTTACCAAGTTTAATGTGTAGTAGTGTTAGATTTGATTAAAATGTAATAATAAATTTAGAAATGAGTATATTTTGCTATGCCCTTGCAGGGTATACATGTAAAAATTTATGTACATTATGTCATGTAAATTGCGATGTGTAAAATGCTATAAAGATTTTGATTGTGTATCTGGGTAAGACCTAATAGGGCAATTCTTACAATACTGTCATAAGCCGCTGACAGAATCAGGATATGTTAATGCTCTAGAAATTGATGATAGCTCTAGCAACCGTGACAGTGTAAATGAATAGTTTTAATTTAATTTAATTTTAAGCTTATAAATGTTAATGAAGTACATTAAGAGTATTAGTATAAGATTGCATAAGTCTTTTAGCGATATGCCCGCCTATTGTTTTCCTGTCTATTGTATTTCATTCTGCATATGTCCTTAAATTGTTTTGGTGTACAATAAAGTTTATTTTTATTAGAATATTAAATTATGTTACACTTAAACAGTATGTTATGATTATAATTAACGAATACCATTTGGTTGGCTCTCATTTGATTTTTGTATTACAGAATGTAATCGATAGGTAAGTGGTATTTGAATAAGGTGTGTAATAAGTAAGTTTCAGAATGTTAATTCTATATTTCTTATAAACATAGTCAACAGTAAATAATACTAACTTTTAATAGCAGTTAATAAGGATAAAGATTGATGATAATGATTTATTAGAATTTTTGAAATATTCTTGTAAGAAATTCCTGTAGTGTTTAAGTATTGCAATGTACAATTATTATTTTTGATTTTTCATGCTATTTATTTTTGTATAAGTGCCGAATGTCATATTTTTCACAGCTCGATGCTCGCCTCAATGAAAATTAGTTGCTTATGCTTAAATGTTTTTAGATCAATACAAATCACAGCTCGATGCTCGCCTCAATGAAAATTAGTTGCTTATGCTTAAATGTTTTTAGATCAATACAAATAAAGTTTTGATAATGTGTCAAAAACGTGCACCAGGAGGTAGCACATTGTCGGATGGCCGAATGTCATATTTTTGTAAATTGGCAACACCGACAGCGTGCCTTCACCTGTCAATTTATGAATGTCAAGAGGAGTTTGATGGTTGGTTTTGGGGGGAGATGTGAGAGGATCTTTATGTTATCGATGCAACTGTTGAATCTTGTGATCAATGCTTGAATTAATGTAAATAGTAATTTAAATTAGTAAAAGTATTTATATTAAGTATTAGTCGTTTTTCTTCAAAGTTGATTTTGAACATTTAATAAATTTTTATGGTAATTATTAACTTGTAAGTATTGAGCACGTTCTTGTAATGAAATAGTTTAAAATTTAAAATGTTTAATTTATTTTTGTCTTTATTTTTTATTTTTAATGAAATTAAAATTGTTAATAATGTAAATTTGTAATACTAATGATTATGAAATAAATGTAGGGTCAACTTCAGGGAGTGTGGAGGTTTTGAAATAAAACCCAAAATAGCGGTACACTTCGTATAATTTCATCTTTCACAACCACTTGCCGATACAACGGACTACTGACAATTGCCCACGCAAAAACAGAGATCGTACATTTATACCTTACCTAACCTTAAGTCAGTTGACTGTCAGTTGACTTAAATCAACTGACAGTCTCATTAATAATACTCTACTCAAACCTACATAATCATTATTACAACTCATTTATAAATAAATAATAACATTTTAGAAATGAGTATTTACCAAAATTATGGATTTAATTACAATCATTATTTTAATCAGCGTGAGCTGTTTTGAAGTAAAGTCAAACTAGTATCTCATTATTCATACACGACACCACTAATACTTATTAAATAGGTAAACAATATGATTACACAATAAAACTATACAGTTTATCAATTATAAATAGTATAAATTATACAGTATAATAGCCAATCATAGCACACTCATTATTATAAGCTTACAGCTCGGCCTTCCTGTTATAAGCGAGTCCCTTCGCTTTTGGAAATATTTTTAAAGAATTAATAAAACTTTATTATATTATATATTTTTTTATACATAGGTAAGTTCTTGAAATAACTTGTAAATCCTGGTAACAAGTGATTCAAAATTAACAGGTCCTAATGTGTTAATCCGTACTAATGTTTCATAATTGCGATTGCATTAACTTTTTATACATATATATGCACACACATATCATACACATAGTTTTACAGACATTTACATACTATTTACACATTCAATATACATATATATTTTTATTTACATATTCTACACATTACACACTAACAATGTATTTTTTTATTTTTTTATTTATACGAATTGTAACACTAAGCACATAAATATAGAATAGAATAGAACTCATAATGGTACTCATCACGTACCTCCTCCTCACAGTCCATATATGTCCCCACCAAGGGGCTCCAGCCCACCCTACATAGGGCGATCTGGCCACAGTCCACCACGCCGGCCAATTGCGGGCTGGCAGACCAACGACCACCACCGCAACAGTAGCCGGGAGCGACGGCCCAACGTGCCCTCGGAAGCACGGAATCATCTTAATTCTCGGATAGTCAGGTGATTCAAGCCTGCAATATCCCTCCAAACTCGGTCAAATCTTACAAATCAAATTTGTAAGGTGATCACCCCCCCGGGGATCGAACTCGAGACCTCCGCACCCGAAACCAAGCGCTCAACCGCGAGGCCATGGAGGCAGTCATCACAGTTAAAACATTTTACAAAGATTACACTGCTAAACAGAAGCACAATTGGTGGCTTAAAACTATCTCTTCCAGACAACTCTTCAATGGAGAGATCAATACGTTAGTAAAAAGAATAGGCAGATTCACAACTCACATACTCGTGAGGTTATAACTTAATTATTAATTATTTGTTTATATATTATATCGTACTTATGTGATTTTCCTATATATATTTTTTTATTTATTCACTATTTAAATCGCTTAGATCATTACTGCCTTCTAGGTATGACTGTCATTAGGGAGTGCTTTTAAGACGCGGTACGAGCCTTAATGTCACAATCAGAACTACTATGGTGGTTGCTATGGAAATATATTATACTGTATGGGACCCCATGTATCAAGTTTATATAAAAATGCTTCAACAAAATCGAAATAAGTGTATTAAACACCTCACTATAGATTTCCATATTTAGACAAACTTCCTAACTTCATCATCATCATCATCATCATCAGCCACTGGACGTTCTAACTTTAAAACCCTTAAGATGTACAAAGGACACTAGGGATCAACTAATTTTATTGAAAACCATCCATAAAAAGGACTTGTAATCAAGGTTAAACTTCAGCTGTTCGTCCTACAATACTAGAATCCGATTCACATTCCGCACCCCATTTTCCGAATATGACATTTTTTCTTTTTTTATTGAGCATTTATTCATTTTAAATACTTTTGTAAACAGTTGGACTTTGTTGAATCAGCCGATCAACCCTTAATGTTCGAGTCCTAAAACTTTCTCATGATATAATTATTTAGATTATGAATTTATTTATTTTAAAGTATGTATTTTAAGTACTTTTATCCATCAATATATGTATCTTATCTTGCCATACAACGCGGTAACGCTTCCAGCATCTTAGGTACCCTTTTCCGATAAGAGGAACTGGAAGAAGTTTTTAGATTTTAAGTTAGGTTTTTTTTTTTTTTTTTAATAATATAAAATTTTTCTTTTTTTAAATTTATATATGCCTGACCATGATAATTTAATGTACAGGGTTTATTAATTTTTCCTACCTTGACTTTTATTTAGTAAGCTTTATGATAATGGTAAGCTAGTTCTAAATAAGCTCTTATTGATTGTGTACCGAAAATAATAATTTCCTTGGAAAATAATAGTTGCACGGGGATTTGCTATAACTAACTCATATGGCCAATAGAAAGGAGTTTCCCGTTTCTGATTTGACTCAAGAGCATTCTGCTCCCGGAAAAACTGTCCGTCCACTCTTGGTCTTAGTACCTATGCTGACTTGTACCTAGTCAATATACTTCGTACCAGATACCTTAAGTTGCTAGATTAATAAATCGCGCGCATAGCACACTATTACGCTGAGCGATTTCTGATTTATTCTCTGATTGATTAATTGTTACTTTTGTGTTTAAATTACACCATCTGAATTTATTACTGAATAAACTTTTGTAACATAAATTACCCTTTTATTCCCTCAATATGGATAACTTTATATATTATCTTACATATATATCATACAATCTTACATATATATTTCTTTTTGTATTTGATGTTTATTACCAGTTTTTAAATATAAATATACCTACTTCAAAATTAGTACCATATATGACAAAGAATCTTATTTAGGTATACTTAATAATAATAATATCATAATTAATTATACATGTACATGTTTTTTAAAATCTTGTTATATTCGCTTGGTCTGGTGGGGATGACAATCTGATGCCTTCAAACGAATTCATCTCTATAAACTATCCATATCATAGCCGATGTACAATTATTTTGTTTTAAATACTTATTTTAATTTGCAATTTTCTATATCAACTTCAAAATTAGTATACTATACTATAACTATTGGTAGAAACTTTAGAGGTCATCCTTGCTTGAAATATTGTGTACAGTTTGTTTCTCTAATAAATATTAAGCTATGGTAAAATGTACATAATTTTGATTTATACCATTTTAATTTATTTTTACCTTCCCCTGCTCGTGGTTCTAATTATATTTTTAACAAATGGAAGCAGGGCGAAGATTTGAGGTAAAATCTACAGTTATAGTCTTGACAGTTATGATGAGCGGCACTTTTAAAGTACAGAAACAATGTTAAGATTATATATTAATTGTGCTTCACTTATGTATATAGATTGACAAGACAAAGATGACAGCGATATCCAAAAATAATACACGGTGTGCTTAAATAAGTGTGAGTGGGTGACCCTAGTGTGGCGGATTCTATACTAGCCCTATAAAAATTCACGTATTTGACATTTTAGCCCATTCGTACACTTTATCGTAATTGATATATTGTGATGATAGAAGTTATTATTTGTTTTATTATATATTTGCATCGAAATCTTTTATTTCGGATCCAAAGCAAAGCATATAAGATGGTGATAATTACAGTCTTAATTTGGACATGAATGGCTAAAAATTCAATATTTCCCGAAGGATATGCAATGGATTTAGATTCTGTGCTAATGATTATGACTTAAATACCAGAATTAACGAAAATAAGACAATTATAATTCACACAGACAGTTCATCTTGATGCCTAAGTCGTTGTAGGCAGCTATCGTGTCCGCGAGAGGATCACAGGTATACAGGAGGTATACCCTTGTTGACGTTTATGCTATGATGTTTATCACTCTCTACCAACCCATGCACCTATACACCAGCATATCTATTATGGTTAAGATATCTCAAAGCTACTAAAGATTTTGGCTAAAAATTACTTAAGATTTAAGAAAACTTCAGAAGAAAAGTATTGAATGTTTGATGCTGATTTGGTTTATATGACAAATAAAACATAGTCTCCACCGATGTTCGTCTTTATCGTTCGTTTTACGTTCTGAACTTCTACGTTGTAGTTGTAATGCTCACGGGATTTATCAGAGCCCTACCTATAGCCCTGAGTAGAGGTATACCCTTTGGAACTATCATATCAAAGTTGAGCTCTCTGGCTTTAGTAGGTTTTATGATAGAGCGTGACTTATAACCTCTACACAGCAATTTAGTGCTACCCCATTTACTTTGATGTCAGTTAAGTATTTATCAAGTTCCAGGTCTAAAGCTGAACTTGAGCTATTTCATTGTTTTTCATTTTTATCCTTCGGATTACCCTTCTTGGTATGTATATATTTTTTTTTTGTTCGCTGCAATGAACTGACAAATGAGAAGACTTTTCCAGCCAGACCAGGTGAACAAGGCGGTCATAATTATAATAATTTATCTTTGATATTGTTGATATTATTTAATTTAAGTAATGGAATTTAGTTTTATTATTGATATTTAAATACACTATCTTATTAATTTGCAATACTGAATATTAATGTAAAAAATATAAAATGTATACAAAACAGGAACAATACACAAATTGTAACTATGATCAATTTTTGAAACAGAATATTCAATTTATTAAATCAGTAGTAGTCCCCATTTGATGTAAATATTAAATATTGGTTTCAACATCATTACATCAATAAGGCCTCCGCGACAAAGTGAAAATTCCGGCATCTGCCCAACAGGTTCGCCCAGTCCGGAGACACAAATATAACAAACTTTTTGAAATTACCCGAAAATTCAAATCGTTTTCTATCATTATTATTTTAGATTGAGCTACAATTAAACACATTCGTAAAACCTTACATTGTTAAGAATTTGTAAATCTACCTAGCATTAATTGAGTTTATATAGTTAAATAATTACAAGTTGTATTTTGCCCTTTTCGGTAAATAAATTTGAATTTGAAGCATTTTGTCCATCGCAAAAGCAGAGTACATTTGCGATCAATTTTTCGCCTTGAGAATCATTCAAGATGTTCACCATATTGACCAACTTTAACCGTATTAAAGAAATTAAAAACTTGTTCGGGTTTAAGCAGCTGCCTGCGCACCTACCCTACACCGTGCAGCAGACAATCTACATCCTGGCGCCCATTAATTTTACATTAATTTAGTAGATTGTTTTTGGCGTAATAATATTGATCAAGCGATTCTCCGTACTGAACTCTTTCAGCCAGCATCTCAGACAAAATAAACAATAGCTCATCCATTATCATTTACCCTACGTCGTTTCAAACTAAGCGACCCAACCAAAGAGCTGCGGTTACTGTCTATTTTGTTTTGGGAATAGTATCCACCCTCGCGTTTGCGTGCACAATGCTGTGAACATCGCTCCCTGCTATTTTCTCGTCCTCGCGCTAGGCGAACGCTCTCGTGTACGCCGAACCGGCTTACGAAGAGACCTCTCCGCTGTTATTGGACTATTCGTTGTTCACCTGTTCACCTCGATTGACCTCGGTATCACGCTCCCGTAATACCCACGGTCGATTTACCTCGGTATCACGCTCCCGTAATACCCACGGTTGTCGATTGACCTCGGTACCACGCTCCCGTAATACCCACGGTCGTTCAGCATAGCGCTTCCTGTCATCTCCAACACCTCCGTGTTGACTGGCTTTTTTTTTTTTTTTTTTTGGCACTTCCATGCCAATTCTGCGCTCAATCTATCGTAACTGAGGCTACGACTCCTGCTCTCTTCTCGATCCATGGTGGAGAACTGAAACTGACAAATTTCAGCTTAGTAAACAATCAAGCCAACCCTCAGTACACATACTTTAGTTTCTTTGATCTCAATGGGCCTAACAATTAGTATAACGCAAATCCAATTTTCTTTTATTGAAATTAAAGGCGACCTTCGCAAATGTAACTTAAATATTTCACTGATAACAAATGTACGGCTGACTATTTTATTAGAAGGTAGTTGTTAAAAGTTTCAAAATGTTTAATTCTTACTTTGTATTGCAAACTAATATTTAAACAGTTACTTTATTAATCCTTGGTCATGTCATTCTCTTACGGACTCACGGTATTATCTTACACACGCTTTGTACAGCTTTACAGGGGACCGAAGAAAATGTATAATACCTACTTGGTTTAATAAAGAATATTTTGATTTTGACGTTTTTACCTCTTACGTGAATAATATGAAGACACTACAATAAGCGGGTGACTATCTCAAATTTAAAATAAATAATTAAGATATTATGCATCATGATGAGTATTAAAACAACTATGTGTTCCTTCGTATTATGTTCCAAAACTAGATTTATAAACATAAAAGGCCTCAATATTTTTCTATTTTATTTTTTTAAACTTACAGGTTTGCTAAAATTTTAGTAGCAGTAGTAGTAGTAATTTGTAGTAAACCTATGGTAAGTTTGCAGTTGAGTTGTACAAAATATAAAAAAAAACAACCTGGATACTCACAACCAGGCATGGTGTAAGCAATGCGAGCAATGCATCACACGTAATATCGCTCGGACGCGTACTGATACATTACACATTACTCGACCGTTCCAAACATCACACTTAGCATGGCTTTACATTTCATTCCATTACACTACCATAGAGCACTGCAGTGTGATGCTGCGTGATTGACCGGTAACGAACGTATGGGTAAGCAAATGAAAGTGATACTTAAAACGATAGCAATAAAAATATCCTAAAGTCAATAGTTGTTTTAATTATAATAGCAAAAAGTTTTAAATTGTATTCAAAGAGTTCGGTTAACATCGATGAATCCCGTCATCATTCGTCTCAGGCATGTATTTTATTTAATTCAGTGTAACTAAAACTCTTACTACATTAAAATCAAATTGTAGTTTTCTAGGTTTACAATTAATGCATTAAGTTTTCATAATTTTGGATTAGCACCGGGACATTCAATTTATTTCTAAAATCAAGTTCAATATAATTTATCGATTGATTTTGATAATTGTTTGATATTTAAAATCGTGTTATCTTGACATACATTTCGAATCTTTGTAAACATCAAATGAATCCATGCACATTGCTAGTCCTAAGCCTGGACCACACTTGAGTTAAATAAACGCGAGTAAAAGTATGATGACAAAATAACTTTATTCAAAAACGTATAAATATTTAAAAAGTAATGGATACATTTCTTCTCTAATCCCGTCTTACTCGCTCACGTAATTCTATAACTACCTATAACACTGCTATTCTACCTCATGTGATATATTTATATTCCCATTACACGAAATATTTAATTAATTACACAACACCACACGCCTGATAGTAGGAATTGTTAGATCGTAGCATCACATGTAATGCTTTAAACAGATGTTGTAATGCCATATGTCATAATTTCAAAGTGTACTGTTTTCGCACGTGTACTCACAATCATAAACGAAAAATGTTTTAGAAAATTCACTATACTGTATATCGATCCAACATTTCAATATTATTCGATAATCAGAGCTCTATACCAATCTTCAGATCGATAAGTTGACAAACAGTAGCTTTGAAAAAAAAAACAATCTGAGCTATCGGGAAAAAAAGGACTAGATATCAGGCTCAAGTATGTAACAGATTAACACTCTTATGTATCGCCCCTATGTTTTTGAGAATAAATGAAAATTCTTTTAAAATACTTTCTTGCCTTCAATTGAAATAGACTTTATTATTTACGACTGTTTATGGATGCTATTTTATAAAGAAGAAGGCAATTTCACCATACCAAGGATTCTAATTACGCAAACACAAAAAAAAAGAACAGGGTACTTACGTAGGCGCAGTACGAAAAACGTGATATTTTTCGCCTATCCTCACTTCTGAGTTGTAGGGTCAACTTCAGGGAGTGTGGAGGTTTTGAAATAAAACCCAAAATAGCGGTACACTTCGTATAATTTCATCTTTCACAACCACTTGCCGATACAACGGACTACTGACAATTGCCCACGCAAAAACAGAGATCGTACATTTATACCTTACCTAACCTTAAGTCAGTTGACTGTCAGTTGACTTAAATCAACTGACAGTCTCATTAATAATACTCTACTCAAACCTACATAATCATTATTACAACTCATTTATAAATAAATAATAACATTTTAGAAATGAGTATTTACCAAAATTATGGATTTAATTACAATCATTATTTTAATCAGCGTGAGCTGTTTTGAAGTAAAGTCAAACTAGTATCTCATTATTCATACACGACACCACTAATACTTATTAAATAGGTAAACAATATGATTACACAATAAAACTATACAGTTTATCAATTATAAATAGTATAAATTATACAGTATAATAGCCAATCATAGCACACTCATTATTATAAGCTTACATAAATATGTTACCACACTATGCCACGAAACGGAGGTCCGACGCTGTCCTGTTACAGGCCCTACGGGGCTTACTAGGATAGGTCGAAAAATGTATAATATTTTTGTAACGATGAATCAAATAAATGTATATTTTTTTTTGTTTTTTATAATGGTTCAAGTGGTGGACAAACCTTCAATGAAACTAGTAAGATTAGTAGCACAATAATAATGAATCTGATTACATGCAAAAATGCTATTTCATGGCTGTAAAACTATACTACCGTAATATAGATTTCAAAAAGGGACTTATGTTAAGTTTATGGTAAGAGAACTGTGTTTAACAAAAGTAATAGCTCAGTGGAAAAAACAACCTTCTTTTGTGTCGGCGTTGTTAATATATCATGGGTAGCCATGTGACAGTCTATTTGTATCATAGACGATACGCATCCCCCTATCACGTGAGTTGAGTTTACTGTCCAAACAAAACGTGGAGAATTCTGAAAACCAGGCGACCATAATGTCACGTCATTTTCAGTTGTATTAGTAGCTCTGCCTTCCATTAGGGCAAAACGTTTAAGTTGTAGTGAGACCTGTTTTTAAATAAAATACAAAGAAATACATACATACATACATGCATATACTCACGGCTATAAATCCCGTGAAAATAAGGAAGGAGTAGCCAGAGCTAAGGAATTAGAAATTCCTCAGCCACGTTTGGAAAGTTGAGTGGGGAAAAGATGGTAAAATAAAGGTTGTTGTTGATGAGTGATGAGTCTCCAACCGCATCGCCCAAAAATCCCTTAAAAGCCCCAATACCGTTGTCGCCTCTTACGTACACTCACCAGAAGAACTGGGGTAGTGCTATTCTAAGCCGACACTACACAGCAAAGAAATAAAAGAAAATATTTTAAAAAAATGAATGTTGACGAAACTCGAGAGGTTTTTCAGGATCGTACAAAGTGGTGATCGATAGTCTACCCTAATTTTAATTAATGGAGTGAGTATGAAACTTCTTGAGCACCTTGAGCACCATTCACGTTCTTCAATCGTTTAATGTTTAGACTTCAGACGCCTAATTTTTGGCGCACATTCTATTATCTATGCCGTAAAATGCCGGTTCAGAATGTCACTACCCCTTCCTACCCACGGGTGTCGTAAGAGGCGACTAAGGGTATGGGTCCTTTTAAGTGGTATTTGGGCGATGCGGTTGAAGACCCATCACCAGCGATACTTTATTTCTACCATCTTTTCCCTATCAACCTCCAAATGTTGCTGAGGAGTTTCTAGTTCTAAAGCTCTGGCTACCCCTTTTTGGGATTTATGACCTTGAGTATTTTTATGTATGTATGCTCTATTTAATCTAAATGTGGTCATTTTGTGGTTGTGTAGCTTCCCCATGGCTCTTCAATTTGTTCATGGATGACTGTTTAACAGAGTTGCGTGAAAGTGATTATGGATTGAGAATGGGTGGATTCATCATCAAATGCCTCTTATATGCCGACGATCAAGTGCTACTTGCATCATCGGTGGAAGAGCTGCAAGAGATGATGAATATTGCATGTGCGTCTTTTGAAAAAAAGGGAATGAGGGTGAATGTGGATAAGATAAGATAAGATAAGATAAGAGGTGAATATGACCGAATGCGTGATTGAGATTAATGGTAAGAAAGTGGAACAAGTGAAAGAGTTTGTATATTTGGGAAGTTTGTTTACTAGGGATGGAAAGTGTGATGAAGATATCGAGAGAAGAGTGAAAAAGGGTAATGCGGTAAATGGAGCACTGGATAGTCTAATGTCTAGTCAGTCGGTGTCTGTAAAGGCCCGAATGGCTGTGCATGATGCTGTCCTCGTTCCTACGCTTATGTATGGCAGTGAATGTTGGGTGTGGCAGAAGAAGCATGAAAGTAGAGTGAATGCAGTAGAAATGAGATCCCTCAGAAAAGTGTGTAATGTAAGGTTATGTGATCGTGTGAGGAATGATGTGATTCGTGAAAGGTGTGGTGTAAAAGATGATATTGTAAGAAAGATAGAAAAAGGAATGTTGAGATGGTTTGGGCACATAGAGAGGATGGATGACAGTAAATTGGTGAAAGAGATATATAGAGCCAATGTGGAAGGTAATGTTAGTAGAGGACGACCTCGGAGGACACATTTGGATCAAATAGAAAATGTGCTCAAAAAGGCAGGTGTCCGCAGTATGAAGAATAAAAGAGCATGTATGAAAAGATTGATGGATGTAAACGAAGCCAGAGAGGTTTGCCAGGATCGTACAAAGTGGCGATCGATAGTCTCTGCCTACCCCAATGGGAACTAACGGCGTGAGAATATGTATGTATGTATGTATGTATGTGGTCATTTTCTTCTGACATTATCATCGTTTGATAATATAAAGTTACAATTGAATTTATATATTTTCAAATGCTGACAATTCGCAGAATAGTACTTGTTAGGACACAAACGGCCATAACTCAATTAGCACGTAAACAATGATTGAGATTCATCCTTTGTTTTAGTAAATTTGAATATTTCAAATAACTCGGAGGTTTCGTCAAAGTAAGTGTTTATTATCGACTATCCCGTTCCCAGGTTGTTGTGAGGCTTACTTGGTTACAAAAAGCTTTGACTTGGTTGATTAAAAGTTTGTTAACACAGTTTCAAACAAATTTCAAACCCTAATTGTTACAACAACGATATTCACGTTTATATTTTATCATAACATAATAACATAACATAAACGTTTACGCCGAATATCCCCGAAGGGGTTGGCAGAGATACTAATACTTCTGAACATCACGTGACTTTGTCACCTGGTGTCCAGAATACCCACGTTTTGCATGGACAGTGTATTTAGGTGATAGGGGGCAGGCCTATCGCCCTTTTTATACGAATACACTGTCACATGACTTAGTTCAACTCAGCCATGTGGGTTTCCTAACGATGTTTTCCCTCACCGTTAACAACCATGATAAATTAACCACACATATGTCTTTAGAAAAGACAAATTGGTGTAGGCCCGACCCAGGATTTGAACACTAGTCGTTTGCACGATAACCGAGTGTTCTACCCACTGGGCTATCACGGTTGCTATATTCTATCATAAATGTTTAAACGTGTATATATTTTTTTTGTTTGAGGTAACATAAAAGTTTTTTCTAAATTTAAACAAAGTAATGTCGCATTTAAATTCACGCAAGGGTGTAAAGCCAATGATCAATAAATAATAACTGTGTAAAGGTGAATAATTTGCGGTATCGCATCGTTACACACAATTTTATAAGATGTGTTCCTCCGATCTAAAGAAATATTTAGGGTATTCGTTTATGCTGGTTTTATTTACGACTAAATAATGGCGTAATAGTTTTTGTGTCGCTCTGTGCCCTCTCTCCAACCAAAGCTAAAATTAGTTCCCCTATTACTGTATCCTCTTTTCACCTAGAAGTTGAAAGGATTTTTTTTTTTATTAAAAGATAAGCTGTGTAGTGTCGGCTTAGAATATCATTACCCCATTTCTTTCGGTGGGTGTACGTTAGAGGCGACTAACGGAATCGGGGCTTTTTAAAGGATTTTTGGGCGATGCGGTTGGAGACCCATCACCAACAACCTTTATTCTACCATCTTTTCCTCACTCGACTTCCAAAAGTGGCTAGGGAATTTCAATTTCTCAGCTCTGGCTACCCCTTTAAGGGGATAATAAGGGATTGCTTAGTGACGAAACTTAAAAGTCTATGATCTAGAGGTGTGAAGTATTGGCTCAGCCAAGTGATTTTTGGGGCGAGTTGACTGGAGACTTCGAATTGAAATTCGTTTATTTAAAAAAAAACTACTTCATCACTATGCTTTATTTAAAGATGTTTTACTTAGTCGACCTCCAAAAGTGGCTAATGAATTTCTAATTCTATAGCTGGCTACCGACTTTCGGATTTACAAGTGCAAGTAATTTATCATAGCCTTAAATATATGACCCTACTTAACTGTTGGATTAACCATCCCTATCAACCAGCCTCTAGATTCTTCTCATAGCAAAAACTTTAGGAAATATCGTCTTCTACAAAAAGTCAACTCAACATATTTCATGAAGATTACTGTTTTTATGTTCTGCTCTTGAATTCGTTCTCGACAAGGAAATTAATAATGTACAAAAATGTACCGAGGTCAAGAATGTATATTGAAGAAAAAAAACTAAAAACCGGTGGAATATGTATAATTTTCGATGCTGAACCAAATTTGCGCCAGTCTAGTTTATAAACACCTGCATCTTGTAAAGGGATCTGACATTTGATAGGTCTGAAAAACTGACTTATCTTTTGGTGCGGCTTGAAGTAGGTCTTAATGGAAGCACGCTGTAACAGGTCCCTTTACAAGTTGCAGGTGTTTATAAACTAGACTGTGAGTGTGGTCTTTCATACATTGGCCAAACAAAGCGTAGTGTAGCAACTCGAGTAAGAGAACATATTGCTGATATGAAGAATAGGCGTCCTGGAAGATCTGCTTTGTGTGAACACACCTTTGATAAGCCAAACCATATGCGTTTTGACAAACCTACAATTCTAGCAAAAGAGAATCGATTGATACCTAGAATGATACGCGAATCTATTGAAATAAAGAAACATCCAAACTTCAATAGAGATGATGGTTGGCAATTACCACCTGCTTGGAACCCGATCATTAGCACAACTAAGCGAGGGAAGAACACTAGCAAGACTCCAGATAACATTAGCTCTTTTTGTACATAGCAAATATTAAACGCAAATATAACTTAATATTTTATGAAGGTAGTTAATATTAATAACTTTAAAGTACTGTTTAATGATGTCAAATAACACTTCAGTCTTCCCGTGTCCTTATCATGGACTGAAAAGTTTTCGAAACGTCGGGCTTTAAAAATAATGAAATGAAAAGCACGCGATTAAAATATCCGAAAATCAATAGTTGTTTCAATTGTAATGTCGTGAAAATCTTAGAAAATACTATATTTTTCAACATACAACCGTGATAGCCCAGTGGGTAGAACACTCGGTTATCGTGCAAACGACTAGTGTTCAAATCCTGGGTCGGGCCTACACCAATTTGCCTTTTCTAAAGACATATGTGTGGTTAATTTATCATGGTTGTTAACGGTGAGGGAAAACGTCGTGAGGAAACCCACATGGCTGAGTTGTACTTAGTCATGTGACAGTGTATTCGTACAAAACGGCGATAGGCTTGCCCCCTATCACGTGAGTACACTGTCCATGCAAAACGTGGGTACTCTGAACACCAGGTGTCAAAGTCACGTGATGTTCAGAAGTATTAGTACCTCTGCCAACCCCTTCGGGGATATGCGGCGTGAACGTTTATGTTTATGTTATATTTTTCAATACAAAATAATATATACAAGTATAACTTTGGACCGTAGCAGCTCGATATCGCTTTTGAGTTTGTCGGTTAAAATGAGATGACGATATACGATACTTTGCAAGTGTGAAAGAAATAGCTATTTTAAACCACGAGATTTGTACTTCAAAGTCACTACCACTGCTAAATGTAAAAATATTTTAATAATGCGTCATCTTCTGTCAATGTTTGTCTCGCAGGTAGAACTATAGTTTTACCGGTATGAAGTGAAGTCTTTGATCGATCCGTCTCATAACTTCAAATAAGTTTGGTTTCTTTATCGTTTCACGTCAGAATCTCATAACCTTTTACTGTAACTGTAATAATATCAAATTGTACGGCTCTAGTCAAAGTTTTCTCTATTAGGTACGATTTATTTAGTGATGTGTAAGTTGCGGCACAATTGGGGCGTTGTAAGTGGTTGTTCGGCGATGTAGTCCACAAACCCATCATACATACATACATACATACATATACTCACGGCTATAAATCCCTAAATGGGGAAGCCAGAGCTTTGGAATGAGAAATTCCTCAGCCACTTTTGGAAAGTTGAGTGGGGAAAAGATGGTATAATAAAGGTTGTTGGTGATGGGTCTCCAACCGCATCGCCCAATGTTCCCTTAAAAGTCCCGAAACCATAAGTCGAGTCTTACGTACACCCACCGGTAGAAATGGTGTAGCACTATTCTAGGCCGACGCTACACAGCACAGTTTTTGAATTAAACTTACATATTTAAGTTACTCAATATAAACAAAACAAACATCTGTCGTGGATGTAATAAGAGAGCAATGTATATTTATGATATATTTAATGATGGCTTTATTTTTGCAATAATATATTTTGCTATGTACGAAACCAAAAATATTCTGCGAGCACGTTTTATAAACATGGGCTAACCACAACCTCTGTAGAATATCTAGTTCAATAAAATTCAAGAATAATTGAATTTTTTTTACGGGTACCGATAACTAGGAAGTCCACAAACTAGCAAGCAAAGCATTAACTTTACCACTCCAGATAATCAGGGAATGAAACGCGTAAAGGCGCTCAGTGATGCATACATATACTCACGCTTTCAGTTCCCATTGGGGTGGGCAAAGACTATCGATCGCCACTTTGTACGATCCTGACAAACCTCTCTAGCTTCGTTTACATCCATCAATCTTTTCATACATGCTCTTTTATTCTTCATACTTCGTTCGCCTACTTTTTTGAGCACGCTTCATTTGATCCAAAAGCGTCTCCCAAGGTCGTCTTTTACTAAAATTACTATACATACATATACTCACGGCTATAAATCCCAAGAAGGGGTAGCCAGAGCTAAGGAATTTGAAATTCCTCAGCCACTTTTGGAAATTTAAGTGTAGTGTCGGCTTAGAATAGCACTACCCCATTTCTTCCGGTGGGTGTACGTAAGAGGCGACTAAGGGTATTGGGGCTTTTAAGGGATTTTTGGGCGATGCGGTTGGAGACCCATCACCAACAACCTTTATTTTTACTATCTTTTCCCCACTTAAAATTACTATATGAATGATGAAAAACATAAACTACAGTTCCGTCAAGTTAAATTAAATTCAGATCAATAGAACAAAGAAAGAGTCAAAAGACCGTTCTTTTGACATCTCATTATAGTCATAAAATGGACTTGACCTTTCAGCAATATGACCTAGTTTTCAGACGTTGATTTTATGAACTAATAAATTTTGCTCAAGATATCGTAAATATGATCTGAGACGCGATAAAATGGAGTTTTCCAATTCCATCACTTACTTCTATTCATCACTTCAATAAAAATATCATAAATTTCGCTTCGAATTCGCAGTTTTGGTGTCATCGTTATCTTTGATTATTATTTGTTAGATTACCTTTCTCTCGTACTGTTGGCTATAATTTTCAATGCCGGATAAATATTTTTAGAAATTTAGAAGGTACGGTACGGAAGGTATTAACGACATGATAGTCCAGTGGGTAGAACACCCGCCCGAAAACAGAAGGGCGTGAGTTCCAATCCTGGGTCGGGCCTACACCAATTTGTCTTTTCTAAAGTCATATGTGTGGTTAATTTATCATGGTTGTTAACGGTGAGGGAAAACATCGTGAGGAAACCCACATGGCTGAGTTGTACTTAGTCATGTGACAGTGTATTCGTACAAAACGGCGATAGGCCTGCCCCCTATCACGTGAGTACACTGTCTAAGCAAAACGTGGGTACCTTCTCTGGACACTAGATGGCGCTGCCATGTGAGTTCAGAAGTATTGGTACCTCTGCCAACCCCTTCGGGGATAAACGGCGTGAACGTTTATGTTATGTTATGTTAGAAGGTACATTAAAACAGTTTTTCAACGCAGGAACTATTAAATGCTGAGCCGTACTCATTTTTTTCTGGAAGATGAGTGGGGAAAAGATTGCAATATAAAGGTAGTTGGTGATAGGTCTCCAACCGCAAAGCCCAGCATTCACATGAGGTTTTCATCAACAAAAAGATTTAAATTATGTGATAGTTAGGCGTTTTCAACATTTGCATTCTATCTGAAAAGGTAGACAAGTGGCCTTCCGCATTAGTAAAAATTCGGAGGTAGGAAACGCAAACACTACTTAAACGTGTAAAAGAAATAAAGGATAGAAGAATTTCGCGCTGGCAGCCATTTACACGCTAGCTCAATTGGCAGAGCGACGGGGCGTATACCCGAGGTCGCGGGTTTGATTCCCGCCTGTGTCGAAATTTTTCTTTCCTTTATTTATTCTTCATTAATTAGTAATAATCCCGACATGAGGTTTTCATGAACAAAAAGATTTAAAATCACTTTAAAAGCCCACTTTAATAACTGTTACGACCGATTTCTGAATTGAGTATTTCACCTGAGAACAACTTCAGTATCGTTCTGTCGCATTGGAATCTTAACAACTGAATGAGACAAAACGGTACTTGAGTTGTTCTCAGCTTGAATACTCAATTCAGAAATCGGGCGTTAGTCACTGCTTACAAACAGCTACGGGTATAAATGGGGTATTGCTATTCTAAGCTGACACTATACAGCTATGTATAGTGTCAGCCCCACTAAGTCTGGCGGCGTCAGGGGAGCAATTTAGGCCCATTGGAGTTTCTTATCATGATAAATGATCTGCCATTAGTCCTTCAACATTCAACTTGTCTAATGTTTGCAGATGACGTGAAGTTATTTCTTCCAATTTCCTCACCTGAAGATTGTGAATTGCTTTAAAGAGACATAAATAATGTAGTAAATTGGAGTAAGTCAAATAAATTAGAGCTCAATTTAGATAAATGTGAGGTTATTACATTTAGCCGTCAGCGTGCACCTCATATTTATACTTACACAATGGACGGAGTAGAGTTGCGTCGGGTGCAGGAAGTTCGCGATTTAGGGGTTAATTTCTCATCAAACCTTTCTTTTCGTAATCACATTGTGGACATTTGTAAGAAAGCGTTTAAAATGCTTGGTTTTATAATACGCACATCTCGCGAATTTACAAATTTTAGAGCGAAGAAGGCACTGTACAATGCTTTGGTTAGAAGCAAACTTGAATTCAATTCAGTTATATGGGGTCCACATGAAACCAAATACTGTCTCATGTTGGAGAAAATCCAAAATAAGTTTTCACGTTTTCTTTATTTTAAAATGTATGGAGTCTACCCTTACTATCCTTTGATGTACCCTACATTGTTCGTGTTGGGTATGGTAGGGTACACCAAACTGGGTGTGAGGAGGGAGCTCAATTTAATTGTTTATCTATTTAAAATTTTCAGAGGTTCTACACAGAACACCATTATAATGAGCCAACTTAGGCTGAACGTTCCAAGTGGTGCGCTTAGGCGGCGGCTGGGTCGTCTTCTCGAAGTTCCTGCATCGCGTACCAACCTATTGAGAGAGAGCTCTCTTACGCGCGCAATAGCTGCAGTTAACCATATTGCCGAACAACCGGACATATTTTCCTGTTCCTTGGCTCACTTCACAAGCGTAGCTTTATATTTTTTGTGTTACGGTATGTAAAATTTAATTAGTGTGTAATTTGGTTAATTTATTTCTTTGTTTGTACTCTGTTCTTTAAATTAGGTTATAAATATATTGTCTTAATGTGAAATATAGCTGAATTGGGTTATAAAAATCTGTAATGGTTATATTTATGAATAAATAAATAAATAAATATTGGTATGTATAATCAGGTATTTAAGCCAGGAATAAAACAAACGTATTAGATCTGAATAATTAACCAAAATGAAACGTATGTAAAATGTGATGTGTAATAAAAGGTTTTCTATTGCATTATATATTTTTCATACCCCGGGAGTCGAACCCTGGACCATAAACCGACCACTTAAACCTTAAAACTGGAGACAGTTTTAATAGCCGAAGAATATATAGGCACGCTGTACCTTGAACGGCATGTAAAATTCCAATCTACGAGTAGAAATATTGCTTTTAAACGAAGCACCTGTGACTGAGACTATTGAAATTGTTTTTTTTTATTTGGCAAACAGCTGAGCTGAAGCTTGACCTCATTGAATATTCAAAGAAGGCTCCGGAATTAAAGTTGGTACTAAATCACTGTCAGTGATATTTCGCGCCCTTTACTGGAATGCGACAAGGAAACAAAGACAAAGTTTGAATTTAA
The DNA here is from genome assembly GCA_963576735.1 of Bedellia somnulentella. Classification (NCBI taxonomy): domain Eukaryota; kingdom Metazoa; phylum Arthropoda; class Insecta; order Lepidoptera; family Bedelliidae; genus Bedellia; species Bedellia somnulentella. Next base: position 948,371 of record OY755178.1, read on the forward strand.
AAATAGAACGCGCGAAGAGTTTACGTGTAAAAAGAGAATGCAAATTAATTTATGTCCAGCTATGGATGGATATTGGCGATGCACGTTTTCAAATAAACTTAACTAGAGGCAAAATATCTGAAAAAAGACTGTGTTACTTCGTCACATAATTTATGCAAATTATATTTATTATTGTAATCTATGTATTGATACGTGAAACAAAACTTTAGAATATATTTAAAGAAAAATTAGATAAATTAGAATTACATAAACGTTACATAACATAACATAAACATAAACGTTCACGCCGTTTTATCCCCGAAGGGGTTGGCAGAGGTACCAATACTCCTGAACTCACATGGCAAGCGCCATCTAGTTTCCAGAGAAGGTACCCACGTTTTACTTAGACAGTGTACTCACGTGATAGGGGGCAGGCCTATCGCCGTTTTGTACGAATACACTGTCACATGACTAAGTACAACTCAGCCATGTGGGTTTCCTCACGATGTTGAAATTAGAATTAATGCAGTGGAAATGAGATCCCTCAGAAGTATATTTAATGTAAGGTTATCTGATAGAGTGAGAAATAGCGTGATCTGTAAACGAGTAGATTTGAAAGATGACGTAGTCTGCAAGATAGAAAAATGAATGTTGAGGTGGTTTGGGCACATAGAGAGGATGGATGAAAATAAAATGATGGGGTTTCTAGATCAGATAGAACACGTTCTTAAAAAGGTAGGGGTCCGAAGTGAGAAGAATAAAAGAGCATGTATGAGAAGAATATTAAATGTAAGGGAAGCAAGAGAGGTTAGTCATGACATGATCGTACTAAGTGGTGATCGATAGTCTCTGACTACCCCAGTGGGAATAATGGGCGTGAGAAATTTGCACAATTCTAGTTAGTCTTACGAAAAAACTACATCATATATAAAATAATATATAATAAAACATATGAAAGTATTCATACCCAAAGATTTCAAAATGGGTTATACAATTAGTATTTTAAACGTTGGATTGGGTGATTGGACCACTACAGTGACTGACTGCACAGTAGCACTTGCCGTTAGATTTTTTTTTTGATTATTTAGAAATATTTATTAATTATTTCCTACTTTAGTTTCATTACCTTTGATTATACTTACTTATACTCACGCCCATTGTTCCCATTGGGGTAGGCAGAGACTATCGATCGCCACTTTGTACGATCCTGACAAACCTCTCTAGCTTCGTTTACATCCATCAATCTTTTCATACATGCTCTTTTATTCTTCATACTTCGGACGCCAGCCTTTTTGAGCACACTCTCAATTTGGTCCAAGTGTGTTCTCCGTGGTCGTCCTCTACTCACATTACCTTCCACGTTGGCTCTATAGATCTCTTTCACCAATTTACTGTCATTCATCCTCTCTATGTGCCCAAACCACCTTAACATTCCTTTCTCTATCTTGCACACTACGTCATCTTTCACACCTAAACGTTCACGAATTACACTATTTCTCACTCTGTCGCACAACCTTACATTACATATACTTCTGAGGGATCTCATTTCCACTGATTATCTAGAAAGAATTATAAAAAAAATACGCCTACATAGAATTTCAGTGTCGTGAAGTTTTGCTAAAATAACACTCACCCATTTCTGTCCGTGGGCGTGGGTTTCGTAAGAGGCGACTTTGGGTTTTGGGTGAAGTGGTTGGAAACCCATCACTGATCATCCTTATTTTACAACGTTTCTTACTTATGTTCCAAATCTATCTGGAAAACTGATAATTTTGAAGTTTTGGCTTCCCAATTTCGGGTATTATACATCACCAACCAAATTTTTCTGTCATATTTTCATATTTTACTTACTCAAGTTTCAAAAGTGGCCAAGACGTTGCCAACCTCTAACTACACTTTTGCATTTATATCCTTCTAATTAGAATGTTTTGTTCATGAAAACCTCATGTGGGGATTATTACTAATTTATTTTTATTTAAAAAAAAAATCATCCCCGCCGGAGCATAAATTTTTCTTTCCTTAATTTCTGAGTATTGCTAAATTTGTAGTCTTCTGTTTAGGTTAAATTTCTATAGCACGATACCAAGTTCAAAGATTCCTAACAAAATTTTCCATGTTTTAGCTACTTTTGAGTTTCATCGTATTTGTTGTTATAAAGAGTTTAGTAATCCCAATTTTGTGTAAAGTTATAGCAGCTTATCAAATATTCAGCACGGCAGCGAAACTCCGCGGGAAACACGATGCTAATGTAAAAACTTATAATAGGTATGTCGATAACTTTTAAGCTTACTTTATAATAGGCTTTTCGGCGTTTTCCTTATCCGCTAAGTGCTTTAAATGTCGCAATCCTTTCTGACTTTTTATGGGATGTGTAACGCTTTAAGAATTTAACTTACGTATACCATATTTAGATGTCAAATATGATTAAAAGCAAAAAAATAATATGTACCTAACGATAAATAAATTGTATCAAAATATATCATACAACACCTTACAAAAAAGTGTATAACTTGCCGTCGTGAAACCATGTCGCTTATACGCTCAAGGCATTCTCTTACTGAAGAAAGTTACCAGACTGAATCAGGTGACCATGACCACCAGGCTACCTGAAAAGTCTCGCGCTTCTACACCATTCTTCACAGCAAAAAGCACATACAAAAAGATGCAGTACAGCGAGGCAAGCCTTGGTAATGCAATCCTCATATGGCATTCCAGACCAAAGGAGTTATTCATATCTGCCACCCTAGCGCATAAATAATCCATACGTCACACAATCAAGAATAGAGACCCCTAACGCTGACCAAAATACCACAGTTTTTTGAATGGATTGGACTTTATGTGTGCCGGGCAGCTGAGGGCCGCCCTGGCGGGGCAAAGGAGTGTGCCTAAGCTAAATCTGATAGAGGGAAAAAGGAGCCCTAACAAGGTGACCAAGCGGGAGGGTTATGTCATACAGTGTGAACTCTCGCGTCCTTCGGGAGGCCTATGCCAGTGGCACGGCAAGGGAGGTTCTAATTTGGGGTTCTTCGATCTCGCCGGCGAGGTCGGTGTCTGTAGTGGTGTGTTCTTTGTCCGTGAGCGCTGGTGGCCTCTGAGGCCTTAAGCTCGCGGTTGATTGGGTCGTCGGGATCCGAGAGCACGCTACGAGGGCGTTTCTCTCGAGTTCCGACATCCGGTGAGATAGTGTAATCAGGGACCCTATCAAAGTATCTACGTGAGATTTCTTTGAAGTGATCCCTGATTGTATTGAGTCCTAAGTCTCTGTGGAGATCATAGTTCCTTACATACCGCCTTGCGCATGAACCTATTCTGTATCACCTGGAGGCGGTGTATCAGGCCCTCTCTGGCGTGTGCGAACGCAACACTACCGTACGAGAGGACTGACCGTATACATGTTTTGTATAGTGTAACTTTGTGACGTATTAATAACTTACTGCGACCACAAAGCATCGGTGATAGCCTATTCAGGACAAATGAGGCTTTGATGGGTATGTATCTGATGTGGTGTTGCCATGAAAGCCGGGGATCAAAGTCAATACCGAGGTATTTAGTACTTTTCACCTACGGAATAGGTGTGCCACACAGCACAGATAAGGAGAATTCTTATTATTACCATATGCCTTCATCACCGGACAACACTTCGCTGATTTGACCTGCTGTAATATCCTTAATTAAATTAAATTATCCTTCGCTTCTTGAATCCAACGTTCATAGCGTATATCTACAAAGATGGGCAGAAGTAACCATTCTGAAAGTCACGAAGTGTGATTTGGAATAACTGCTGACTGAAGAAGAAAACAAAAAGCTGGCATATTTTTAAATTATTATTCAACATAACATATACTCACGCCATTAGTTCGCATTGGGGTAAGCAGAGTCTATCGATCGCCTTTTTGTACTTTCCTGAAAAATCTCTCTAGCTTCGTTTACATCTATCAATTACAAAATTTAAACCCTAATTATTCCATAAAGTCCTAGATTTCTCTGTGTTAAGACTGTCTATAAATACTAATAATAATATAAATAATAGGAAACAATTTGAGTAAAACCAAATCAAATGTTCATCAAAAGAACTTTAATAAAAAAACACTTCGTCTTTTTAATTAAAATATCACTCTTTGATCAAGAAATTCGTTACACAGAGTAAATGAACAGAATCGTATCGTATTTCAAATCTCAATAAGGAATGTCGCTAGTCACCAAACACTCTGTGAATTTCTCAATTTTCCGTTATAAAGTATTTATTAGGAAGCCATCGAAATTTTACACGATTTTAATTGGTGATCTGGAGACAGTAATTAAGGAAATCGATTGTTTTATAAAATTATGAGAACTATAGATAGAACCTTGGTAGCTTACTTGAAAAAACAATGCTTCAGATGCAGAGGTGTGGATTCAACTCAAACCCTGAAGCGGTAAGCAATAGATGTTTATAAATGTTCAATATAATAGTATCAAGCCCCTCGAGGGGCTCGAGCCTACCCTATACATACATACATACTTACGGCTATAAATCCCTAAAAGGGGTAGCCAGAGCGTCAGAATACGAAATTCCTTCGCCACTTTTGGAACTTAAGTCGGGAAAAAATGTCACGTGCTTTGCATGTCACATTATGACTAATATAAAATAAACTGCTGTGTAGTGTCGGCTTAGAATAGCACTACCCCATTTCTTCCGGTGGGTGTACGTAAGAGGCGACTAACGGTATTTGGGCTTTTAAGGTATTTTTGGGCGATGAGGTTGGAGACCCATCACCAACAACCTTTATTTAACCATCTTTTCCCCACTTAACTTTCCAAAAGTGGCTGAGGAATTTCTAATTCCTTAGCTCTGGCTACCCCATCTAAGGATTTATAGCCGTGAGTATATGTATGAATATATGTATGTATAAAATAAGCATCGCTTTGGAAAATGGGCATTACTTTCAGCGAGAAAATTAGCGAATGCTTAACAGTCTTGATATTTTTTGTTTTAAAACTGAATTTTCCTGAGCCCAATAATACGAGTTTAATTTTAACTATCGATTGAACTGTTTCCATGGTAACATAGAGCTCAATTTGGAGTGGAATAATATGGCTCAATATTAAACAGACCCTTTATTACCGCCCACGCGTTTCTTAGAAAAGTAATTGAAACTAGTATTATTACACGAACTTTCTCGAGTTCAATTCATGTTTATTGCAAAATCTTTTACTTTATGTATTTTGCTGTGTAGTGTCGGCTTAGAATAGCACTACCCCATTTCTTCCGGTGGGTGTACGTAAGAGGCGACTAACGGTATTGGGGCTTTTTAAGGGATTTTTGGGCGATGTGGTTGGAGACCCATCACCAACAACCTTTATTTTACCATCTTTTCCCCACGCAACTTCCAAAAGTGGCTGAGGTATTTCTAATTCCTTAGCTCTGGCTACCGCTTCTAGGGATTTATAGCCGTGAGTATATGTATGTCTTTTACTTCAATTGATAAACTCAGTATAATTACAAATAAAAAAAAAGATTGTTGTTCTCTCTCACCATCTCTTCCGTTTTCAAGACAAGTTCGTGTCTGTAAAAGCCACAAGGCATTTCATGATGCTATTCTGATTCCCTATGTTAACATTTAGTTTCAATCTAATAATTAATTATTTTATTTTTAGGTACGGCAGCAAATATTACTTACAAGGGTATGGGAGCTACTGCTACAGAAAGGTTCCCTGAAAAATCTTTAACTAACCCATTTCTTCTAAAGGGTGACGTAAGGGGTGACTCACGCCTGATTTCTGAATTGAGTATTCAAGCTGAGAATGACTTAAATATCGTTTTGTCTCATTCAGTTGTTAAGATTTCAATGCGACAGAACGATACTTAAGTTGTTCTTAGCTGGAATACTCAATTCAGAAATCAGGCGTAAGAGTTATATGGATCTTTTAATTGATTATATGTGGTGAGAGACCCAACACCAACCGTACATACATTCATATACTCACGGTTATAAATCCCTTGAAGAGGTAGCCAGAGCTAGGGAATTGGATATTCCTCAGCCACTTTTGGAAGTTGCGTGGGGAAAAGATGGTGAAATAAAAGTTGTTGGTGATTGTTCTCCATCCACTTCGCCCAAAAATCCCTTACAAGCCCCCCACTTACGTTAGTTGCGTTTTAAGTACACCCATCGGAAGAAATAGGGTAGTGCTGTTCTAAGACGCTACACAGCTTTTCTCTATTTTATAATATTTTCCCCACAAAACATCGAAAAAAGGCCGAGAATACTCAGTTGTGAATCTCTAAGTTCTCCTTTTCGCGGTTAACTGGCGTAATTTATATATATATATATATCTTCTCAGCACTCAGTTTGATTAGCAAACGATGCGGTGTAAAAAGTTGCGATAGATACACAAAGACAATGTGGAATAACAGAAAAGAATATCGCAGAGGAAGTATTCAGATCAAGTGGAAATAACAAGAAGAGGCAGGTATCCGAAATGTGGAGAATGATAGAAGATGTAAGAAAATCTTGATGAAATTGCCGGAATCTTGAAAAGTAGTGATCGTTATTCTCCGCCTTGTACAATGGGAATTGATGATATGAGTATATAACAGACTGAGTAAACCAATTTTGCCTTAGCGAGAGTAAAATAACTAAAATCAAAAAGTAAATGGGTTAAAATCCTGAACAGCCTTCAGCCTCTGTTTTTTTTTTTTAAATTTTACAATAGTTTTATTATGTTTGGTATTTTATAGTGTAAAATTTAAAGAAAAATCCACTTGATATAAAAACATGTGAACATAAACTTGGCAAAAAGTCAGTATATTGTATTGAAAGAAAAAAGTATATCCTTCCGTCCCTCCGCAAATTGTTTTGTGTTATTATTTTTTATATGACAGCTTCAATAATTACTCGTATTTCACAACATAATTAATAAAACAGACATAAGTAACCAAAAGTAACCCTGAAATAATATTTTAAGAAAACCTTTCGGAAAATATATTAAAATCAATCCAGTAGTTTCTACCAAATGCTCAAACGAACGAAAAATATTAAGATAAAGACTTGATAGGTGAACGCTAATAATGCGGTGTCATTACTCACGTGACAGCTTTGTCGCTAATGGCACTTTCAGGACGTTTGGATGAAATGACAGCTTAATGTGCCTCGCGTCCTTATCTTCACAGTTACATAGCACTTTTGTTATAATTTATCCACTAAACAATATCTATTAAAATAAAAATCCAGAAAAACATTAAACAAAAACTTTTTAGTTCATCAATACGTAGCAAAAATAAAATTTAAACTAAGAACTGAATGATCTCGCGAGAGTTCGAAATTCGAAAGTTACGTTTTCAAAATGGCGGTCGGGACGCGCGCGCTCTCACTGGAAGCTAGATGCGAACTAATATCTCGACGACTGAATTTCCCCTATCAAATTGGTTTCATGAAGTCGAATGTTTTGTCTGAAAATTTCGGAATTTGAAATCTACAGCTACAATTATTATTGAGGGTAACTTCGTAGTGATAAATGAATGCTTTCCGTTAACCGTAGCTTAGTAAATATCAGTTCCAATGAGATTATCAGTTTAATATCTTGATGAAACGAAACGTTGAAGATTTAAGTATTGTTTGTGGAGAAATTGAATTGTTTTCATTTTCTTATTGGATTGAAGACTCAGACTCAAAGACTCAAAACGTTTTGGCTGTATATTTTGTATATCCCGCAAGGGGCTGGCAGAAAGACAAATTGACGAGGACCGATTCGGGATTTGAACACTCATCCTCTGCACAATAAGCGTTGTTCTACCACTGAGCCATCACGGTTGAATTGTAAATATGTATATCCAAATCAGTAATATTTTTACTACGTGTGTAGTTCAAATTATTTTACTGGTATGAACGTTCGGTCAACCATTGGTGTGTGTCTTAGAATGACTCTACTTGACACATAGACTTTTAGTTTAGAGATAAATATGCTGCAATCAACAGAACCATTTAAAGCTTTAATTACAAATGACATATTCTGATAAATGTTGAAGCGAACTGATAAGGATTGAAAGTGGAGGCGTAGCGCCTTTCTTTTCAATCTATAGATTTTTCTTGAGCCTCATCATATGTTATAGTAATTTTTATATACCTTCTATACGTTCTTTATCCCTACCTACAAAAATTGTTTTAGTATAGGGTGCATAAAGCAACAATCTAAAACTTTAACAGTTTTCCAACTTCTAACCCAAATGAGGAGCGACAGTAAATCTCAGAAATCTATTAGCTATGTTTTAGGTAGCATAGACTGAAGAGTTAACAGAGTTGTATATTAATAGTATTGCCATTCATTATAATAGCGAAAGAGCTTAAAATGCCGTAGAGCGGAGATTCTATGAATTTCTTCTATCAACAATATTGGTTCGCCCCTCACAACTAAACTGTGTTATGAAAACATACATTATTATTTTATTTTATTTTCTTTGGAAGATTAACAGACCAATACAAACAATATAATACTAATTATGAATACACAATGCCATTTACAAATCTTCACCTATAGAAAAATTACATAATACTTACAGAACTAAAAGATTTAGGTAGAAATTAAATAATAATAATGTTGAGGTTAGTGTAGGAATTATTGACCGAAATGTAAATTAGTTAATAATTTTCTTACTCTTGTAGTGCTTGTATCAAAAATATCTAAATCTACTATTGATTCATTAAATTTAGTACATGCACGTAATAGAAATGAGTTACGCCTATAATTGGTATTAGCTTTTGGGACACTTAGGCCCATAGCACACGACGTTTTTTATACGCGCGCATGGCGCGCAGATGACGCGCGTATACGCGCTTCATACGAGATTTGAACGCAACCTTGTACTCTAAGCACATGGGGCGATCGTGAAACGCGCCTCTACTGCGCGTATACGCGCAGATACAGCAATACAGACGCGTTGTAGCTTTTGCGTTTTGATCAGAGACTGTTCTGTTCAGTTGTACAATGGCGTCGGTTGAGACAACACTGCGTACGTTGGCCTTAGTACTCCTTTTAAAACAAAAAAAAAGTAAAAAAAAAGCTACTCCGCTCCTTTGTACGCGCGTTTGCATCGCTTCATACGCGCGCTTGTATTATCAATGCAAACGCAACAATCAGCGCCAACGGCGCCGAAAACGCGCGTTCCTAATACGCGCGTCGTCGGCGCGTATAAAAAACGTCGTGTGCTATGGGCCTTAAGACACATATATGTATATATATATATATATATATATATATATATATATACTCACGCCATGTTTCCCATTGGTTTAGGCAGAGACTATCGATCGTCACTTTGTACGACTTTAGCAAACCTCTCTTGCTTTGTTTACATCCATAAATCTTTTTATACATGCTCTATTATTCAACAAGAATGTTTTGTTCATAAAAATCTCATGTGGGGATTATTACTAATAAATAAAGAAAAGAAAAATTTCAACATCAGTGGTGATCGCACCCACGACTACCGGGTATACGCTCCCGTTGCTCTACCAATTGAGCTATAGTGTCAATGGCTTCTAGTGTGATATTCCTCCATCCTTTGTTTTTTTAACATTTTTTTTGCTCTTTTATTCTTCATATTTCTGTGATAACACCTTACAAAAAACATTTCTTATTAATAGAATTACCATGAAATGTGTATGTTCTGCACCCGGACATTACCTAGACTGCACTGACATAGAATCAACGCACAGCCGAAACTACTGTACTCGCACCTAGAAACTCAAAATTTTGTCCAGTGGTTTGTTATATTATGTAATTGAGCACCAAGAAGGGAATTTCAGAAATTATAATAGGGGTGTGAAGTTTATATACAGATTTTTAATAGTGGACTTAGAACTATGGAATTTAGTACATAAGTTTTCGATATCATTTTCTATGGATTGAGTAGGGGAAAAGAACAAAATTTGCCCCTGAAGGGGTAAAAACCGTGGTAAGTTTTGTATGAAAACTTTCTAATATCTACAGCTAGAAACTTAAAATTTAGTACAGAGGTTTCTTTTTTCAAATGTATTTTTTCGCATTTTTGGACTTAGCAATTAAATAATTGGTATGTATTTTCACAGAATACAATTAAAAAAAACGTTATGTGTGGTAGGTCATGTTATAACAAAAATCTTTCATTTACATTCCATCAAATCCGTCTGTCTATCACGTAGGTATCACGGTAAAAACCCAAAAAAAAACATGATTTTCCTTCAGCTAATCTGTACGTGAATATTTTTCTTACAACATTCACGAGTTTTCCTCATTCCGAAACATTAGCCGTACGCTCGTGTTGTTATAAATATTTTCTGTGGAAACGTTCCGTGTAATTACATTTTTTACTCACGTACATGCGAGTTTACTCATGCTAATGATTCTGAATGAGGCTTACAGAGACTATTAATTGCTTTTCGTATGATCTTTACAATCTCTCATGCTATTTTTTCCTACATGTATTTTTATTCTCATAGATTATCTTTCATTCTTCTCCTTAACATTTAATATAATTTGAAAAATCAACTAGTATAAGAGCCAGATGGGGACCCACGGAATGATTCGGAATCACTAAAAGTGTTTGACAGGTATGTGTAGCTTCTCCGTGGCTCATTAACTTGGTTTTGGAGGACTGTGTGGCAGAGCTGCGTAAGTCAAAGTGTTAATGGACCGAAAATGGATGAACTCATTCTACAACGTATCTTAAACTTTGAGTTGCAAAAGGTAATCAAAATTGCATGTACCTACATCTTATGAATAAAAGTAAATGACAATATAATTGCTGTGTAGTGTCGGCTTAGAATAGCACTACCCAATTTCTGTCGGGGGTGTACGTAAGAGGCGACTAACGGTATTGGGGGTTTTAAGGGATTTTTAGATGATGCGGTTGGAGACCCATCAGCAATAACCTTTATTTCACCATCTTTACCCCACTCAACTTTCCAAAAGTGGCTGAGGAGTTTCTAATTCCTTAGCTCTGGCTTCTCCTTCTAGGGATTTATAGCTGTGAGTATATGTATACATGACAATATCATTGAAATAATATTTTTTGAGAGGGAGAGGAAAATATGAAAGAATGCGTTATTGAAATTGGTCAAAATAACATAATACATACATATTCTCACGGCTATAAATCCCTATATAGAAGAGGTAGCGAGAGCTAAGGAATCAGAAATTCTTCAGCCACTTTTGGGAGTTGCGTAGGGAAAAGATAGTAAAATAAAGTTTGTTGGTGAAGGGTCTCAACCGCATCGCCCAAAAAAATCCTTAAAAGCCCCAATACCGTTAGTCGCCTCTTACGTACCACCGGAAGAAATAGGGTAGTGCTATTCTAAGCCGACACATATAGCTCATAATACGTAGAATATCAAATATCATGGTTACAATAAGTGCGAAAAATAAATAGGTGCGTTGTGTCGGCTAGATGAGTAATGTTGGCCTTGAATAGTATTACCCCATTTTTATCATGTGTTTTTGTAAAAGGCGACTAGGAATATTCGGGCGATTAAAGTGATTTTTGGGCGATGCGGTTCGAAACTTCCGAAAGGAGCTGAAGAATTTCTTATTCCCAAGCTCTGGCGACCCTTACTAGGAATTAATAGCCGTGAGTATATGTATATATGTAAGTAGAAAATTCACAAAAACATTAAACTTTAAAAGAAGAGTTAAGTGGATAATTATTTACAAAGAAGTTTGGTGTCCAAAATATCCCAATGGCAGTGGACAATTCTATTCTCGTTTTAAATATAGTATGAAAGCAGACTGAATGTAGTAGATAAACGATCCTTAAAACTATTATTTTTAATAAAAGTAAGAAAATCAACGTAAGTCTTACTTATTTTTATGGATTTCCTCACGATGTTTTCGCTCACCGTTTACAACCATAACAAATGAACCACCAATGTGACTTTTTCAAAATGATATTTAGTAATAAATAAAAAATAAATAAAGGAAAGAAAAATTTCAACACAGGCGGGATTCGAACCCGCGACCTCGGGTATACGCCCCCGTCGCGATTGCCAATTGACACGGCAATGGCTGCCAGCGCGAAATTAGTAGTGTTTGCGTTTCGAGGGTTCGAATCCCGCCTGTGTCGAAATTTTCCTTTCCTTTATTTATTCTTTATTTATTAGTAATAATCCCCACATGAGGTTTTCGTGAACAAAAAAGATTTAAATTAAATGATATTTATTCAATTATATATATTTATTCAGTTTTTTTTATGTTAAGTTAGTTTTATATCACGCAAACAACGTCACCAGGAAAGCAGCACATCGTTTTGGGCTGAAACTGTTGGTTCGATGGTTGCTTTTTCCGTATAATTAGTTTAGACGGATCACGTCAATTTCATTTGGTTCCTACCTCTCCGATTGATTGATGTGGCTTGAATATTTTACGCTAGAAGTTTTCTGATTTGTTTTCCTTTAACAACACGCAAAATTAAAAAGTTAGTTTTCCTGAATATAGCTAATTACTAATTGCTCTAACAATCTTTTTTGTCACCTGGTGTTAGGAGTACCCACTTAATGTAATGAATACATACATACATATACTCACAGCTATTAATCCCTAGATAGGGTTGCCAGAGCTGAGGAATGAGAAATTCCTCAGCCACCTTTGAAAAGTTAAGGGGGAAAAGATGGTAAAATAAAGGATGTTGGTGATGGGTCTCCGACCGCATCGCCCAAAATTCCCTTAAATGCCCAAATACCGTTAGTCGCCTCTTACGTACACCCACCGGAAGAAATGGGGTAGTGCTATTCTAAGCCAACACTACACAGCAAATGATTATTTATGTAATGATTTTTGGTATTAGCAATGGTGCAAATACAAAAACTCATTGTGCAAGGCAAAAGCGGCCTTTGCCCAACTGAAGCCTGTCTGGGAGTCGAACGTCCTTTCCCGCCGTGTAAAGATCTCCCTCTCCCTCTTCGATTCCGTGGTAAAATCTGTTCTGCTCTTTGGCTGCGAAACGTGGAGAGTGACTAAGAGGCTGTCAAATAAGCTGCAAGTGTTTGTCAACTAAGTCCCTGGGGTTGATCCTTCACATTTACTAGCCAAGGAAATCCGGAACGTGGACCTGTGGAACCGATGCCAGCAGACTCCAGTTGTAACCGACATCGCACTAAGAAAATCAAGGTGGATAGGACACACATTTTGAAGAAGCCGGCATTGGTTTCGAGTGAAGACCATCGGACGGCAAGCGAGCACGCAGCCGTCCCGTACACACTTGGCGCCGGAGCGTGAAGAGCGAGCTGCGAGCGGCGGGACTGAGCTGGAGCGCGGCCAGGGAAGTTGCGGCAGACAGGAATGCGTGGCTTGTGCAGGCCCTGTGCACCGGTGGGGTGCTTTCAACAACAACAACAATTGTGCAATGTCCAATAAAGAAATACCAAGAATAAAATATGCGGTTTTATATACATATCACACAAGACACAAACGTTCACGCCGATTATCCTCGGATGGGTTGGCAGGGGTACTAAAACTTCTGAACATCACGTGACATTATTACCTGGTGTTCAAAGTACCTATCACCGTTTTTATACGAATACACTGTCTTATGACTTAGGACAATTCAGCCGTGTGGGTTTCCTCACAATGTTTTCCTTCATCGTTAACAACAATGATAAATTAACTACACATAGGACTTCAGAAGAGGAAATGTGTGTAGGCCCGACCCGGGATTGGAACCCTCATCGTTTGCAAGACACGCGGTGATCTACCCACTGAGTTATCATGGTTGCGTAAAAAGATAGGTATCTATTTGAATTACACAGTGACTAAATTAAATTAATCATTGAGTTTCGTAGCTGTTATTTTCATAAGCGCTACGAGCTTTCGTAGTCATTTCGTCGGATATTATAAAATAGCGAGTATTATTAAATATTTTCGCTTGTTCATATTAAAATCATTTTGTAAGTACTGAGTTAAATTTTACTTATTTGTAAAAGCATATTTTAATATTATATTAAATTTTTCATTATTACTAATTTGCTTAAAGCCTTGGTTACCAAAAACAAATATTTACTCATCAAAAATCAAATTTAATATTAAATTAGCAAACAAACCCAAACTAAATGCGGTTTTTTTCTATTTTGTATTTACACAACCACCCTGATATATCAGTGGAAAGACCAACGCTTTTAATGCAGTAGACGTGAGTTCGAATCCTGAGTCACCAATGTGCCTTTTATTAAGTCACCATGCGTGAGTTGTATTTTATCATACATTACATACATACATACACTCACGGCCCTAAATCCCAAAAAGGGGTAGCCAGAGCTTCAGAGCTAGAAACTCCTCAGCCTCATTTGAAAGTTAATTGCAGAGAAGATGGTAGAAAGAATGCACCTTTGGTAATAGGTCTCCAACAGAATCGCTCATGCCCTGAGTCACCTCTTACGTTACGACACACGCGGGTAGAAAGGGGTAGTGACATTCTATGCCGGCATTACACGGCTATGTATTTAATTATGTGATTTCGTATTCGACTAAAGCAGCGATAGGCCGGCAACTATGACGTTAATGCACTGTTTCAGCAAAAACACAATCAAAGCAGACACCTGTTGAATAAAAAAATATATGGCCAAGTGCGATACCACCTCGTCCTTGGTAGTTTTTGTAGTAGCGAGTATAGATTGGCGATGCGATTTATCAAGAAGTACATACATACATATACCCACGGCTATAAATCCCTAGAAGGGGTAGCCAGAGCTAAGGAATTAGAATTTCCTCAGCCACTTTTGGAAATGTGAGTGGGGAAAAGATGGTATAAATAAATAAAGGTTGTTGGTGATAGGTCTCCAACCGCATCGCCCGAAAATCCCTCAAAAGCCCCAATACCGTTAGTCTCCTCTTAAGTACACCCACCCGAAGAAATGGGATAGTGTTATTCTAAGCCGACAAGAAATCAAGAAATACATGTACTCTTTTTTTAATCGGCATCAAAATAAAAACTTTTCTTATAATGTTTGTATGAAATACAAAGTTACATTTGCAGTTTTACAAAATCTGCTACAGGTCCAAAAATTCCGTTGCTAGTTTTGATTCAAATCTATATGAATGGCAAATATATATAATATGCCAGTTTGTATAGTGTAGTCAGCCTCCCACAAGGTGGACAAAATACTTGGTAAAGGTCGCGGAAAGCCAATGGATGAGGGCAGCACAGACAGAACCGGTCGTTGTGGAGATGTTTGGGAGGCCTATGTCTGAAGAGGATGATGATATATTTTATTAACATTTGTCACTTTCTTGCTTCAAAAGTCAGAGGTAATTTTACCACTTCGAGAGTTTACATTTTTCAAACAATTAATTTTCATTCAAGAATATGGTTTGAGAAACTTCGATGTAATTTTTAAAGGTATATTTACATATACCTACAAATACAAGTTCAATGGTTTTGTTTTTTGTCACGTTTGAAGAGTTGTCATTTTTTTTTCTTTCATGTTATCCAAAAATTGTTGTGACACACGGTCAGACTCATAAAATGAGTGCAAAACAAGTCATGGTTCCAATTTACGTGTTATTCGTGACGCCACATTTTTGGGTGGCTACTGTAAATCTTCCCAGTACGTTTCATCTAAGAGTGTAAAATCCATTTTATCGACGTCATTATTCCTAAAATATCCATTCTGTCCATAAATATTCACGTAATAGAGTGCTTCTCGTCGCTCACAATATTTTTATAGCTCAACGCTACGGCTCAACTCAACACATTAGGGTTGAACGTAAAACAATATGGTGTTGATTATGTTGCTAACCTCCTTGTTTCAACACAATTTTATTAATTTGAAACTGTTATGTAACGATGGTTTACCCGTTTACAGCAAAAGTGACAGATTTTGTAATAAAATTCGCTTAATGAAAGAGAAATAGTGTCATTTTAAGAAAGTATAAGGCTATAAATCCCTAAAAAGGGTAGCCAGGGTTTCAGAATAAGACATTTTCCAGCCACTTTTGGAAGTTAAGCAGGAAAAAAGATTGTAAATAATGGTTCTTGGTGATGGGTTTCTAACTCATCGCCCAAAAATCACTTTAAAGCCCCAATACCTTTAGTCGCAAAGAATTAAAATTGGCGCGACCGACAGCGCGGCGGGCGCTCGTATTCTAATAGCGATCTCTTCCAGACAAATTCTGGTGAAGGTTGACAAAATTCAGATAAATTATGAAATATTTATATTTATAGATTTTATTTTTGCTAGGGTCCGTGACGTGACACAATCGGTTCTGACTGAAAATCAGTATTAAAGGCTATGCCTTTAATGAATGCTGAGTCAGCAACCTTTTCTTTGCCTTTGAGTGGACTTTAATTATGTATGTCCCTAAATGTTTTATTAATATATTTTTTGTTTTTTTGTTATGTTCTTTGTTAAAATTGTGTGTGTTTTTGTAATGAAAAAAAAATATGTAATGTCTTATTGTTCCCTGAGGTAATGAATAAATAATATCTTTTCTTTTTTTTATTTTTTTAAATTAAACACGTACTTCAAATGAAAATTACATAAGAAAATTTTAGACGACACCATGTTTTTTATTATTCTTGCTTTATTTTATAAGATACAAGCACCGACCGATCATGTTTATGAACGCAGGACACGCTCCAAACAAAAGTTATTTTGCCGCGTAAACTTTTTGTATTAACGTTGAGCAACACCTTAAAGTTGGCGCAGACGAAATGGCAGAGATGAATTCGGATCAATTTCATTATTATTGTTGCTTTGTTTGTTTCTAGTACTAACTAGAAATGAGACTTCTCTTCAACTATCTTTATCTTGACGCAACTTGTTTTAATCCCTCTGCGTTATCTTCTGTCTTCTTCTTCTATCTAAGTTCTGTTTTCCTAATACACCTCCCGTGCCTCATTGTGTTTTATTAATATTACATACATACATATTCTCACGGGTATAAATCCCTTACCGGGGTAGCCAGAGCTTTAGAATGAGAAATTCCTCAGCCACTTTTGGAAGTTGAGTGGGGAAAAGATAGTAATAATAAATGTTTTTGGTGAGGGGTCTCCAACCACATCGCCCAAAAATCACTTAAAAAGCCCCTATAACCTTAGTCGCCTCTTACGATCACCCACGGGTAGAAATGGGTTAGTGTTTTTCTAAGCCGACACCACACGGCGTATTAATATTATTTATATATTATTCGTATGTTTAATTAACGTGAAGTGCCACCTTAGAATCGCACTACCTCTTTCGAACCACGGGTGTCGGAAGAGGCGACAAAGCGTTTGGGGCTTTTTAAGTGGTTTGTGGGCGTTGCAGTTAGATACCCATCGCCAACGTTACTTTATTTTAACCATCTTCTCCCTATCAACATCCAAATATGGGTGAGGACATTCTATCTCTAAAGCTCTGGTTGCTCTTTTGGGACTTACGGCCGTGAGTATATATATGTATTTATCTAAGTGTTAACATTACAAATTCGTTATGGTCCGCCGAAAGCTATACCCATTAGAAGACTATCATAGCAAATATCCTTACATTTATTTATTTATTTAGCTATACATATTTCCTAAAAGCACAACATTGATGTAATTCTCTATTTTACAGCAGTAAGAAGAAAGATCATGAAATGACGTGTTAGTCTATTAGTTGTCAAGTGCTTAAAAATCACTTCAAAGACGTCAAAAAACAAGCTTTTATAACTTACATACATATACTCAAGGCCATAAATCCCATAAAGGAGTAGCCAGAACTCCAGAGCAAGAATCTCTTCAGGCACGTCTGGAAGTAGATAATGGACAAGATCGAAATATAGTATCGTTGGTGATGGGTCTCCAACCGTATCGCCCAAAAACCAGTTTAAAAAGCCCCATACCGTTAGTCGCCTCTTACAACACCCGTGGGTAGAAAGGGGTACTGACATTCTAAGCCGGCACTACACAGAAAACTTACGGATAGAGATATATCATTGCAGCTTAAAACAGATACTGTATTTTAGACTGTCCATAAAGCTCGATAAGTAACGGACTGTTGCAGGAGCCTATGTAAACCAGTACATCACTATTAATTACCGGGAGAGAGTACCGTAAGCCGTGTATCCGATACACAATACAAATTGAATCTTTTTCTTTATTCTGCGAATCCACAAATTATACGCATGAATTTAGAGAGGATGGATGATAATAAATTGGTAAAAGCGATTTGTAGAGCCAATGTGGATGGTCATGTTAGTAGTTTGTATAGTTATGTATGAATAATTGGTTTCCGTGATGGCGAACCGCCGTTGTCAAAAATATATTATTCCTATTGTTTCTAATTATCCATTTCCAATGTCACCACCATTTTCAACCTCATGTCACACCTGATTTCAAAAACTACCGACTATAGCTAGACGTTGACTAGCTGTTACAGAAAACGGCGTCATCATTAACTCACAATATATTCCTCGCCATACTTAGCTCGAAACACCTTACTCGAGTTACATATACTCGCTTGGTTTTTAAGCGACTGTTAAGGAAGAGAATCCATCAAATAAATAAAAGCTTGTAAATATACCAAGAGGATCCAATCAGTAACAAGATAACTAATTGTGCAAATTATCAACACACCTAGTAGGGTGACTTTGATATATTTTTTTGTTAATTTGTTTTTAAAACATGTTATGTTTTTAAAATTTGTTATGCTAACTACTGGTTGTGTGATGCAAATAAATAAATCATTTAGATGCATGAAGGCGGAAGAGATCCAGTAAAAAAACCACTATACTAAATCGTAAGTGAAAAAAAAGAATGATATTTTTGTCGTCACTCCGACCCGAAGAATAACTTTATTAAAGCACTAAGTTATTTTAGTACAATATTTTCATCACAATTTTCGTCGCCTTGGCAATAGAGCAATTTAAAAAGATTTATTCATTGAAGACTTCTAGGAAATTCTTCAGACATATTTAAAATATGATTAGGCGCCCGTCTAGCCCGAAAAATGACATTCCTCAAGAAGTTTGTCAAAGTGGAATTTTATCTTCATGACAGCACGTTAGTGTAAAAACTACTAAAACATTTTTTCATCGTTTTAATGTAGTCACCACAAGAAGTAACAATATCTACAAACAAGAGTCCAAAATTTTCTCTTTAAGTATATGATTTTAAACTACTTACAAAATTATTTTACAGTTGGAATAGTTTTTTTTTTACAAATGCAATGAAACACGTCACTTATTAAAATTATGATTACAAATCTGAATGAAAATAAAACGACCAGAGTTCTATTGCATAAAATAATAATTATTAGAGTAGAAAATATTGATTCTTATTAAAAAGGTATTCAAACTAGTTTCTAAAAGCCACTTAAATATTTCGTAGAAGGGTGCGAGGGTACTGGAAGAGGTTTGTCAGGATTTTACGAAGTAACGATAAATAGCTTCTATTTTATGTAATAAGAAACAATGTTTTTAGTATAATGTGTACAAATTCAAACTCAAACGTCAACGCCGAATATCCCCGAAGGAGTTGGCAGAGGTACTAATACTTCTGAACATCAGAAAGAAAGAAATAGAAAGAAAAACATTTATTCGCTGCTACACACGTACAAAAGAGACACATAGCACAAAAAATATATATACAAACAAACAAAAAAATAATAATAAAAGGCAATATCAAACAGACTAATTCCAAGATATAAAACTCATACAACAATAGCCGTATAACCTGCGTAGTAGCAATGAATTTGGAAGCTGACTCAGCATTATCGTTGTGAGTAAGTGAAATACCTCCCAACACTGATTTTCAGTCAGCACCAAAATAAAAATATATCAAGTGACATTGTCATATAGCCATTTACAAGGTTAATAGCAAATCAAGTGCCAAATTATTACTGTAGAAGCCCCAAAACCCTTAGTCATCTCGTTCTAAGTTCACGAGTAGAATAGTTTTATGGTTTTCAAAACCGTGCCTCACGCCACGTTAGTTCCCGTTGGGGTAGGCAAAGACTCTTGCTTCGTTCACATCCGTTTATACGTGCTCTTTTATTCTTCGTACATCGGAACCTGCCTTCTTGATCACATTTTCTATTTGGTTCAAACAAGTCATCCAAGGTCATCCTCTACTAACATTACCCTCTACATTGGCTTTATAGATCTATTTCACCAATTTCCTATCATTCAACTATTTTAATATTAATTTATTTTATTTGCAACCGTGATAGCCCAGTGGGTAGAACACTCGGTTATCGTGCAAACGACTAGTGTTCAAATCCTGGGTCAGGCTTACACCAATTTGTCTTTTCTAAAGGCATATGTGTGGTTAATTTATCATGGTTGTTAACGGTGAGGGAAAACATCGTGAGGGAACCCACATGGCTGAGTTGTACTTAGTCATGTGACAGTGTATTCGTACAAAACGGCGATAGGCCTGCCCCCTATCACGTGAGTACACTGTCCATGCAAAACGTGGGTACTCTGAACACCAGGTGACAAAGTCACGTGATGTTCAGAAGTATTAGTACCTCTGCCAACCTCTTCGGCGATATTCGGCGTGAACGTTTATGTATTATGTATGTTATGTTATTTTATTTCTTTTTTATACTGTTAATGTTTTAATTTGATCTCAATTTTAATTTAATTTCAATTTATTTATAATATCTTGTTTATATACGAACTTCCATTGAATTAAATTTACATTATTTTATGTTGATACATTTATATTTGTATCAAACATTGTATAGTTCAACTTACTAGGTAATGCTGTGCATGCTGTTTTTGGTACTGCATCTGAGCAAACTATTATGTCTTTTGGAAAATATAATATTATGATGTTGTACTGTGTGCATGCCTAATAAATAAATAAATTCCATCATCATGTGCCCAAACCATTTCAACACCCACACTTGATTCGAAAAATAAATACTTCTATTGTTATAAAACTGAATAATAATCATTAAATCTCCTTCAAAATATGTCACGCTATCTAGGTTCATAATTCTAAATTAATTAAAGGTTTATTTTTGTAGTACCGATCTGAATTAACAGATTCGACTTTAAGTTTCCTCTCAATCATAAAACGTGATATGTTTTGCTCACCGATGTATGAGACGCTTTTTTTGAAAAGAAAAGAGACGATTCATTATTTAGCAGTAGCTCAGTAGCTCGATGACAAAGTTGTTGTACATCTTTAATGTGTTAAGAACGAAATTGAATATAAATATTTTGTTAGCAAGTCCGAAATTTCAATTTAAATGATGTTTATTTCTTAGTTTACAAAGACAACCTAAATAAGAACTAATTGCAAAGTTAAACAGACCGTTGCGAGTTCTCATAATAACCCAAATAACTTAAAGAGACGCCATTTGGGAACAGTAATCGAAAGATAGCATACTTTCAGAATCGGTTAATTGTCCGCGCTCCTACCATGTTTTTTTTTTTTTTTCGCCTATAAGAGTTATTTTAGATAAAATTTATTGTTACAACAATACAAGGCAATTAATTTATAAGAATATTTTACAAAACGTGCTCTTTCAGAGCGATTTGACCGAAACCCTATTTTTTCATACATAGTTCTTTGAAAAGACAGTCGTCCGAAGTATGAAGAATAAAAGAGCATGTATGAAAAGATTGATGGACGTAAACGAAGGTAGAGAGGTTTGTCAGGATCATACGAACTGGCGATCGATAGTCTCTGCCTACCACAATGAGAAATAATGGCGTGAGTATATGTATGTATGTTCTATAAATCAATGGAGTCATCAACGTATTCAATTTGGTATTTTGTAATAGTTATATAACCACGCTATCAAACACCGTTGAATTTTAACAAGATCACTCTAGAAGCATATCCTACGAACATAAGTTTTGAAATTGATTGACTATTGCCGGAATAATCACGTAACATTCATACAAAAAAAAAAACGTACAGTAGAAGTAAGAACCTTTTCTTTTTTTTAACGGTTGAAGAAGGACGCCTTGTTTTCTTAGATTGTTTTAAGTAATAAACGGTCGAAATAAATATCAACAGTAGAAAAAAAAAAAAAGGACAAGTGTATCGACACTGACACGATTTTCAAACAAACTATTATGTTAAGCCATTTTCAACTCAATTCCAAATAAATAAGTATCAATTTGTATCATCCCAATGAACAATAATAATGCAAAATTATCCGATAAATCATCCAAGGTCCAAACACTCGTGGTAAGAACACAAAGCCTTTTGACCCGACGAAGTCTTGGAAATAGCTTCGCAAAGTTAGTTTTCAATTTAAATTCAATTAATCATCCACCACTTAAACTTGTGCTATAAGTAGCAACCGACCTATAGACGTAACGCTGTTATATTTGAAAGTCTGCTTCTATCCTGAACTTAACTTTCAAATGCCTATAAAACAATGTGTCGTGGTGAGATGAGTGAATGAATGAATGAATGAATGAAAATACATTTATTTCTATTAACTGCGATACAAAACGATTAATGATAATGTGATGACTTCAAATACATACATGCATCATGCACACATACATATACTCATGGCCCTAAATCCCAAAAAGGGGTAGCCGGAGCTTCAGAGCTTGTAACTCCTCAGCCACATTTGAAATTTGATAGGGGACAAGATGGTGGAAATAAAGTATCGTTGGTGATGGATCTCAAACCGCATCCTCCAAAAACCACTTAAAAAAGCCCCCCATACTTAGTCGCCTCTTATGATATCTGTGGGAGGAAAGGAGAAGTGACATTCTAAGCCGACACACACGGCATATACATATGTATATACATGCATATACTCACGGTCTTTTATACCAAAAAGGGATAGCTAGAATTCTGAGGCACTTTTAGAAGTTAAGTGAGGAATGAAATATTAACTAAGTAATAGTTGGTCGTGGGTCATCAACCACAGCCCCAAACAACCACTTATTAATACACAAAAACTGCATTTTATGACACCCGATGGAAGAAAGAGTTTGTGTTACCCTAACATATTAAATTTGCATAGTAAATTATGATGCTACGTATAGCGAGGGTGTTTTTTCTTTGTAGTTCTTAATATTCTTTCATGGGGTTTATAGCCGTGAGTACAAGTAATATATGAAGAAGTTAACGCATAATTGCTGAAAGTCTTTATTTTTGATAACTGCTGTTAGTTTTCATTTTTAAACGTTATATCAGCCTATCCTTATATAAAGCTAAAATTCCAAAAAGAGGTAGCCAGAACTACCTGTGTGAAGTTGGCAGCCAAAACTGGCAGCCATTATAATACGACCAAATTAAGAAGTAAAATACTTTTTGGTTCCATTTACCAGAATAACATGTAAATCCACAGCTATCACTAGTAATTATGTTATATCTATCGATACTCATCCGGACATACATCCATATCCATCTGTAGACAGTGCCAGGGCCTGCAGATAAAATAAAATTAAGCATGGGAGCCGCTCCAGAAAAATCCTCACCTCTCCTAAACCAAGACCCGTAAAACTTTGTGGTTACATTAATTGTAAAGCTTATAACATAAGCTATCAAATGATGGTATAACAGTATCCCGCTTTGCCGTCAGAGTAAGGAATATTCGACGGAGAAGATGACAGCGTATACAACTGTAAGAAATATGGCGGCCGCTCCAGAAAAATCCTCACCTCTCCTAAACAAAGACCCGTAACACTTTGTGGTTACATTCATTGTGAAGCTTATTACATAAGCTACTAAATGATGGTATAACAGTATCCCGCTTTGCCGTCAGAGTAAGGAATATTCGACAGAGAAGATGACAGCGTATACAACTGTAAGAAATATGGCGGCCGCTCCAGAAAAATCCTCACCTCTCCTAAACCAAGATCCGTAACACTTTGTGATTACATCAATTGTAAAGCTTATAACAAAAGCTATTAAATGATGGTCTAACAGTATCCCGCTTTGCCGTCAGAGTAAGGAATATTCGACGGAGAAGATGACAGCGTATACAACTGTAAGAAATATGGCGGCCGCTCCAGAAAAATCCTCACCTCTCCTGTACCAAGACCCGTAACACTTTGTGGTTACATTTCTTGTAAAGATTATTACATAAGCTATCAAATGATGGTATAAAAGTATCCCGCTTTGCCGTCAGAGTAAGGAATATTCGACGGAGAAAATGACAATGTATACAAGTATAAGAAATATAGCGGCCGCTCCAGAAAAATCGTCACCTCTCCTAAACCAAGACCCGTAACACTTTGTAGTTACATTCATTGTAAAGCTTATTACATAAGCTATCAAATGATGGTATAACAGTTTCCCGCTTTGCCGTCAGAGTAAAGAATATTCCACGAAGAAAATAACAGCGTATACAACTATAAGAAATATGGCGGCCGCTCCAGAAAAATCTTCACCTCTCCTAAACCAAGACCCGTAACACTTTGTGATTACATTCATTTTAAAGCTTATTACATAAGCTATCAAATGATGGTATAACAGTATCCCGCTTTGCCGTCAGAGTAAGGAATATTCGACGGAGAAGATGACAGCGTATACAAGTATAAGAAATATAGCGGCCGCTCCAGAAAAATCGTCACCTCTCCTAAACCAAGACCCGTAACACTTTGTGTGTAAATCCGTTATTAAGCTTATTACATAAGCTATCAAATGATGGTATAATAGTATCCCGCTTTGCCGTCAGAGTAAGGAATATTCGACGGAGAAAATGACAGCGTATACAACTGTAAGAAATATGGCGGCCGCTCCAGAAAAATCCTCACCTCTCCTAAACCAAGACCCGTAACACTTTGTGATTACATTCATTGTAAAGCTTATTACATAAGCTATCAAATGATGGTATAACAGTATCCCGTTTTGCCGTCAGAGTAAGGAATATTCGACGGAGAAGATGACAGCGTATACAACTGTAAGAAATATGGCGGCCGCTCCAGAAAAATCGTCACTTCTCCTGTACCAAGACCCGTAACACTTTGTGGTTACATTTCTTGTAAAGATTATTACATAAGCTATCAAATGATGGTATAAAAGTATCCCGTTTTGCCGTCAGAGTAAGGAATATTCGACGGAGAAGATGACAGCGTATACAACTGTAAGAAATATGGCGGCCGCTCCAGAAAAATCCTCACCTCTCCTAAACCAAGACCCGTAACACTTTGTGATTACATTCATTGTAAAGCTTATTACATAGGCTATCAAATGATGGTATAAAAGTATCCCGTTTTGCCGTCAGAGTAAGGAATATTCGACGGAGAAGATGACAGCGTATACAACTGTAAGAAATATGGCGGCCGCTCCAGAAAAATCGTCACTTCTCCTGTACCAAGACCCGTAACACTTTGTGGTTACATTTCTTGTAAAGATTATTACATAAGCTATCAAATGATGGTATAAAAGTATCCCGCTTTGCCGTCAGAGTAAGGAATATTCGACGGAGAAAATGACAGCGTATACAAGTATAAGAAATATAGAGGCCGCTCCAGAAAAATCGTCACCTCTCCTAAAACAAAACCCGTAACACTTTGTAGTAACATTCATTGTAAAGCTTATTACATAAGCTATCAAATGATGGTATAACAGTATCCCGCTTTGCCGTCAGAGTAAAGAATATTCCACGAAGAAAATAACAGCGTATACAACTATAAGAAATATGGCGGCCGCTCCAGAAAAATCTTCACCTCTCCTAAACCATGACCCGTAACACTTTGTTATTACATTCATTGTTAAGCTTAATCCATAAGCTATCAAATGATGGTATAACAGTATCCCGCTTTGCCGTCAGAGTAAGGAATATTCGACGGAGAAGATGACAGCGTATACAACTGTAAGAAATATGGCGGCCGCTCCAGAAAAATCCTCACCTCTCCTAAACAAAGACCCGTAACACTTTGTGGTTACATTCATTGTGAAGCTTATTACATAAGCTACTAAATGATGGTATAACGGTATCCCGCTTTGCCGTCAGAGTAAGGAATATTCGACGGAGAAGATGACAGCGTATACAACTGTAAGAAATATGGCGTCAGCTCCAGAAAAATCGTCACCTCTCCTAAACCAAGACCCGTAACACTTTGTAGTTACATTCATTGTAAAGCTTATTACATAAGCTATCAAATGATGGTATAACAGTATCCCGTTTTGCCGTCAGAGTAAAGAATATTCCACGAAGAAAATAACAGCGTATACAACTATAAGAAATATGGCGGCCGCTCCAGAAAAATCCTCACCTCTCCTGTACCAAGACCCGTAACACTTTGTGGTTACATTTATTGTAAAGATTATTACATAAGCTATCAAATGATGGTATAAAAGTATCCCGCTTTGCCGTCAGAGTAAGGAATATTCGACGGAGAAAATGACAGCGTATACAAGTATAAGAAATATAGCGGCCGCTCCAGAAAAATCGTCACCTCTCCTAAAACAAGACCCGTAACACTTTGTAGTAACATTCATTGTAAAGCTTATTACATAAGCTATCAAATGATGGTATAACAGTATCCCGCTTTGCCGTCAGAGTAAGGAATATTCGACGGAGAAGATGACAGCGTATACAACTGTAAGAAATATGGCGGCCGCTCCAGAAAAATCTTCACCTCTCCTAAACCAAGACCCGTAACACTTTGTGATTACATTCATTGTAAAGCTTATTACATAAGCTATCAAATGATGGTATAACAGTATCCCGTTTTGCCGTCAGAGTAAGGAATATTCGACGGAGAAGATGACAGCGTATACAAGTAAAAGAAATATAGCGGCCTTTCCAGAAAAATCGTCACCTCTCCTAAAACAAGACCCGTAACACTTTGTAGTAACATTCATTGTAAAGCTTATTACATAAGCTATCAAATGATGGTATAACAGTATCCCGCTTTGCCGTCAGAGTAAAGAATATTCCACGAAGAAAATAACAGCGTATACAACTATAAGAAATATGGCGGCCGCTCCAGAAAAATCTTCACCTCTCCTAAACCAAGACCCGTAACACTTTGTTATTACATTCATTGTTAAGCTTAATCCATAAGCTAGCAAATGATGGTATAACAGTATCCCGCTTTGCCGTCAGAGTAAGGAATATTCGACGGAGAAGATGACAGCGTATACAACTGTAAGAAATATGGCGGCCGCTCCAGAAAAATCCTCACCTCTCCTAAACAAAGACCCGTAACACTTTGTGGTTACATTCATTGTGAAGCTTATTACATAAGCTACTAAATGATGGTATAACGGTATCCCGTTTTGCCGTCAGAGTAAGGAATATTCGACGGAGAAAATGACAGCGTATACAAGTATAAGAAATATAGCGGCCGCTCCAGAAAAATCGTCACCTCTCCTAAAACAAGACCCGTAACACTTTGTTGTAACATTCATTGTAAAGCTTATTACATAAGCTATCAAATGATGGTATAACAGTATCCCGCTTTGCCGTCAGAGTAAAGAATATTCCACGAAGAAAATAACAGCGTATACAACTATAAGAAATATGGCGGCCGCTCCAGAAAAATCTTCACCTCTCCTAAACAAAGACCCGTAACACTTTGTGGTTACATTCATTGTGAAGCTTATTATTAAAAGCTATCAAATGATGGTATAAAAGTATCCCTTTTTGCCGTCAGAGTAAGGAATATTCGACGGAGATGATGACAGCGTATACAACTGTAAGAAATATGGCGGCCGCTCCAGAAAAATCCTCACCTCTCCTAAACCAAGATCCGTAACACTTTGTGATTACATCAATTGTAAAGCTTATTACAAAAGCTATTAAATGATGGTCTAACAGTATCCCGCTTTGCCGTCAGAGTAAGGAATATTCGACGGAGAAGATGACAGCGTATACAACTGTAAGAAATATGGCGGCCGCTCCAGAAAAATCGTCACTTCTCCTGTACCAAGACCCGTAACACTTTGTGGTTACATTCATTGTAAAGCTTATTACATAGGCTATCAAATGATGGTATAAAAGTATCCCGTTTTGCCGTCAGAGTAAGGAATATTCGACGGAGAAGATGACAGCGTATACAACTGTACGAAATATGGCGGCCGCTCCAGAAAAATCGTCACTTCTCCTGTACCAAGACCCGTAACACTTTGTGGTTACATTTCTTGTAAAGATTATTACATAAGCTATCAAATGATGGTATAAAAGTATCCCGCTTTGCCGTCAGAGTAAGGAATATTCGACGGAGAAAATGACAGCGTATACAAGTATAAGAAATATAGAGGCCGCTCCAGAAAAATCGTCACCTCTCCTAAAACAAAACCCGTAACACTTTGTAGTAACATTCATTGTAAAGCTTATTACATAAGCTATCAAATGATGGTATAACAGTATCCCGCTTTGCCGTCAGAGTAAAGAATATTCCACGAAGAAAATAACAGCGTATACAACTATAAGAAATATGGCGGCCGCTCCAGAAAAATCTTCACCTCTCCTAAACCATGACCCGTAACACTTTGTTATTACATTCATTGTTAAGCTTAATCCATAAGCTATCAAATGATGGTATAACAGTATCCCGCTTTGCCGTCAGAGTAAGGAATATTCGACGGAGAAGATGACAGCGTATACAACTGTAAGAAATATGGCGGCCGCTCCAGAAAAATCCTCACCTCTCCTAAACCAAGACCCGTAACACTTTGTGATTACATTCATTGTAAAGCATATTACATAAGCTATCAAATGATGGTATAACAGTATCCCGTTTTGCCGTCAGAGTAAGGAATATTCGACGGAGAAGATGACAAAGTATACAACTGTAAGAAATATGGCGGCCGCTCCAGAAAAATCGTCACTTCTCCTGTACCAAGACCCATAACACTTTGTGACTACATTTCTTGTAAAGATTATTACATAAGCTATCGAATGATGGTATAAAAGTATCCCGCTTTGCCGTCAGAGTAAGGAATATTCGACGGAGAAAATGACAGCGTATACAACTGTAAGAAATATGGCGGCCGCTCCAGAAAAATCCTCACCTCTCCTGTATCAAGACCCGTAACACTTTGTAATTACATTCATTGTTAAGCTTATTACATAAGCTATCAAATGATGGTATAACAGTATCCCGCTTTGCCGTCAGAGTAAGGAATATTCGACGGAGAAGATGACAGCGTATACAACTGTAAGAAATATGGCGGCGCTCCAGAAAAATCCTCACCTCTCCTGTATCAAGACCCGTAACACTTTGTGGTTACATTTATTGTAAAGATTATTACATAAGCTATCGAATGATGGTATAAAAGTATCCCGCTTTGCCGTCAGAGTAAGGAATATTCGACGGAGAAAATGACAGCGTATACAAGTATAAGAAATATAGCGGCCGCTCCAGAAAAATCGTCACCTCTCCTGTATCAAGACCCGTAACACTTTGTGGTTACATTTATTGTAAAGATTATTACATAAGCTATCGAATGATGGTATAAAAGTATCCCGCTTTGCCGTCAGAGTAAGGAATATTCGACGGAGAAAATGACAGCGTATACAAGTATAAGAAATATAGCGGCCGCTCCAGAAAAATCGTCACCTCTCCTAAAACAAGACCCGTAACACTTTGTAGTAACATTCATTGTAAAGCTTATTACATAAGCTATCAAATGATGGTATAACAGTATCCCGCTTTGCCGTCAGAGTAAAGAATATTCCACGAAGAAAATAACAGCGTATACAACTATAAGAAATATGGCGGCCGCTCCAGAAAAATCTTCACCTCTCCTAAACCAAGACCCGTAACACTTTGTTATTACATTCATTGTTAAGCTTAATCCATAAGCTATCAAATGATGGTATAACAGTATCCCGCTTTGCCGTCAGAGTAAGGAATATTCGACGGAGAAGATGACAGCGTATACAACTGTAAGAAATATGGCGGCGCTCCAGAAAAATCCTCACCTCTCCTGTATCAAGACCCGTAACACTTTGTGGTTACATTTATTGTAAAGCTTATTACATAAGCTATCGAATGATGGTATAACAGTATCCCGCTTTGCCGTCAGAGTAAGGAATATTCGACGGAGAAAATGACAGCGTATACAACTATAAGAAATATGGCGGCCGCTCCAGAAAAATCTTCACCTCTCCTAAACCAAGACCCGTAACACTTTGTTATTACATTCATTGTTAAGCTTAATCCATAAGCTATCAAATGATGGTATAACAGTATCCCGCTTTGCCGTCAAAGTAAGGAATATTCGACGGAGAAGATGACAGCGTATACAACTGTAAGAAATATGGCGGCCGCTCCAGAAAAATCGTCACCTCTCCTAAACCAAGACCCGTAACACTTTGTAGTTACATTCATTGTAAAGCTTATTACATAAGCTATCAAATAATGGTATTTATTATTATTATTATTATTGGTGGGCGCTAACCGCCTCAGGTTTCCGCACTTAACCCAGCTACGAGGTGGGCCATTGTACGTGGGCCGTTTGGCCGTTTAAGTTTCCCAACCTAATTCTGACCAGAATGACAAAAGCTTATCCAGGTCAGCCATTGCCTCTGGTAGCGACTTTTTGGATCCGATGGTGTTGTTTCGGATATCGGTTACTCCGTTGCATTCCTGGAGCACATGAGTGACCGTTTCGTCAGCCTCCATGCACGCACGGCATAGAGGGCTATCGGTGATGCCTAGAGTGTGGAAGTGTTTGTTTAGGGCATAGTGCCCTGTGACAACACCCACTAGAGTTCGCAGATTTGGTCTGCTAAGACGTAAGGCATATCTGGTCAGATTTTTCTTAAGAGTTGGCATTGCCTCTTTAGACTGTCTGCAGCCAGACGTGCCTTGCCAACACGCATTAGCTAGGGTTTGTGTGCGTTCCCTTAGCCACGTGCGCAGCTGGTTGAATGGAAGAGGTATTATGGGTTCGGGTCCGTACAGAGACATAGCCGATCCCCCTCTAGCCAGCTCATCAGCCGCATCGTTGCCTAAGGACCCACTGTGGCCTTTAATCCACTGCAGGATAATATTGTTGTCCTGCGCCACTTCCTCTAAGGCTTGGTGACATTCCAGGATTAGACCTGAAGTGTACTCGCTTCGATTGAGAGCTTGCAGGACAGAAGTGCTGTCCGATATGATTTTTATGGTCATTTCTGAGATTTTTCTTGCTTTTATGGCCTGGGCAGCTTGGATTATTCCAAGACATTCTGCCTGAAAAACAGTGTTATATTGACCCAGGCTTTTTGATATTCTTATATTTAGATCTAGGGAGTGTGTGCCAGCCCCCGTGCCTTGATTGGTCTTAGACCCATCAGTATACACACGTAACTCCTTTGAGCCAGAGAAGTCTGACTTTTCTTCGTCAAGTATTACCCGATAGTTATGTTTGGATCTAATAGTTTTGGTGATCCTATCACATGGAGCGGCCAGTAGGGGCTGGTCTTTCAACGCTTCCGTGAGAATTTCAGTATGTAGGATTCTGGAGTCATTGCTTAGGTGTCCTGCTCTCTGTAGCCTTACAGCAGAGATGGCTGCTTCTTGCTGTATGTATAAATACAGTGGGGGGAGATTTAGTAAGGCTTGTAGTGCGGCTGTAGGCGTAGTGCACATGCAGCCCGTTATTGCTAGACAAGCCTGTCGTTGCATCTTGTCTAATTCATGTTGGGCTGTAACAAGTTTCGTTCTTGGCCACCAGATCAGAGCTCCATAGGTTATCACTGGTCTGATGATAGTGGTATAAAGCCAGTGCGTGATTCTCGGTTTGAGTCCCCAGTTCTTGCCCAAGATTCTTTTACATTGCCACAGGGTGGCGCTAGCTTTTTTTATTACCGTTTCTAAGTGTGGTTTCCAGTTTAGTTTATCATCTAGGGTGATTCCTAGATATTTCACTGTTTTCGATAAAGTTAGTTGCGTGCCAAACAACTTTGGAGGATCAAACGGCGGTAGTTTCCGTTTGCGAGTAAAGAGAATTAATTCAGTCTTTTTAGGATTAACGTGTAGGTCGAAATCTTTACACCATTTTTCAACCACCCTCAAAGCGTGACCCATTTGATTGCAGAGGGTGTTCGCATGGTTTCCGTTTATGAGAATAGTGAGGTCGTCTGCATAGCCAATAGTCAGATAGCCTTGCATGTTTAGTCTTTTAATGAGTGAGTCGACCACCATGTTCCAGAGCAGTGGGGATAATACGCCTCCTTGAGGACAACCCCTTGTCACCACAGCTCTGCTGGTGTCATTAACAGTTATTTGAACCGCTCTGAGTTTCAACATGTTTATTATCCAGCCCCGCAGTGTGGGATTAACATGGAAGTTTTCAAGGGCTCTATTAATACTTGGGATGTTAGTTTTATCGAAGGCGCCTTCAATGTCTATGAAGGTGCATAATGAGGACATTTTAGTGCTGAGAGCACACTCAATTTTGGAAACAACTCTGTGGAGAGCTGTTTCGGTTGATTTGTCCTTCGTGTAGGCATGCTGATGAGTATGTAGGGGCTTTCTTGTTAATATCTCTTCTCTTATGAACCTGTCACAGAGTCTCTCTAGTGTTTTTAAGAGAAAAAAAGTTAGGCTAATGGGTCTAAAGGATTTGGGGTCTGTATAGTCAGATTTTCCAGGTTTGGGAATGAAGGTCACTTTAACCTCCCGCCACGGTAGGGGGGTATATCGGTGCGCCATGCACGATTGGTAAAGTTTTACCAACCATGGGGTGATGATATCTCTGGCCCACTGTAGTAGTGCCGGAGTTATACCGTCAAGACCCGGCGATTTGAAGGGGTTAAAGGTTTTGATTGCCCATTCAACTCTATCTAGTGTGACTATCTTTTCAGATTGGGATACATCTATGTTTGTGGGGCTGCTGATTGGTTCCTCAGGCCAGGACACTTCATCAGTGTGATGGCAGTCTGGGAAGTGGCATTCCAGTAGCAATTTGTGTGTTTCTGTATGCGTGGTAGTGTATGTTCCGTCTGGTTTTTTTAGCGGCCCTACGGTGAGATTATTATCTGTAGCCAGGAGTTTCCTGATCCTCGCCGCCTTATTGTTAGATTCTATTGATTCGCAGTATTTTCGCCAGGCTTTCCTTCTGCGTGATCTAGTAAGTTTTTTGTATTTTCTTAGGAATAGTTTGTATTCCTCCCAGTCATCTGGTTTTCTGGAGTTTTTGGCTTTATTAAAGAGATTACGGAGTTCACCGCGCATAGATTCGAGTTCCCCATCCCACCATCTGCCAGACTCTTTTCCTGGAGTTGTGGGTTTCCTAAGGGGGCAGGACGCCTCGTAAGATTTGGTGATAGCACCAGTGAGAAATTTAACATTGTCTTCTATCGCTACTGTACTATCTAGGTTTGGCGCGGTTGCGGAGGTTAACTCGTCCCTCAGTAATGTACGATATTTCAGGACATTCGTTGTCCGTGGGTTACGTTTGGATGGCTGTTCGGGAAATTGGTTAGATAGATCGAAACAGATTCGCCTATGGTCGGAGCAACTTACATCTTGAGACACATGCCAATTCGTTACAAGATGAGAAGCTCCTCTACTAACTAAGGTTATATCTACTATTGTTTGCCCTCGGGATGTGACCCATGTTGGTTCGGATCCTACGTTAGCTACATTTAGGTTAGTGGAGAATAAATATGTTGATAGTACCTCTCCTCTGGAATTTGATTTCTGACACCCCCAGAGCGGGTGATGTGCGTTCGCGTCAGCCCCAATGACGATCTCTGTTCGGAGCGTCTCGCAGTACCGCACAAGTTCAGCTAGCTCCTTTGGTGGGCAGTCCTCAGCATCGCCAGGCATATAGCAGGAGGCTAGCACCATCTCTGGTAGGCCCGTATCAGCTGTCTGGATCTTGACAGCGATCAGGTCCCTAGAACAGAATTGCATAAGGGACAAGCCCTGCATATGATTAGGAATAAGTATGCAGGCTCTTGGTGTTTGGGATGTGGTATCATAAAACAACTTACCTCCGGTATTATTGAGACCATAAATACGGTTTCCTCTGATCCACGGCTCCTGAATCAGGGCGATGATGTTTGGGGTTTTCTCCAACACTGTGCGTAGGGTAGCCGTCGCCGCGTGACTATGTTGGAGATTTGCTTGGAGGATTTGAACGTTATTGGGGAGCATCGTGTCCGATGTCCTCCTCCTCTTCCTTTTGGGTTGGTGCGTGTGACTCAGCTGGTGATGACGATGTCATCATAGAGTCAAGCCACGGCACTGGGGAAGGGTTGTCGTTCATCAACCGGCACAGCTCGTCCATTGCTCTCTGGAGCGGTTCGACCTCCTCCTCCACTGGTTGGTGTGTGGAGGGCCCTGGTTGGTCAGGAGCCAAGGGAGCATCCGGCTGGTCATTCGTGGATGTTGACGGAGTCGCCTCGTGGTGTTTGGCCGGCATGTCACCAAGTTTTCCTTTTGCAAGGATAAACTTAGCGTGCACCCGACCGTAACCGAACGCCACGCTGCGATCTCGCGCCAGGAGTATTTCAACCTGGGCAAGTGGTAGCCCTAATGTGAGGAACACACCAGGATTGTCCCCCCAAACCCTTGTGGCCTTATATAAGGACCACAAGTCGAGGTCGTACCACAATCCATTTTGATACCTCAGAAGAGAGTGCAGTCTCTTCAGAGGTCCGGTGTAGTTCGGCAGGAACAGGGCTATCCGCGTTCGCGTGGGAATGGCTGACTGCAGCACCATCTGCACTTTGTCACCCGAGGGTAACAGTGTGCAATCAGCCAGTTCCTGAACCCAGTTCACTGTCAGTTCATTCTCGCACCAGAAACGGA
The DNA here is from genome assembly GCA_963576735.1 of Bedellia somnulentella. Taxonomy (NCBI): domain Eukaryota; kingdom Metazoa; phylum Arthropoda; class Insecta; order Lepidoptera; family Bedelliidae; genus Bedellia; species Bedellia somnulentella. The sequence goes on from OY755178.1 coordinate 982,943, forward strand.
GAGCTCCCTCAACAAGCCTGGGACAGGCTTGGAAAGCAGGACCTATCCTTTTCTCCAAGTCCGCCTCAGCGTAGAGCTTCTCGTTCACCTGGTCTTTGAGGTATGCGGCTTCCTCCAGGGTCAGATCCCAATTCGTTGTTGTGACTAATGCCACATCAAGATGGGCCCGATCGACTGTGGCCTCCGCATATGACTTTTTTTCCCTTTTTTTTGGCCTCTTTGCCTCCAGTTGAGCCGGCGACCTAGAGTCATCTGGTCGGTCTCTTTTCTGGGGCTCAGGGGCCTTTGCAGTACTGGTGGACGGCTGTGGATTCGGTCCAGAGAAATTGTCCCGATTTCCACGCGCTCCTTCAGTGGGACGTCTACCACCCCTGTCCGGTGCAGGACGTCCACGGTAGGCTCCCCGTCCCGGCCGCGCACCTCGCACTGGCGGACCAGCACGTGGAGGCGACCTGGGTTGGGGGCCCTGCCGCGCGGGTTCTCCCCGTCCCGCATCGGAAGTGGCGGCAGCATCACTCGCTTCCAAGATCGGAGTCCGGATATAGGCACCATGGGCACCCGTCTCCGTAGTCCGATCCGGTTGCGACTTCTGGAGGTCCAACGCTTTTTTCATTTGTCGGCGTCTGTAGGCGCCAGTTCGGTGTGGTCGGCTCGCTCTCCTACTCTTCTTGGAGCCAGACTCGGGTATGGGTCCTTGTGCCTCGTGCGCTTGGCGACTTCGAGGCATCGATTTCTTTGACTCTCTGAGAGTCACGGTCTCCCAGCTGCTGCAGGGTCCCGCAAATGGTCCCGGAATTTTCCTCGGTGACCTCACCTTCTCTTCCACATTCGGCGTAACTTTGCCCCCCCCAGAATACGAGGGGCAGCCTGGATCCTGCAAGCAGGACCCAGGGAGGGATTCTCGACCGCTGATGCTGGCCGTACCCTCCTGGGGTAGTATATCTTTTCGTTGTTGCGCCATGTTGGAAATTTTGACTTTTTAGAGATAGTCTAACTCGTGTAGATTTATTATATATAAATTTATCTATATATATATATATGTGTATAGAAATAAAGGAATGAGATACTGGTGTTTATATATATATAAATAAGGCTGTAGTTTACTGAAATAGACTATTTTACATATGTAGATACGGGATTATAGATTGAACCTAAATAAATGCTTACTTGCAATTAAATATGGAATGGGGGATTAGGGACGGGTGGGGAAATCCCTCCGCAATTAGCTACTTTCGCCACAGGGTTTGTTGGTATTAAGCGGTCCTGTTAATGGCTCGGTATTACCAGTATAGTATATCAAATAATGGTATAACAGTATCCCGCTTTGCCGTCAGAGTAAGGAATATTCGACGGAGAAGATGACAGCGTAAATATGGCGGCAGCTCCAGAAAAATCGTCACCTCTCCTAAACCAAGACCCGTAACACTTTGTAGTTACATTCATTGTAAAGCTTATTACATAAGCTATCAAATGATGGTATAACAGTATCCCGCTTTGCCGTCAGAGTAAAGAATATTCCACGAAGAAAATAACAGCGTATACAACTATAAGAAATATGGCGGCCGCTCCAGAAAAATCCTCACCTCTCCTAAACCAAGACCCGTAACACTTTGTGGTTACATTCATTGTAAAGCTTATTACATAAGCTATCAAATGATGGTATAACAGTATCCCGTTTTGCCGTCAGAGTAAGGAATATTCGACGGAGAAGATGACAGCGTATACAACTGTAAGAAATATGGCGGCCGCTCCAGAAAAATCGTCACTTCTCCTGTACCAAGACCCGTAACACTTTGTGGTTACATTTCTTGTAAAGATTATTACATAAGCTATCAAATGATGGTATAAAAGTATCCCTTTTTGCCGTCAGAGTAAGGAATATTCGACGGAGATGATGACAGCGTATACAAGTATAAGAAATATAGCGGCCGCTCCAGAAAAATCGTCACCTCTCCTAAACCAAGACCCGTAACACTTTGTGTGTACATCCGTTATTAAGCTTATTACATAAGCTATCAAATGATGGTATAACAGTATCCCGCTTTGCCGTCAGAGTAAAGAATATTCCACGAAGAAAATAACAGCGTATACAACTTAGCTTAACAATGAATGTAATTACAAAGTGTTACGGGTCTTGGTTTAGGAGAGGTGAAGATTTTTCTGGAGCGGCTCCCATGCTTAATTTCATTTTATCTGCAGGCTTTGGCACTGTCTACAGATGGATATGGATGTATGTCCGGATGAGTATCGATACATAATAACTAGTGATAACTGTGGATTTACATGTTTTTCTGGTAAATGGAACCAAAAAGTATTTTACTTCTTAATTTGGTCGTATTATAATGGCTGCCAGTTTTGGCTGCCAGTTTTGGCTGCCAACTTCACACAGGTGCCAGAACTTGAAAATCAAATACTCCTCAGCCACGTTTGTAAGGCAAGAAGGAAGTGATGACAGTTTTCAACCACATCGCCCAATAATTAATCGTTCTTCTCATACGACTCACGTGGCAAGCTATTGGTGGACCCTGCCGGCATTACACACAATCAGTTGTAATACTACCAAGAGGTTCCACCTACCTTGACAAATTAAATTATTACTGTAACTATTTTTGCCAATAATTGATTAAAAACTTACCATTCGGAATGGTGTTCAAATGTTATCTAGATTGTATAAATCAATCAAGTAATTTCTTAGAGTGGCTCCGTGTGGTGAGCTTAATTCACTGCTTTCAACGTCTCAGTTTGTTACTCTTGTGATGATATGCCTATGAGAGTATTTCTAAGTTTATTTTGTTTAAGGTTTTTTTGGACCAAATGTTCCTTTTTTTCATTAACAAATAAATAGGTTTTTTATTGCACGTCGGACATTATTAAAACATTTTGAAGTATTTCGATTCTCGAATAAAGTACATTTATTTAAAAGTCAAAAAAGTCAAATAGTTTATTTTTCAAAATAAAGTTAAATACTAACATTTTTTGAACGTCATAGTTTTAAATTAATCGTTAATCCGTTGCTTCGGAAGGTGTTCGTAAAGAGAAGAAGCAACAAACAAACTCTTTACATTCACATTTTTTCATTTTTTCAAATTATGGTTTGTACAATTTCAGTTTATAAACATGTTTTTACTTTACAAAAGATTTTCTATGCGACCAAACCAAACGCTAGTTTGACATAATTAAAATAAATTGTCCATCACAAAAAACAATCACATAACGTGAGAAGAAAAATCTTCACCAGACAATTATTCCTAGGAATAACGAGGGAAGATTTATAGCTTTACGGACATGGTCATGTGCGCGTTGGGTCCTTGTCGTTTAAAAAATCTTGAACACTGTAGTTCGATTTATTTAAAAGCATAGCTTTAATTGCCTTTTTAAAAGATGCCACAGGCAATTCCAATATGTCAGAAGGAAGTTTGTTGAACATTTTCAGGGATAGTCCCATAAAGGAGTTACTTACTTTATTAAGTCTCCACTTCGGTACGTTAAGTTTCTCCTTATTCCAAGTGTTAACAGTATGCCTATCACTAACTTTACTAAATTGGCCTATATTCTTTTTGGCATACATTAAATTCTCAAATATGTATTGGCAAGGGACAGTTAAAATGCCAATATCTTTAAATTTTTCGCGCAACGAATACCTCGACCTTAACATGTAAATAGATCGGATAGCTCGCTTTTGTAAGACAAAAACTTTATGAACATCAGCCGCTTTACCCCATAATAAAATACCGTACGACATAATACTATGAAAATAACTGAAATAAACAATGCGAGCTGTTTCTATGTCTGCTATTTCTCTAATCTTACGCACGGCATACGCTGCTGAGCTCAGCCTTTTAGAAAGTGTTAGTATATGGGGTCCCCATTGCAACTTAGAATCGATTATTATCCCTAGGAATTTTGTCTCTTTCACTAATTCTACTTTTTCACTGTCAATAACAATATTGGCGTCAACTTGCCTAACATTCGGTAAAGTAAATTTAATACATTTAGTTTTTTTGGCATTCAGAACCAGGTTATTTACAGTAAACCAATGCAATACCAGTGAGATAGCTTTATTTACGTCGTCAAGAGATGTAGAGGATCTCGCTACATTAAATATTAAAGATGTGTCATCTGCAAACATAACTAACTCAGAATACTTTTGTACCATAAATGGTAAATCATTAATATAAATCAGAAACAGTAATGGGCCAAGTATAGAACCTTGAGGAACGCCCATCTCTATTTCCGATGCTTTCGACGTGGTTCCATTAATATCTACTTTTAAAGTTCTTTTATTAAGATATGATGCCATTAATTTCAGTGCTTGCTCGTCAAAACCGTAATATTTAAGTTTAGTCAACGCTATTTCCTTTTTTACACAATCAAAAGCTTTTGTGAGGTCACAAAATATACCTAACGCATCCCGGGAGTTTTCCCATGAATTAAAAATATGTTTCATTAGTGACACTCCTGCATCTACAGTAGACCTACCTTTAGTAAAACAATATTGCTCGTCGTGGAATATACTATTTTTGTTGAAATATGAAAGCATTTGGTTGGACATGATTTTCTCGAAAACCTTACTGAGAACTGGTAAAATAGAAATAGGCCTATAGTTGGTAAAGTCCTGACTATCTCCTGATTTATGTAGTGGGATGAGCCTACTTAACTTCATACAGTCTGGAAATTCTCCTATATCTATACATTTATTAAAAAGTATCGTTAAATGGGGAGCGATTATATTTATTATTCTGTTTATGACGAAAACTGACATTCCTATTATGTCTTCGGTTTTTTTAAGGTTGATAGTTTTAGAATTTTTAATTATTTCATTACTGTCAACGTACTTAAAAGAAAACTGTGCTGAGGTTTTGGTAACGTTTTGTTCCAACAACTCAAGAGCATTTTGGAGACATGAATTTAATTTCTCTGTTGTCTGAGTGGGGGTATTTATAAATGATTTTCAAAAATATTTGCAATTTGTGATCTTGACTGTATCAGTTCATTATCTAATAATAAATTGAGATCATGTGGGTACTTTAGTTTTCCTGTTTCATACATACATACATACATATACTCACGGCTATAATTCCCTAGAAGGGGTAGCCAGAGCTAAGGAACTATAAATTCCTCAGCCACTTTTGGAAGTTGAGTGGGGAAAAGATCGTAAAATAAAGGTTTTTGGTGATGGGTCTCCAACCGCATCGCCCAAAAATCCAATAAAAAGCCCCAAAACCCTTAGTCGCCTCTTACGACACCCGTGGGTAAAAAGGGGTAGCGACATTCTAAGCCGGCACTACACGGCACAAAGTAGTTTTAGTTTTCCTGTTTCACTGTTGATTATTTTCCAGACGGTCTTACTCTTGTAGCTTAGATTTAGCTTAACCAAAAACTTGAAAATTTTAGAATATTTTCTGACATAATTAATAAAATCTTGGTTGAAGTTATAGGACTTTTCTCTATAAATGTTATATAGGTGATCTCTACTTATTCTAATCCCAGCCGTGGCCCATTCAGCAAAAGAGCATTTTGTATTACATAGTATTACCTTAGTTTTAAAGATTTTGTTAAATTCTGTTTTTAGCTCATTGATGAAAGAAAGACAATTCTCTAATGTTTCACTACTTCTCATTGGGGGGCTGATTGACTTTTTTTTTCAATGATTAATTCTAAATTTATGAATTGTCCCTTGTGGTCTGAGGTAATGCTATCAAAAAGGAAGTGACCAGAGTAGTCACAATTGCAATAAATATTATCTAAACATGTTGCAGAGGTCGAGGTAATTCGGGTTGGCTCATTAAATACATTTAGAAGATTAAATGATTGAAAAAATGTTAAGATTCTCTCCTTAGACCCTCACCTAATAAGTCAACATTGAAATCCCCACAAACTACAACCTCTCTGGAGCTGCGGGAAGCCATCCCCAAAGCATCCTCCATCGCTGCTTCAAAGATGTCATAGTTACCTTGGGGTGGGCGATATACACACAAAATTATATACTTGCTCAATTCAATGCATGAGATTTCTACATGTTGTTCAACAGAGAGTCCACAGATGTCTTTTCTTTCTTTAAATTTAATGTCTACATATAATAGTATCATACTACCCCCACACCTTATGGACTCTCTGTTAAAACAACTGCCCACCGTGTAATTCTTTAAACTAAAGTTCATTTGTTCTGATTTTAGCCAGTGTTCTGTCAAACAAAGTATTTTAACATTGTACGTATTAACGAATAACTCTAATTCTACTAATTTGCAGGAAAGGCTCTGTATGTTCTGATGAACTAGTGAAATGTATGCCTTTTCCGTTGTCTTACTACCTCGTTTAAATCTAAATTTGCAGATACATTAGTACATGTACTAATAACTGCATCCAAGTCAGTTGAAATTGTTATGTATATTGTATATTAACGTCTAGTAGCTAGTAATATAGCTAGACGTTTTTTAGAATAATCAGGTACTTTCAAGGTACTTTTAGTCATTAATGATTTCTTAATATAATTATTTATATTAAAATTAACAATTTTTTGCCTATATCCCAAAGTCAAATTACTATTACTATTACTAAATGTTACTATAGTAACATATTTAATTTATATATATATCCTAGTGTTAACCTTATAGCTAAGATGCTTGGAATATAGGAAGTCACTTATAATTATTTTTCTAACATTTAAATTAACTAACCTCTCAAATGATTTCTTTAAGTCACTTGGATTCACCTTATTACTTGAACCTATTAAAATAACTAAAGTAGTATTCGAGTCATATTGTTCTTTTAAAATAGAATTTATTATTTGAGAGTAACCTGCTCCGGGCATACAAGTATTTAAGATATATTGGTCTAATTCTTTGTTTAAATGATGGCCAATGTTAACACCAAGAGAATCGGAGAAGACTAAAAGTCTTCTGAGTCGACACACTTCTATTGTAGGCAAAAGTGGGCTTAACCATCTCTCGGTCTCTCAAACATTATTTTGAATATTAAATTCAGTTCATAAGTAGTACAAATATAGATGTACCAGACTAGAGAATAGTGTTGTTTAAATTATATTAGTGTAATAGAATTCCGCCGACGACGCATCGGCGTCAGCCAGAACCCAGCAAGTTAATTGCACTTTCTTAAACAATTTCCCGGCTGGTGTCATCTAATGAACTCTAATAAACTTTTAAAAATACCCTCAGCGTAATAAAGCACATCAAATTGGATTCTGAAGCGCGGAGGAGTAGATAATAAGTATATGGCTCATAAAGTAACTTCTCGTGACATTATGAATTTCCTTAGGGCCGGCGCTGACTGCCGGCATGGCATGGCAAAGGATTTCGGTACAGATATAGCATTTTTAATCTTATTTTCATGAGTATAGAATTCATTTTACTTTATTTTGACACAACGATGCCGACGTTCTGTCCTACCGCGGCCTCCCTCGGCATCGTTGTGTCAAAATGAATCCTATACGCATGGTAATAAGATTAGAAATGCTATATCTGTCTAGAGATTTTTGCCGGTGCTGTTCCTCGGATGCTCTCGCTGGAAAGATCTCATTTTCTCAAGCCAATTATTTAATTGAGTACAATTACGAACTCTAAGACTCAGTCGTATTGTCGTTACATTTCACATTTTATGTCTTAGTTTTTATTATTTCGTCGTCATAATATGTTTATTGCTGCCTCCGTTGTCTCGCGGTTAAACACTTGGTTTCAATTACGGAGGTCTCGGGTTCGATTCCCGGATAAACTGACAATTTAATTTGATAATTATTTAATTTAAGAAATTTCCACGCCCTAATCGAGAAATGCGGAAATCCAAGGGCTGGCGCATTCTTCGCTCAAAGAATTAGCTTAGCGATTTAAAGGGGTAAATCAGCCAGCCTTCTCGGAACCCTACAACCAGGCGGCAGTGATTTCGAGAGCATTTTGTATATAATTTAATCTAGGTTAGGTTTTTCATATATTATAATTTTTTTTAACCTGTATATATAGTTAAATGTGTAAATATATTTGATCATATTATTATTTTTGTTAATTTGTGTTTGATGTGCAATAAAGTTTAATATTAATTGATTTAATTTGATAACATCACCCTATATCGGGTAGGCTTGAGCTTCTTGGTGGAGACATATATGGGCTGTGAGAGAACATGTTTATTATTTCTATTACTACTGTTTGGAAACCTATGCAGCTCGGGGGATAAATCATCACCAGTTATGCTGAGAGACAGGTCCGAGTTCTGAAATAAGCCCTCACCTTAGTCAATTCTTGAAAGTCTCACACCAGGTTCAATCATATGGTTGATAACGTTGAGGAATACAACATGAACATACCAACCCAACCGAGTCATGTTACAGTTTGTTTGCACCAAGCTGTTGTTGGCAGGCTCTTATTCACTTTGATTTACTGTCCAGCCAAAATACGATATTTACACATACATACATATACTCACGGCTATAAATCTCTGTAAGGGGTAGCCAGAGCCAAGGAATTATAAATTCCTCAGCCACTTTTGGAAGTTGAGTGGGGAAAAGATGGTGAAATAAAGGTTGTTTCTGATGGGTCTCCAACCGCATCGCCCAAAGATCCATTAAAAGCCCCAATACCGTTAGTCGCCTCTTACGTACACCCACCGGAAGCAATGAGGTAGTGCTATTCTAAGCCGACACTACACAGCATACATACATATTAAATAATAACTGGCTTAAAACCATAAAAGTTTTGTATATTTCTGGCTCACATTAAACCTGTTTCTTATACTAGGTTTTTACATTTACTTTGTGTTATTTATCTTCTTAGTAATTGAATAAAAGAAAATCCTAATAAATCTTACAATGTTGTAAATTATGTTTCCGTTCTCATAAAAAGGAAACATTATGTAGAAGAAGCCCGTATTCCATAAAACTATAAAAGGGAACAACATTTATCAGCTATCATTTGATCCATTTAAATCCGGTTCCCAGTCAAAAGGCTGTCATAGTAAATTTACACAAAATACGACGGCTTTTTACTGCAGGGTTTACAGCGCTATTTACGTGTTCCATTACTTGGGTCCATTCCAGTAGGCACATCTCTTTTTATGTTTTATCTCTATTCTACTTAACTCTGACGGGGCTTTCTTAATTCGCGGTAGAGAAAGAGATTTTAAATTCAATTACTGAAAGTGAGTTTAGTAGTATTGGCTTAGAAAAGCATCTGCGGTTAGGTTGATCTATTATACTTATTTGGATTTTAAGAACTTTTAAGTGTATTATGTTTAAATTCATTTTTATATGCATGAATGAAATATACTTTTTCTTTACTCAATTACTAAAAGTGATTAAGAAACTGCTATTGCTAAAGGTTTTTTCTTTGGGTTTCATTGGGGGCTGCTGGTCCTGTGGCCTGTGCGGCTTCTTACAGACTATGTGTATGGCGGGCACATAATTCTGGAGGTAGGACATTTCTCTGGTAATCACATCCATGAGTACAGGCAGGTACTTTAAATTAGCAATCAAACAAATATAAATTTACTCACGCTTTGCTATTTTTACGATCCAGACAAACCTGCGGAGTTTTATTAAGCATACATACATATACTCACGGCTATAAATCCCTAAAAGAGGTAGCCAGAGCTGAGAAATTCCTCAGCCACTTTTGGAAGTTAAATGGGGAAAAGATGGTAGAGTAAACGTTCTTGGTGATGGGTCTCCAACCGCATCGCCCGAAAATCCCTCTAAAATACCGTTAGTCGCCTCTTACGTACACCCACCGGTAGAAATGGGGTAATGCTATTCTAAGCCGACACTACACAGCTTTTTATTAAAATGCAACGAAATACTTTAATTGGCTGATGATGATGATGATGCAACGAAATAATCTTTAAATAGTGACAATTAAGGCGACATTTATTGCACGAGATCGAAAGGCCCTCCTGAGATCAACTTCAGACATATTTTTACCTACATTTATTGAAACGACTGCGTTTTGAGGCTGGTTGTAGTTTTTACTTTTTTTGTGCTGTGTAGTGTCGGCTTAGAATAACACTACCCCATTTCTACCCGTGGGTGATCGTAAGAGGCGACTAAGGGTATAGGGGCTTTTCAACTGATTTTTGGGCGATGTGGTTGGAGACCCGTCACCAAAAACATTTATTATCACCATCTTTTCCCCAATCAACTTCCAAAAGTGGCTGAGGAATTTCTCATTCCAAAGCTCTGGCTACCCTGTTAAGGGTTTTATAGCCGTGAGTATATATGTATGTATGCATGTTGTAGTTTTTAGTCTCGGTTTTGGGCTGAAATCCCACCCCACTATATAGTAGTCATAGAACTCTACTTTACAGAAGCTACTTTTATATTATCTTAGGTCTAAGATGAAATACCAAAATACAAATTGAATTTCATTGCGTGCTGATGAATTAGTAATTAATTTAGAACACCATCGATTATCATGTCGTAAAATGCCTTTACTTCGATCTCGTACATATCTCATTTGTTTTCCGCGTATTCCAAATTTTATAATAATCAAAACATAAATTTAATGGCATGTAATATAATATATTTTTAATTATTTCTATTAGTTGTGTACGAAAGTTTGTTTCTAAAAGTTCTTCATCAGACTACCACTAACGACATTTTTTTAGCATATTTTCTAATTACTCATGATACCTCCCACGTGTTTGCCTTCTACTAACAGTTCCATGCACGTTGTCTGTACACATATCTTTTACCACTTTACTTTCATTCCCTTCATATTCCCTAACCACTTTTACTATATTTTTTATATTATTTATTATTTAGTTTAGTGTCAGTCATCATGCCATGTAGTGTCGGCTTAGATTAGCACTATCTCATTTCTTCCGGTGGGCGTACGTAAGAGGCGACTAACGGTATTGGGGCTTTTAAGGGATTTTTGGGCGATGCGGTTGGAGACCCATCACCAACAACGTTTATATTACCATCTTTCCCCACTAAAATGTCCAAAAATAGCTGAGGAATTTTTTATTCCTTAGCTCTCGCTACCCCTTCTAGGGATCTATAGCCGTGAGTATATGTATATGTATGTAGTTTAGTACTAGTTACTTTGTATTTTTTGTATGGTTAATAACAAATTACATTTTATGTTAATAGAAGTCAATAAAAAATGTATCAAGTGCCTCTAGATATTTAGCAAATTCAGTATACAAGATCAATAACAGAAATGAATGACATACATACATACATACATATACTCACGGCTATAAATCCCTTGAAGGGGTAGCCAGAGCTAGGGAATGAGACATTCCTCAGCCACCTTTGGAAGTTGCGTGGGGAAAAGATGGTGAAATAAAGGTTGTTGGTGATGGGTCTTCAGCCGCATCGCCCAAAAATCCCTTAAAAGCCCCAATACCGTTAGTCGCCTCTTACGTACACCCACCGGAAGAAATGGGGTAGTGCTATTCTAAGCCGACACTACACAGCAAATGAAATGAATGACCTTTGTCCAATTACCGCTATAACAGGACGTCCAATCTGGCTGTCACAAAGCGATCCGCACTAACACCTTTATACGACTATCGATTGTATTATAGCTGTATTACAGTTTCATTTGGTAGGCTTTGGGTTTATTGGCAGAATTACGATTGCTGTTTTGGTTGGCAATAGCAAAAAACAAACCTAAGTTTTTCCTATTTAAAAGTGTACACAGACATTCAGATCATAGCCGTTTAGTACCGGTTTAGATTGTCCCTACCCCTTTTTACCCACGGGTGTCGTAAGAGGCGACTAAGGGTATGGGGCTTTTTTAAGTGGTTTTTGGGCGATGCGGTTGACCCATCACCAACGATGCTTTATTTCTACCATATTCACCGTCAGAAGAAAGAAGCTTCACTCTATGTATTGGTTTACAAATATATAACTGAATGGGCAAATAAGATTAGTAAATAAAGGAAAGAAAAATTTCGGCACCAGCAAGCGGAAGTTTTTTTTTCATTTCTGTAATTTATTAGTAATAATGCCCATATTAGGTTTTCATGAAAAAAAACTAGTTATGGCAAAATAAGATGTTTTTTTATGCTATTGCACAGCTTTCATCTCAGGCTCTGAGCTCAGGGACTGAGTGTGAAAATTCCGTAACGGAAAAATGTAACACCCCCCCCCCCCCCCACTCCAACCGGCACAGCGGTGCAGCAAAGCCGTGTAACGTCGTTTCAGTTCGGAAGACTTCGGCACGGTGTTTGGGTGCGTGCGACTTGACATATGCGTGTAGACTGTACGAAGCTCGCACGAATCGAGATCAGGTGCTCTGAAATTGGACTAATAAGTAAACTGCTGTTTGTGAGAGAGTATATCTAGGTGCATAGGTATCTGTAATCCATGTACAATAGTGAATAGCTGTACTTACAATTGAAACAACTATTGATTTTCGAATATTTTAATCGCGTGTTATTACATTACTTTTAAAGCCCGACGTTTCAAAAACTTTTCAGTTATCATGGTCACGGGAAGACTGAGGTGGTATTTGTCATTATACAGTACTATAAAATTATTAATACTAACTACCTTCACAAAATTTTAAGTTACATTTGCGTTCAATAATTGCTAATTACAAAAAGAGCTAATGTTATCTGGAGTCTTGCTAGTATTCTTCCCTTGCTTAGTTGTGCTTATGATAGATTCAATAGATTCGCGTATCATTCTAGGTATCAATCGATTCTCTTTTGCTAGAATTGTAGGTTTGTCAAAACGCATGTGGTGGTTTGGCTTATCGAAGGTGTGTTCACACAAAGCAGATCTTCCAGGACGCCTATTCTTCATATCAGCAATATGTTCTTTTACGCGAGTTGCTACACTACGCTTTGTTTGGCCGATGTATACCGCACTCACAGTCTAGTTTATAAACACCTGCATCTTGTAAAGGGATCTGACATTTGATAGGTCTTAAAAACTGACTTATCTTTTGGTGCGGCTTGAAGTAGGTCTTAATGGAAGCTCGCTGTAACACAGTACTAATTTTGTCTGTTACACCCTTTACAAAAGGTAGAGTTGCAGGGAGTCTTTCGACAGTAGGTGGTTTATCGGAGGAGCGGTGACGTTGGCGGGGCAATTTCAGCTTGTTGTTGTGAAGAACTTGTTTCACATGACTGAGCTCTCCAGCAAGATGGTGTTCGTCACAAAGATGTTTGGCTCTCTGAAACAAAGTTTTACCAACAGTAGCTAACTGAGATGGATGGTGGTGTGAGTCACCATTGAGGTACCTATCAGTGTGGGTGGGTTTCCTATAAACTGTGTGACTAATTGAGTTATCAGAATTCCTTATCAAGAGGACATCTAGAAAGGCTAAACTATTATTAGTCTCTAATTCCATTGTAAATTGGATCTTAGGGTTAATGGAATTAAGATGGTCTAAGAATGCAGAGACTATGTTTTTGGGTAGGATTGCAAAAGTATCATCTACGTACCTCTTATAAACCTTTGGAGTGACAGGGAAGGATTTTAGTGCAATCTCCTCCAATCGTTCCATGAATATATCGGCTACAATAGGAGAGACTGGGGATCCCATTGCCACACCATCAGTCTGGATATAGAATTCCTTATCCCAAAGTAAGTAGCCAGTTGTAAGGCAGTGCTTAAGTAATTCTGCATATTCTAAAGGTATGTCAGCATTTGTTAACCTTTCTGTGACAGCTTCAACACAGTTTTGTATTGGTAAACTGGTGTAAAGAGACTCAACATCAAAGCTGAACATAATGTCCTCATCACTAAGACTTAAGTTCTTGATGTCATTAATGAATTGATAGGAATTCTTCACAAAGGCTTCAGTTTTTCCTCGAAGTGGTGATAGTATCTTTGCCACATGTTTTGCCAATTTGTATGTTGGTGTATCAATTTGGCTTACTATTAGACGAAGCGGGTGGTCAACTTTGAGAATTTTGGGTAACCCGTACTGTATAGTTTTAGAGGTTTCACACACGATAGTAATAAGGCTTTCGAGTCTGATGACGATTGTAAGATTACTCAACCTGCCAAAAAGTCAAACGAGATCCCAAGACTAAAATACTCAAACAAACATCTGATTTAATAAAAAGACATAGTGATACCTTAACGTTAGACTCGAAAGTCTTACCTTGTTTTACTATGACAAAACTGAAACAGCTAAAATCGTGAACGTTATAGAATAGGTATAAGGCATATTATCACCGTCAGAAAGATTTAATCTTTAAATTATTTTAATTAAATCAAAAATTAAACTTGCACAATATTATCTCATCTTCTTATTTTTGAACAGATGCTGTGCATTAACTTTACCGCGGCAGTTCTAGTTATTTATATACTAGTGGACCGCCCCCTGGCTCCACATGAATTTTAATTTGTAATTTCAGAAAGAAACTTTCTTTTGCTAGAAGCATATTTGCAATTTGTTCAACGGTTCTCGCTGGCCTCACCCATTTATAACTAACAAAACAAACGCAAAAAACTTACATCTTTAAATATACCTATAATATAACCTTTGTAAAGTAGTAAATAGTAAGTAATTCAAAATATTTAAGTGCCCAAAATGTGAAGATATAATCAGTATTAGTACCTCTGCCGCCCTCTCCGGGATAATTGGCGCGAACGTCGAGTTTGAGTTGAGTAACCTTTTTCTGTAGAATAGCCAAAATGACCAACATATTTTCCTTTATTGTTTCTCTCAAGAATCCATCTCTCTGTTTTTATTCACAGCATCAGTGTTTGTGTTGGCGGCTACCAATCCTTAGTAGAGACTAAGGTACAATCAAACACAAAATATTAATTTTTAAGTCACTGTCTGAAGATTTTAGTATTTTTATGTAATATTAAGTATCCTTAAAATAGCTCTTTATTTTTTTTCCTGTGGATTTCGTAGGAAGCGAGTAAGCATACTGGGGTTAAAAAAAACATCGTTAATTTTAAACCAACTCACATAGTTCAACAATCACTTGAAAAGTCGTATGTCGCACTGAAATGCATCTCAAGAAAAAAATTAATTAAAGCTATAAGTAGTTTTTGTTATACCGATCCCTGCGATACAGGTTCCGCCTAGTGCAAGAGTCATCAATTTACTATGTATCTGTAATTTTTGGTGTGTTAATAAACTGTTTTTTTTATACTACCTAAATTTTTCAAACTCAGATGTGCGAGTAGTACTTGCGTTTACACAAAAAGAAAGTTTTTTTTTCAGATTAATTGAACATAATGTTAATTTTCATAGTAGTTTGTCGAAAGCAACATAATTAATTTTGTTGCATTTCAGAACATTATTTTTTAGCTCAGTGTACTTTAACCATACTTTTAATATCGAAGAGTCAGAGACAAGGTCCACTCCGTTTGGTATGAAAGGAAAATAAACATGGAATCAATTAGGAACTTATTTATAGCTCTTATTACTTAAAGACCATTTAAATTATCATTTTATCTTTGTAACAAGCAGTGAAATTAGAAGTAATATGTCCATAAAGACACAAATACACTCTCGCCATTCGTTCTCATCATTAGGGTAGGCAGACACTAGTGCTTGACAAGTCACAGTCCTAGCAAAATTCTCGTTTTCCTTTATTTTCCACGATTTGGGAGCCTGTCCCCACTGTTCATACCTTAGTCCTCCAGCCTACCCCGAATAAGGTGATTTGGCCATAATCAACCACGATGGCCGTCTGCTGGTTGGGGCTAAAAACTACTACTACGATAGGAGCTAGGACCAAGATTGCTTAATGTAAAAAAACTGCTGATATAAACCTGTAATATCGTAATAAACTGGGGTTAAGTTCAACCAATTCATACATACATACATACATATACTCACGGCTATAAATCCCTTAACGGGGTAGCCAGAGCTTTGGAATAAGAAATTCCTCAACCACTTTTGGAAGTTCAATTCAATTTTTGATATTAGAAAAGAATAGAAGAATAGAAATGGGTGAAGTTTAGTTTAGTTCCCGTTAATCGAACTTTACACTTCTGGATTGTAAGCCAAGCGCTTCACTAACTATGGAGTCATATTGCCCGCTTTTTAGTTTTTACTATACATCCTCAACCTCATCCTAAATTTAATCTAAATATGTTCTCAAGTACGCTATTGGTGTTACCACATCGAAGATATATCTATTTAAAAACCTTTTTTTATCATTCTTCAATATATATCATCTTTGCGCAAACCATCTGAACATCGTTTATCTTTATTAGCTTCATTAATACTTCATTACGAGCTATAGAACTCCGCAAATTATGAAAGTTGATATAAATACATACATACATATACTTACGGCCATCAATCCCAAAAAGGGGTAGCCAGAGCTTTAGAGGTAGAAACTCCTCAGCTGCATCTGGAAGTCGAGAAGGGACGATAGGGAGAACCGGAAATAAAGTATCGTTGGTGATGGTTTTCCAACCGGATCACCCAAAAACTAGTTTAAAACGCTCCGTACCCTTAGTCGCCTCTTACGACACCCTTGCGTAGAAATGGCTAGTAACAAGCCGGCACGAAACGGCGAAGTTGAGTATAAATAATATATTATAAAGGTAGTAAGTAGGTAGTTGCTGAGTAGTGTCGGCTTAGAATAACACTATTTCTACCCGTGGGTGATCGTAAGAGGCGACTAAGGGTGTAGGGGCTTTTTAAGTGATTTTTGGACGATGTGGTTGGAGACCCGTCACCAAAAAATATTTATTATTACCATCTTTTCTCCAATCAACTTCCAAAAGTGGCTGAGGAATTACTTATTCCAAAGCTCCGGCTACCCCGTTAAGGGATTTATAGCCGTGAGTATATGTATGTGTAATAAAGGATGTTTAACGATAGGTACGTAGGCGAACAATCACAAATAAATTCCACAATTCTCTTCGCTACCTCTTTCACCACCGTAATTCAAAGTCAACACTACGCAGCTAATATTAATTGTTGAAGAGCAAATAGTGAGGGGAACATAATATCCTGTAGCGATGGGATGTGATCGATATGGTTCTGAGAAGTTGGCAAAGTGCCTGCCTCCATAGAAACAGTCGCTCGACAGCCATGGGATCGTGAACACCATGTCAGCGTACGAGACGATCTGGGCATACTTTGGAGTAAGACATATTTATAATTAATAGATACGCTGAACGCGATAGATACGTTTTGCTTGGATCTTAGTTTGGCTCAAAAAATCTTCAGCCCTGACTCATTATTGAAACAATAAAAATAACTCGTTTTGTTTTTAATTTCACATAAAACATGTTTTTTTCGTTTTTAGTATAATATTATTGTCATAAAGAAAATAATTTATTTGCAATTCAAAGATTGTGTTTAATATAAAATTTAAGGCTTACTCGCAATAAAGTGCATTTTGCACATTTCAAATAGATATTTTTTTTCTTAATTCATCTCATGACTCTTCAGGATGAGTTTTATTCATAAAAATTTAAATTAACGTAAAATTATTATGCTAAACAGTCTAACACTCTCTTCCCTCCGAAAATAACACACTTAGTCACAAAACATTAAAGTGTAACTTTAATTAATTAATACCGTGGAATTGCCTTAGGATCAAGATAGTTATCTTAAAAAACCCGAGCTGATATTGGATTAAAACCACTTGTATTTTCCTGTGTTTACTGGTCGGTACGCATGCGTGCATCCTAGAAGATGATGTCATCCAGTGCTCTTCGATTTTATAGCATATCTTGTTACTCGGACCATGACATTATACATTGTTTACGTTGCATATCACCGAAAGGCTTGCCGTGTAGTGCCGGTTTAGAATGGCACTACCCCTTTCTACCCATGGTCGCCTCTTACGTACACCCACCGGCAGAAATGGGGTAGTGCTATTCTTTCTATTTTATATGTATGTGCGCGACAAGCTATTTTGGATTTCATCAATACTTATCTTCGGGAAAATGTTCTTTTTAATAGTATTTCTACCATCTTTTCCCCACTCAACTTCCAAAAGTGGCTGAGAAATTTCTAATTTCTCAGCTCTGGCTACCCCTTTTAGGGATTTATAGCCGTGAGTATATGTATGTATGTATGTTCTTTAAAAGTAAAACAAGTTAACTAAGAATTTTTTGGTAATTTTTTTAGTCATAATTTGCGTGATTTATAATTTTATTCATTTATAAGGGTTATTAACGTTTATGCAAAACATAGTAAGAAAACACGTATGACCGCGATAAACGTTATCATGCAACATAAAGAGTAGTTACTTAAAACTCGAGCTTTCAAAAAGCCACCTTTTCGGTGCATAACATAACATAAACGTTCACGCCGAATATCCCCGAAGAGGTTGGCAGAGGTACTAATACTTCTGATCATCACGTGACTTCTTTACCTGGTGTTCAGAGTACCCACGTTTTGCATGGACAGTGTACTCACGTGATAGGGGGCAGGCCTATCGCCGTTTTGTACGAATACACTGTCACATGACTAAGTACAACTCAGCCATGTGGGTTTCCTCACGATGTTTTCTCTCACCGTTAACAACCATGATAAATTAACAACACATTTGTCTTTAGAAAAGACAAATTGGTGTAGGCCCGACCCGGGATTTGAACACTAGTCGCTTGCACGTTAACCGGTGTTCTAGCCATTGAGCTATCACGTCGTCGGTGCATATATACATAATCACGGCCATAAATCCCAAAACGAGGTAGCTACAGCTTTAAAGCTAGAAACTCCTCAGCCACATTTGAGAGCTGATAGGGGACTAAATAGTAGAAATAAAGTATCGTTAGTGATGGGTCTCCAACCGCATCGCCCAAAAACCACTTGAAAAGCTTCATTCCCTTAGTCGCCTCTTACCCTTGGGTAGAAGAGGGTAGTGACATTCTAAACCAGCTATGTAAATTTTATAACTTTCTTTCAGATTTACATTCTCTTCGTCGTATGCTTCTTCATCGTTCTTGGTTTGCTGTGCATCTTCTGTATTCTGTGCTACCAGCGGAAACATGGGGTGGAGTTACTGTCGTCTGCTACGGACTGCAGAGAAGATACACCCATCAAGAGAGGATTCCAGAACACATTTTAGAACTAGAAGACGTATTGAAGTTGTTTTATAGTATTTGTTTAAACATTGATTTGAAAATATGTTAGTTTATAACCGTGATAGCCCAGTGGGTAGAACACTCGGTTATCGTGTAAACGACTAGTGTTCAAATCCTGGGTCGGGCCTACACCAATTTGTCTTTTCTAAAGACATATGTGTGGTTAATATATCATGGTTGTTAACGGTGAGGGAAAACATCGTGAGGAAACCCACATGGCTGAGTTGTACTTAGTCATGTGACAGTGTATTCGTACAAAACGGCGATAGGCCTGCCCCCTATCACGTGAGTACATTGTCCATGCAAAACGTGGGTACTCTGAACACCAGGTGACAAAGTCACGTGATGTTCAGAAGTATTAGTACCTCTGCCAATCCCTTCGGGGATATTCGGCGTGAACGTTTATGTTTATATGTATGTTATGTTATGTTAGTTTTCTATAAAACAATAGAGATAAGAGGCAAATCCCTGAATGTATCCTTCACCAATATTTCTTAAGCACTAGACCAAAAGTGTTTTCAATGAATGTGATAAATTATTAAATCATGATATAAGGAAGAAAGTTTTTCTTTATGCATAACCATAGATAGGCCGTGTAGTGTCGGCTTAGAATAGCACTACTCCGTTTCTACCGAAGAAATACCGTACGTAAGAAATAGGCGACTAATGGTATTGGGACTTTTAGTTGTTGTTGGAGACCCATCACCAACAATCTTTATTTTACCATATTTAACGCACTCAATTTTCCAAAAGTGGCTGAGGAATTTCTAATTCCTTTAATTTAATTTAATTTCATATGTATGTATGTATAGATTCCCCAAACCGCTAACAACTTTTATACAAAAACGACACCAAGCCTTTAAAAACCCAAGTACTGGAGGCCTGATTTGGGATTTAAACCCACGTCTCTCAGTATTCAAGGTGGTCTTCCGTTTGAACTACCAAAGGTGATATACGTGTAGTGAAGATCACAATATGAAAGTTTAATAGTGAATGATTAAAAAAAAGACCAATCGCATCGGAAACTTGCGCCCATAGCCGCTTCACACTACACCCACAGGCAAACATGAAATGATTTTATTTTAAAATAATATTGCTTGATAAAAGTCGAAAAATATTAAAAAACTAGTGGATCGTCCCAGCTTCGCACGGGTAGCGTTGTTTTTATAAATATCTGAGGTTTCTTTCTTCAGTCCCTGCTTAAGCATTGTGAAATTCAGCGCAATGTTTTCAAGTATTTAATTTATAGCACTCCCTAAACAGTGTAGTTTGGTGATTTTGAATGCGCTTTAATGAACGGTTCAGTATTTCCATTAAATAGCAAATTTTGGAATAAAACGCTATGAAGTATTTATAACAATCTGAAAAATAAATCATTACGTGATGTAGGATGCAACTACTGGCGCCATCTAGTATAATAATAATAATAACTCAGATGGACTCAGTCCGAACTAGACGCTCTGGACAGACGAGTCCGCACGACGATGACCTCTCATCGAATGCATCATCCGAGATCGTCGGTTATGAGATTGTATATCCCGCGGAAGTGTGGTGGTCGAGGCCTCTTGAGTGCCAAAACCATGCACAACCGCGAGGTATGCAACCTCAGAAACTATTTTTTGACGATGACGGATGATAGTATTCGGGGAGAGGTGGTCGCTAGTGATAAAGGACTGACTCCCTTATCGTTGGCCTCACAGGATTGGCGAAACCCGGAGGTACTTAGCACCTCTGATCGGGAGTCCGTAGGGAAAGAGAAGGAGCTGCACGGGAGGTTTTACAAGGTACTTCACGAACCTTTCGTGGACCGTAAAGCCTCCCTGCATTGGCTGCGTTTCGGGGACCTCTTTGGGGAAACCGAAGGTTTTGTCTGTGCAATACAGGACCAGGTTATCAAGACGCGGAACTATCGGAAATACATCCTAAAGGACGGTACCACAGACATCTGTCGAGCATGTGGCCGTCCCGGAGAGTCACTTAGGCATGTTATTTCCGGTTGTTCGGCTCTTGCTAACACTGAGTACTTGCACAGGCACAACCAAGCAGCCAAAATCCTGCATCAGGAGCTCGCTCTAAAATACGGACTCTTGCAACAGAGGCTGCCGTATTACAAGTATCTGCCGGAGCCAATCCTAGAAAACGACCGTGCCAAAATCTATTGGGACCGATCTGTTATCACGGACAGGACTATTCTAGCGAATAAGCCTGATATCGTGGTATGGGATCGGTCGCAGTCGAGGGTGTTTCTAGTGGATGTCACTATCCCTCATGACGAGGGTCTCGTGAAAGCCGAAACCGAGAAGCGTCGGAAATATCTCGATCTGGCTCACGAGATCACCGACATGTGGGGTGTGACTTCGACAGAAATAATCCCAATTGTTTTATCCGCGAACGGGTTAATTCCAACCAGTCTCGCGACCAACTTGAGGCGGTTGGATTTCTGTGGCGTGTCGGTTCCAGCACAAATGCAGAAAGCGGTGCTGCTCGATACGGCTCGGATCGTCCGTCGGTTCTTGAACCTGACTCCCTGACCCCAACCGATTGTGCTCTTGTCGGGGAGTACCGCCTCTCCCATTTAAAATTTATATTTTCATTTTCGGCCATGGGAGAGGCGAGAAACAAAAATGTTTTCCGAAATAATAATAAAAAACAAAACAGTCTTTCGAAATAATAATAATAAAGCCTTTATTTCCCAAATTTTATAAAGATTTATAACATTGACAGTATTAAATTAGTGTAACAATTAATGACAAAATTTTACTTACATCTATGTTTAGATTGTTATACAAGATTATATTTAAGGTAGGTTTTAAATTCATGCTATTTCTATTTTATTTTATTTTATTTTTTATTTTATTTATTTTTATTAATTGTTATTGAATAGTTAGTACATACAAGATTAATTATTATAAATGAACCCACTAATCAATTAGCAAAGCATGTTACAATTGATATAATTATACAATCCTATGTTTGGGACGTCCATTGTTGGACGTAGGCCTCCTCCATCCGTTTCCAGCAGTGTCTGTCAGCAGCGAGGCGCGTCCAAACGCCGCCGGCCAGCTGCACGATGTCATCCACCCAGCGCCGCCGCGGTCGGCCCCGCCGCCTCCTCGCGTCTCGCACCTGCCAGTGCAGCACCCTCTCGCTCCAGCGCCCATCGCTAGCACGTGTCACGTGACCTGCCCATCTCCATTTAAGACTGCACGCCATCTCTACAACGTCGATAAGCTTTGTTTTTTGCCTTAATTCTGTGGTTCTAACTCTGTCGCTTAGCTTCAACCCCAACATGCTCCTTTCCGTTGGCCGTTGAAAAACTTGTAGCTTATTAGTTATCGTCTTTGTGAGAGGCCAAGTTTGGCATCCGTAGAGTAGAGTAGGCAGGACTATTGTATCGTAAGCTTTCTTTTTTAATTTAAGTGGTATACGTGATTTGAATATATCTTTCAATGACCAATATTTGTTCCACGCCCTAGCTATTCTTCTTTCAACCTCTTTTAGTGCCCAGTTTGTCATTGTGATCTTTTTCCCGAGGTATATATACTCGTTCACATATTTAATTTCTTTACCTTGAACAACTGTTTCTATGTGTTCACCGTTTGTTAGTATACATGTTTTTTCTGGGTTCATCTCAAGTCCGCATTCTCTACTCTTTTCATCAAGGGTGTGAAGCATAAACTGTAGTTCGTTATGGTTTTCGCTTAGTAGAACGATATCATCAGCAAATCTTAAATTATTTAGTCTTTCTCCATTGATATTTAAGCCGATAGAGTCCCATTCGAGTTTTCTAAAGATATGCTCTAGTAAGGCCGTAAAAAGTTTTGGTGAAATCGGGTCACCCTGTCTTACTCCTCTTTTGATATCGAACGGTTTACTTTTTCTATCAAGTTTGACCAAACCTTTGCTCTTTTTATATATTTCTTTCAATATAAGTATAAAATCATTGGATACTCCCTGTTCATTTAGAGCCGTCCATATCGGATCATGAAGAGCGGAATCAAATGCCTTTTTGTAGTCTATAAACCCAATATATAGCCTTTTTTTGTATTCTGAGAATTTTTCAATGATCTGGGTTAACGTAAACATGTGATCAGTTGTCGAATATTTGGCTCTAAATCCTGCTTGTTCTCTCGGCTGGTTGAAATCAAGTGAAGGCGTAATGCGTTTTAAAATCAGCTGTGTGAAAAGTTTGTATATTGTCTGTAGAATACTTATTGGTTTATAGTTACCGATATCTTTGGAATCGCCTTTTTTGTACAGTAAGCAGATCACCGCAGTTTCCCATTGATATGGTATACTTTTCTCATGTAATATGTTGTTGAATAAAAATGTCAATAAAGGAGTGAGTGGTTCTTTGATTGCTTTTAGTATCTCATTTGTTATACCGTCTTCTCCTGGGGTTTTCATCGAAGACAGAGAAGAGATTACCCTATTGACTTCGCACTCTAGAAAAGGCAATGTAGAGTCATCTTCGGTGATTGAATTTCTCATATCAGAAGTATCACTTGGTGAAGCATTTTCGCAATCATACAGCTTTTTGTAATAGTCGAAAGCTATATCTAATAGGTCGATGCGGTTGGTAGAGCTTTTGCCTTTTTTATTATATAGTTCAGGTATCCACGGGCTGGATGTTTGTAATTGTGATTTTGCATTCTTAATTGATCCTCTTTTATCTAAGTTTTCTTCAATAATTTTTAATTTGTGCTCTTTGATAGACTTATTTATTTTAGTTTTGATTTGTTTGTAGAGTTTGCTTAGACGACTTCTCTCTTCTTTCTTTTATTCATTTTATTTTGTAGCTCTATACTCTCTTGAATCATGCTTTCGATATCTGTTGTAATATAGTTTTCTTTTAAAGTTGTTTTGGTGTCTTTAGGCAAATAAGAAAGTGATTTTGTTATTTTAGAGATAATGTCATCATACATTTCTTGAGGAGTGGTATAATTTGTCTCGGTCCTTTGTTGTTCATTTTTGAAAATGATTTTTAAGTATTCTGCTTGTAGTGTTGATATTTTTTTTTTTTTATTATTAAAGAATTTTCTTGAATTTTTCATGGGTTTTACATTTACTAAATAATTACATCTTAAAAGTTTGTGATCGCTGGGATAAGTGGTATTAATAACTTGCAAGTTTTGCACTCTTTTATTATTATTTTTGGTGATGAAAAAATCTATCTCGTTTCGGGTTACGTTGTCGGGAGATCTCCAAGTCCACCTCTGTTTTGGCTTCTTTTTAAAGTGAGAATTCCATATGTAGAGCTGATTCTCCCTACAAAATTCTATAAGTCTTGAGCCTCTTTCGTTTCTGGTGCCATATCCCCACGGGCCCATTACACATTTGTCTTCAGCTAATGGCTGCCCGATTTTAGCATTAAAATCGCCAAAAATAATAGGATCTTTACAGTTCTCTACGGCTCTCATTAGGTCCAAATATGTCTTCTCTATTTCTTCGAGAGGGGCTCTGCCTGTGGGGAAATAAACTTGGATTAGGTTTAGCGCATCACTCTTATTTTTGTCTCCCACTGTGAGACTTAATCTTGCAACTCTATCGGAAATTGGTTTAAAATCAATTATATTTTCTTTTAGACTCTTTTTCACCATAAATCCTATGCCATTCGTTCCATTTTTCTCACCATGCCACATAAAAATATAGTTTTCTTTTTCTATAATTTGAGAGCCATCCTTTTTTACTTCCGAAAGCCCAAGGATGTCCCAGTTAATTTTATTTATCGCATTATTTAATAGGTGTGATCTGTGCTCATCTACCAAACTCCTTACATTAAGAGAGCATATTTCAAGATGGTTTTGCTTTTTTCTATTTTGGATGAAGGGTTTTGGTCTATTACTCCCGCGGGGACCAACCGTACTGGGAGAGAAATTCTTATTACTTTGGTTTTCTATGTGTAGTTTTTTGTCTTGCTTGATATTTTCATTTCTTGTTTCTATATTATTTCTACGTATTAATTGATTCATATGTAGTGGGTTCTGAGTTATTTGCTATTGAGTATGTTGAGTATCGACTCCTTCCGATTGATAGCTGACGTCAACTTTATCTTGCGTTACTAAAAATGATTTAATGGTCTTGTTTTTCTTTTTGAGTGGTTTTTCTGTGATTTCTTTTCCTGTGGTTTGTTGTGATGGTGATATTGATAGATTTCGTTTTGGGTTTCGTCGTTGGTCAACATTTTTAGCATTCAGTATTACTATTTTATCATACTTAAGTACGGCATTGTTACCCTTCTCTATCTCCTTTTTCAGTTCTTCACGCAATTCTTTTCTTTTTTCTAAAACTTGGGGTGGGAAATCTTCCTTTATATAGTAAGTAGAATTTTCCAGTCTTTTCTTATTTTTCATTATCTCAATTTTTTTTCCCATGGTAGTAAAAGTTACTGCTACAGGTCTTATTGTGCCTTTTCTGGTGCCTATTCTCCGGATTGTATCTATATTGTGATCTTCACAATCAATCTTTATCTCACTTTTGATAATTTCAATCACCCTTTGTTCTAGACTTCG
Organism: Bedellia somnulentella; assembly: GCA_963576735.1. Classification (NCBI taxonomy): domain Eukaryota; kingdom Metazoa; phylum Arthropoda; class Insecta; order Lepidoptera; family Bedelliidae; genus Bedellia; species Bedellia somnulentella. The sequence goes on from OY755178.1 coordinate 1,008,434, forward strand.
GTTAGATTGGTAATTCTCTTCAATTCCAAAGAAAATTAAATTTTTCCTTCTTATATGTCTGTCTAGGTTATTCAGGCGCTTTTCTTGGACTTCTACTATACTTTCTAATTTTTTGTTTTTATTTTCTAGGAGTGTAATTTTTCCTATTTATGTTATCATTTATGGCTCGTTTAATGTTTTCTTCCATGTTTTTTATTTTTTCTTTTTGTTCAGAAATGTCCAATTGTATTTGTTTTAATATTATTTTTAGCTCTTCCATTTTTGGAGTTTAAAGTTAGTGCCTGGTTTAATTTAGGTATTTAATCAATGATTCTATTAGCGCCCTCTGTTAACAAAGTTTGGTTTTGTTCAGCGACCTCTGTTGACGAGTAGTTGTAACTATGAAGTGATCTATTATTACATTGATTATGTTTTAACTGTTGTTACTATCGGTCGTAAGATGGAGCCTCTTCTCATAATATCTTTAATTTTATGATTTAATATATATTTTAATATAAACGTTTTTTATTTCTCTATTTTGGAACTTATTAGTTAGCTTCCAAAAACTTACTCAGCACAAACTTGATTAATATCAATCCTGATAGGTTCTCACTTTTATTATAACGATCGATCGTCTTATGTAGAATCACTTCACAATTTCATCACCAGAGAGATAATTCCCTCTGAAACTTCGTGAAAACACTTCCAGCACTGAATCAATATAAATACTATTCAAATTAAACTATTAAACTTAAAAACTGCCCATATAAGTATTTTAATAACTAATTTCTGTTAGGAGACGATGATGCTACCACAAACTACCCACTAATCTAGTATGTTATATATAAATTAGTAAAGATTTGTCATAAATAAAAGATGTTATTAAAGGAAAGAAAAATTTCGACACTGGCGGGGTTCGAACCCGCTACCTTCGGGTATACGCCCCCGTCGCTCTGCCAACTGAGCTACAGTGGCAGTTGGCATCCAGCGCGAAATTTCTCTATCCTTTGTTTGTCTTTATACCCGAAGGTCGCGGGTTCGAACCCCGCCAGTGTCGAAATTTTTCTTTCCTTTAATAACATCTTTTATTTATGAGTAATAATCCCCACACGAGGAATTCATGTCAAAAAACATTAAATTAGTAAAGATTTGGTTTTGGTCACGGGCGCGCTGGCTTACGTTATGTATAATTTCGGTGTTTGTCTACCGATTTCTATGATTCTTTTTTTATTGAATAGGTAATAATGTAGCCTTTTTTAAATTAGGGATGAGTGAGAGGTTTACAAACGTAAGAGTAAACAAATATAATAAGAATGTTCCGAACTGCTAAGCTATCAGGAATTACACGTGTTATTGTGAGTCAACCGTAAAAGATAGACATAAACTGTTAAGGATTTTTTTTTAGATAATTTTATGCAGAATTTTTCCGTCATACATGATTTCTATGTAAGTTAAACCATTAAGGCTGCACACGCGACGGAAGCTTGAAAAATGGAGTAACTTCTCCCGTTTTCCCAAAATTTCCCAAAATTCTCCTTTACTACTCTGCTGAAAAGTATACAAAAACCTGCGCAGGAGTGTGAAGAATATTTTTTTTCCATAAGGAACATACAAACCGACAGACAGACAGATATACAGACAGACAGACAGACAGACAAAAATTTTACTGATTGCATTTTTGGCATCAGTATCGATCCCTAATCATCACCTGATAGTTATTTTGAAAATATATTTCATGTACAGAATTGACCTCTCTACAGATTTATTATAAGTATAGATTAAAAATTCTTTAAGCTGTTATTTATAGTATTAGTTTCTCTTTTGATCCAAACTTACAAACAAAAAACTAACAATATACTAAAAATAAAAGATGAATCTATCATTGTGAAGCCCCAACTAACCTTTTTCGGGATTATATCCGTTTAGATAAGTATTTTAATAAGTATAATACAGAAATCTATTATAATAATGGTTTCCTTACAACATGATGGCTATATTAAATTGTGATCGGCTTAAGCACCTGGATTTAGTTCCGAGAACTAATTTCAATTTAATTCTATAACAAATATTTTGTATTCATTTACTGTACCAAACAGGGAATCATAAATTTATATTCCAATTTATGGAATCCTTTCATTGCTCTTAAGAATTGAATATACAAAATATGTTATTATTTTTGATAATCGTACAGGTAATGATTAACAATTGGTACTACGAGTATCTCGACAAACTCAAACTTAAACTCAAAACACTAATTGAATTAGATAATAAACAAATATTTAATAAGAAAAAAATTCAAATAAATTTTATAATCTTTTTCCACAGTTGAAGAAATAATTTGCCTAATTTTTTAATTCCCCGTTACGATTATATAATGTCTAATTTAGAATAGATACAAATCTAGTTTTTAACTAGTCAACCCTATATAGCTCAGTGGAGAGCACCACCGCCTGTCATAGAGACACGCGTATTCCAATCATGAATTGGGCCTACACTTAAGGATTTTCAAAAGCTTAATAATGAATGTTAATAGTGGGGAAAACGTCATGAAGAAACCCACATCGATCGCTAAGTTTTACTTCTTTATATGACAGTGTATTCATACAAAACGATGATAGGCCGGTAGGCGACATAGAAAGAAAAACATTTATTCATTGCTAAGCTTGGGTAAACATAACAACAAAATAATATTAAGGTTGGTTTTACAACAAAAGAAAAAAATATAATATAAATATTAACAAAAATAAAACATGTGTTATAAAATAATAAAAAAACAAACATGAATAAAAACGAACCAAAATATATGATGACTTAATTAAAATTATTGAGAACCTGTCACAAGAATTGCGTAGCAATGAATTCACATCGGTGGTAACCTATCACGTGATAGGTCAGCTAAGTATAAGTCTAACCAAACGTGGATACACTGAACACCAGGTGACAATGTCACGTGATGTTCAGAAATGTTAGTACCTCTGCCAACCCTTCGATGATGAATAGAGTGATAGCTTCACTCATATAAAACAGAGAGGTAGGTCCAAAATTATCACAAGTATTTATATTTTAATCATTTACAAACAACATTAAGATATATCTGTTCATTACCCCAAGTATTTTATTAAGGTGCTGACACACACAATTCGTGTTACCATGATATTCATTCATTCAACAAAACACCGTCCGAATCCGAAGTAACCTTAGTATTAGGTTGAAATTTGACGTTCAAAAAACAATAATTTATCTTTTTTCTTTGATTGAAATAATTATTTTATTATTTTTATTTATTATTTCCATTAAATAAACAGACTTCTTTAGATGCACATAATCAATAAATTTCATTATAGTATATCAATAAACAAATGTTTGTTTCTTAAAGATTTTAATGTAATGGTTGTTGGTGATGGGTCTCTAACCACATCGCCCAGCAATTACTTAGGGCCCCAATAACCTTAGTCGCCTCTTACAAACACTCTTAGGTAGAAATGGGGTAGTACTATTCTAAGCCGACAATACACAGCTACTTATTAAAAAATATCGTCTATGATGTATTTATAAGTTAACAGATAACTTTTATCATCATTTGCTTAAGAAAGAGTTTGCTTAAAATAATTACGATAAAAACTCAGCTATTTTATGTAATACATACATACATATGATATATATATGAAGAAATGAGGCAGTGCTATTCTAAGCCGACACTACACAGCAAACTTGGTGAAGGTGGGGTTGAGGCTATTGACCGCAACTTTATACAACTCTTACAAGCCTCATCCACATACATCACTCTCTTTATAGACGCCCTTTTACCTGTGGCACCTTTGGGGTCTGTCCTGAAACATTATTCACAAAAAATAATATCTTCAACTCAACTCTAAAACGATCTCACCGTATATTGTCGAAAGGGAGGCAGAGGTACTTATACTTCTGAACATAACTTGCAATTATGTTCCTGGTGTCCTGACTACACTTTCGTACGAATATACTGTCACATGGCTGAGGTTTCCTCTCGACGAATTCCCTAATCTTTTAAAATCATGATTAATAATAATTGTAGGATAAAAGTTTGCCGTGTTGTGTCGGCTTAGAATAACACTACCCCATTTCTACCCGTGGGTGATAGTAAGAGGCGACTAAGGGTAAAGGGGCTTTTTAAGTGATTTTTGGGCGATGTGGATGGAGAACCATCACCAAAAACATTTATTACTAGTGGATCGTCCCAGCTTCGCACGGGTAGCGTTGTTTTTTTTAAATATCTGAGGTTTCTTTCTTCAGTCACTGCTCAAGCATTGTGAAATTCAGCGCAATGTTTCAATTTATTAAATTTATAGCACTCCCTAAACAGTTTAGTATGGTGATTTTGAATGCGCTTTAACGAACGGTTCAGTATTTCCGTTTAATAGCAAATTTTGGAATAAAACGCTATGAAGTATTTACAACAATCTAAAAAATAAATCATTACGTGATTTAGGTAGCAACTACTGGCGCCATCTAGTATGTTATATGTAAATTAGTAAAGATTTGGTTTTGGTCACGGGCGCGATGGCTTCTTTTATGTATAATTTCGGGGTTTCTCTACCGATTTCTATGATTATTTTTTTATTGAATAGGTAATAATGTTACCTTTTTTAAATTTGGGATGAGTGAGACGTTTACAAACGTAAAAGTAAACACATAGAAACAGGATGATCCGAACTGCTAAGCTATTAGGAGTTACACGTGTTATTGTGAGTCAAACATAAAAGGTAGACATATGCTGTTCAAGGATATTTTTTAGACAATTTTATGTAGAATATTTCCGTGATACATGATTTCTATGTAAATGTAACCATTAAGGCTGCACACGCGACGAAAGCTTAAAAATGGAGTAACTTCCCCCGTTTTCCCAAAATTCCCCTTCACTACTTTGCTAAAAAGTACATTTTAACCTGCCCAGAAGTATGAAAAATAATTCTACCAAGTTTCGTCAAAATCCGTCGAGTAGTTTTTGTTTCCATAAGGAACATACAAACCGACAGACAGACAGACTGACGGACAGACAGACAAAAATTTTACTGATTTCATTTTTGGCATCAGTATCGATCACTAATCACCCCCTGATAGTTATTTTGAAAATATATTTCATGTACAGAATTGACCTCTCTACAGATTTATTATAAGTATAGAAGATAGATAACCATCTTTTCCCAATCAACTTCCAAAAGTGGCTGAGAAATTTATCATTCCGAAGCTCTGGCTACCCCGTTAAGTAATAGTTAAGTAGTAACGGAATTTGTGAGAAGACAAGTTGCCGTGAGTACATGTATGTGTCGTGGCCATATCGTAGATTTGAACACATCGTGAAATGATCGATCATTTCATGAAATAGTCGTATTTCATGAAATGTTCAACTGTTCATTGGCCACATCGTTATGTGGTTTGGGCAGATCAATGATAAGAAATCGTTTCTCGATATGGCCAACTAAACGCGCGGCTTCTTCATCAAATTGTTAAGATTATTTGGTCATATCGTAAAGTAGTCACATTAATTACCGTTAGAGGCGCTGAAAACGCTTTGTTTATGTGTGAAGATGCCGGCGACTGTCAAAAATGTTATTTCTCGCAGTAAAAAACTTAATTATTCGCTATTAAGCGAGGAAGAAAGTGATTGCAAAAGATTTTTCGACAAAAAGGTTCTCGAGTACTTTGCAAATTACGAAAAAACTGAGCAATATTTTAAAAAAACGTTTTTTTTGGGTCGCATTTCATAGGTCGCCCTATTCTACGATCTGGCCAAGCGTGGATGATTAAATCGTGAAACGTTGACGATTTTATGATCTGGTCAAATTAAGTTGGCCACATCATGAAATGTGACTATTTCATGAAATGATCGATCATTTCACGATGTGTTCAAATCTACGATATGGCCACGACATATGTATGTAAAATAATAATTATAAAAATTTAATATCATTGATAAAATAAAATATTTAATTACTAGCCGCTGTATACAGTTGCGTTTAAAAAACGCTCGCATTTTGTGTGATACTAGCAGAAGATAAAATAAAGATAAGCTGTTAATGTATTTCGATATCAGTTCGCTTGAGACTGTCAATTACAGTGTTGATAAAATAGAGTATTAATAGATAGTTCATATTAAATTTAATTAAGCGTGATTTTATTGGTAAGAGGTGAGTTTGGTTTGCTAAGTACAGGATTGTGATCCACCGCTACTGGGAAATAAAGTCGTGAGTGTATGAATAAATGTATGTAAGTGCTGTGCTTTTGTTTTCTTATTTTGAAGTGACAAAGATATCCTTGCATTTCTTTATTGATTAATGAAACCTCAGGCGACTGTAATGTTTAGTTCAAAATTGCCTAGATTGTAAGTTAAAAGTATGTCTAGCCACTTTATAGTATGCTTCATTAGAAAATCTGTCAGATCTTGGCATTTTAAGATTATTTTTAGTCATTTAATATGAGAAATCATGTGTATATGAATGATCCTTTATCTACTATTATCAAGTTAAGATATCTTAATCTATTTATGAATTACCCTCGAGAATATTATCATCTCTAAACGAACATAAAAAATATCGCTTTAATTTTGTTTCACGAAGTAATAACATTAAAAGCGGCAAGTCGACTTTTCTCGGTTCATTTATCCTGAAACTTCACAACTGAAAACAATAGGGTGGCAAAAAACTGAAAAGTACCGTTTTAAGGCTTTTAAGTTACACGAGCACTTTAAAGGCAACTTGGAGTTACGGAATTTGCGAGAAGATAAATTGCTTTATGGTATAAACCCTGAATGGTAAATATACACGCTTTTATAAGTTATACATACATACATATATACATATACTCACGGCTATACTTCCCTAGAAGGGGTAGCCAGAGCCAAGGAATTATAAATTCCTCAGACACTTTTGGAAGTTGAGTGGGGAAAAGGTGGTAAAATAAAGGTTTTTGGTGATGGGTCTCCAAAAGCATCGCCCAAAAATCTAATAAAAAGCCCCAATACCATTATAAGTTATAATATAAAAATGACCTGGTTAAGCCTACTTGGACTCATGGCTATTATCTCTGTTTATGAAAGTCGAATCCATTTTATAAGCCACTTTAAAAAAATGATTTCAATATTCGTAGATGGCGCAAAACAAGTGTAAGCTTATAATAATGAGTGTGCTATGATTGGCTATTATACTGTATAATTTATACTATTTATAATTGATAAACTGTATAGTTTTATTGTGTAATCATATTGTTTACCTATTTAATAAGTATTAGTGGTGTCGTGTATGAATAATGAGATACTAGTTTGACTTTACTTTAAAACAGCTCACGCTGATTAAAATAATGATTGTAATTAAATCCATAATTTTGGTAAATACTCATTTCTAAAATGTTATTATTTATTTATAAATGAGTTGTAATAATGATTATGTAGATTTGAGTGGAGTATTATTGATGAGACTGTCAGTTGATTTAAATCAACTGACAGTCAACTGACTTAAGGTTAGGTAAGGTATAAAGATACGATCTCTGTTTTTGCGGGGGCAATTGTCAGTAGTCCGTTGTATCGGCAAGTGGTTGTGAAAGATGAAATTATACGAAGTGTACCGCTATTTTGGGTTTTATTTCAAAACCTCCACACTCCCTGAAGTTGACCCTACAACTCAGAAGTGAGGATAGGCGAAAAATATCACGTTTTTCGTACTGCGCCTACGTAAGTACCCTGTTCTTTTTTTTTGTGTTTGCGTAATTAGAATCCTTGGTATGGTGAAATTGCCTTCTTCTTTATAAAATAGCATCCATAAACAGTCGTAAATAATAAAGTCTATTTCAATTGAAGGCAAGAAAGTATTTTAAAAGAATTTTCATTTATTCTCAAAAACATAGGGGCGATACATAAGAGTGTTAATATGTTACATACTTGAGCCTGATATCTAGTCCTTTTTTTCCCGATAGCTCAGATTGTTTTTTTTTTTCAAAGCTATTATCGAATCTCTGATTATCGAATAATATTGAAATGTTGGATCGATATACAGTATAGTGAATTTTCTAAAACATTTTTCGTTTATGATTGTGAGTACACGTGCGAAAACAGTACACTTTGAAATTATGACATATGGCATTACAACATCTGTTTAAAGCATTACATGTGATGCTACGATCTAACAATTCCTACTATCAGGCGTGTGGTGTTGTGTAATTAATTAAATATTTCGTGTAATGGGAATATAAATATATCACATGAGGTAGAATAGCAGTGTTATAGGTAGTTATAGAATTACGTGAGCGAGTAAGACGGGATTAGAGAAGAAATGTATCCATTACTTTTTAAATATTTATACGTTTTTGAATAAAGTTATTTTGTCATCATACTTTTACTCGCGTTTATTTAACTCAAGTGTGGTCCAGGCTTAGGACTAGCAATGTGCATGGATTCATTTGATGTTTACAAAGATTCGAAATGTATGTCAAGATAACACGATTTTAAATATCAAACAATTATCAAAATCAATCGATAAATTATATTGAACTTGATTTTAGAAATAAATTGAATGTCCCGGTGCTAATCCAAAATTATGAAAACTTAATGCATTAATTGTAAACCTAGAAAACTACAATTTGATTTTAATGTAGTAAGAGTTTTAGTTACACTGAATCAAATAAAATACATGCCTGAGACGAATGTTGACGGGATTCATCGATGTTAACCGAACTCTTTGAATACAATTTAAAACTTTTTGCTATTATAATTAAAACAACTATTGACTTTAGGATATTTTTATTGCTATCGTTTTAAGTATCACTTTCATTTGCTTACCCATGCGTTCGTTACCGATCAATCACGCAGCATCACACTGCAGTGCTCTATGGTAGTGTAATGGAATGAAATGTAAGGCCATGCTAAGTGTGATGTTTGGAACGGTCGAGTAATGTGTAATGTATCAGTACGCGTCCGAGCGATATTACGTGTGATGCATTGCTCGCATTGCTTACACCATGCCTGGTTGTGAGTATCCAGGTTGTTTTTTTATATTTTGTACAACTCAACTGCAAACTTACCATAGGTTTACTACAAATTACTACTACTACTGCTACTAAAATTTTAGCAAACCTGTACGTTTAAAAAAATAAAATAGAAAAATATTGAGGCCTTTTATGTTTATAAATCTAGTTTTGGAACATAATACGAAGGAACACATAGTTGTTTTAATACTCATCATGATGCATAATATCTTAATTATTTATTTTAAATTTGAGATAGTCACCCGCTTATTGTAGTGTCTTCATATTATTCACGTAAGAGGTAAAAACGTCAAAATCAAAATATTCTTTATTAAACCAAGTAGGTATTATACATTTTCTTCGGTCCCCTGTAAAGCTGTACAAAGCGTGTGTAAGATAATACCGTGAGTCCGTAAGAGAATTACATGACCAAGGATTAATAAAGTAACTGTTTAAATATTAGTTTGCAATACAAAGTAAGAATTAAACATTTTGAAACTTTTAACAACTACCTTCTAATAAAATAGTCAGCCGTACATTTGTTATCAGTGAAATATTTAAGTTACATTTGCGAAGGTCGCCTTACATTTCAATAAAAGAAAATTGGATTTGCGTTATACTAATTGTTAGGCCCATTGAGATCAAAGAAACTAAAGTATGTGTACTGAGGGTTGGCTTGATTGTTTACTAAGCTGAAATTTGTCAGTTTCAGTTCTCCACCATGGATCGAGAAGAGAGCAGGAGTCGTAGCCTCAGTTACGATAGATTGAGCGCAGAATTGGCATGGAGGTGCCAAAAAAAAAAGCCAGTCAACACGGAGGTGTTGGAGATGACAGGAAGCGTTATGCTGAACGACCGTGGGTATTACGGGAGCGTGGTACCGAGGTCAATCGACAACCGTGGGTATTACGGGAGCGTGATACCGAGGTAAATCGACCGTGGGTATTACGGGAGCGTGATACCGAGGTCAATCGAGGTGAACAGGTGAACAACGAATAGTCCAATAACAGCGGAGAGGTCTCTTCGTAAGCCATTTCGGCGTACACGAGAGCGTTCGCCTAGCGCGAGGACGAGAAAATAGCAGGGAGCGATGTTCACAGCATTGTGCACGCAAACGCGAGGGTGGATACTATTCCCAAAATAAAATAGACAGTAACCGCAGCTCTTTGGTTGGGTCGCTTAGTTTGAAACGACGTAGGGTAAATGATAATGGATGAGCTATTGTTTATTTTGTCTGAGATGCTGGCTGAAAGAGTTCAGTACGGAGAATCGCTTGTTCAATATTATTTCGCCAAAAACAATCTACTAAATTAATGTAAAATTAATGGGCGCCAGGATGTAGATTGTCTGCTGCACGGTGTAGGGTAGGTGCGCAGGCAGCTGCTTAAACCCGAACAAGTTTTTAATTTCTTTAATACGGTTAAAGTTGGTCAATATGGTGAACATCTTGAATGATTCTCAAGGCGAAAAATTGATCGCAAATGTACTCTGCTTTTGCGATGGACAAGATGCTTCAAATTCAAATTTATTTACCGAAAAGGGCAAAATACAACTTGTAATTATTTAACTATATAAACTCAATTAATGCTAGGTAGATTTACAAATTCTTAATGTAAGGTTTTACGAATGTGTTTAATTGTAGCTCAATCTAAAATAATAATAATAGAAAACGATTTGAATTTTCGGGTAATTTCAAAAAGTTTGTTATATTTGTGTCTCCGGACTGGGCGAACCTGTTGGGCAGATGCCGGAATTTTCACTTTGTCGCGGAGGCCTTACTGATGTAATGATATTGAAACCAATATTTAATATTTACATCAAATGGGGACTACTACTGATTTAATGAATTGAATATTCTGTTTCAAAAATTGATCATAGTTACAATTTGTGAATGTATTGTTCCTGTTTTGTATACATTTTATATTTTTTGCATTAATATTCAGTATTGCAAATTAATAAGATAGTGTATTTAAATATCAATAATAAAACTAAATTCCATTACTTAAATTAAATAATATCAACAATATCAAAGATAAATTATTATAATTATGACCGCCTTGTTCACCTGGTCTGGCTGGAAAAGTCTTCTCATTTGTCAGTTCATAAAAAAATATATACATACCAAGAAGGGTAATCCGAAGGATGAAAATGAAAAACAATGAAATAGCTCAAGTTCAGCTTTAGACCTGGAACTTGATAAATACTTAACTGACATCAAAGTAAATGGGGTAGCACTAAATTGCTGTGTAGAGGTTGTCAGTCACGCTCTATCATAAAACCTACTAAAGCCAGAGAGCTCAACTTTGATATGATAGTTCCAAAGGGTATACCTCTACTCAGGGCTATAGGTAGGGCTCTGATAAATCCCGTGAGCATTACAACTACAACGTAGAAGTTCAGAACGTAAAACGAACGATAAAGACATACATCGGTGGAGACTATGTTTTATTTGTCATATAAACCAAATCAGCATCAAACATTCAATACTTTTCTTCTGAAGTTTTCTTAAATCTTAAGTAATTTTTAGCCAAAATCTTTAGTAGCTTTGAGATATCTTAACCATAATAGATATGCTGGTGTATAGGTGCATGGGTTGGTAGAGAGTGATAGACGTCATAGCATAAACGTCAACAAGGGTATACCTCCTGCATACCTGTGATCCTCTCGCGGACACGATAGCTGCCTACAACGACTTAGGCATCAAGATGAACTGTCTGTGTGAATTATAATTGTCTTATTTTCGTTAATTCTGGTATTTAAGTCATAATCATTAGCACAGAATCTAAATCCATTGCATATCCTTCGGGAAATATTAAATTTTTAGCCATTCATGTCCAAATTAAGACTGTAATTATCACCATCTTATATGCTTTGCTTTGGATCCGAAATAAAAGATTTCGATGCAAATATATTATAAAACAAATAATAACTTCTATCATCACAATATATCAATTACGATAAAGTGTACGATACGGGCTAAAATGTCAAATACGTGAATTTTTATAGGGCTAGTATAGAATCCGCCACACTAGGGTCACCCACTCACACTTATTTAAGCACACCGTGTATTATTTTTGGATATCGCTGTCATCTTTGTCTTGTCAATCTATATACATAAGTGAAGCACAATTAATATATAATCTTAACATTGTTTCTGTACTTTAAAAGTGCCGCTCATCATAACTGTCAAGACTATAACTGTAGATTTTACCTCAAATCTTCGCCCTGCTTCCATTTGTTAAAAATATAATTAGAACCACGAGCAGGGGAAGGTAAAAATAAATTAAAATGGTATAAATCAAAATTATGTACATTTTACCATAGCTTAATATTTATTAGAGAAACAAACTGTACACAATATTTCAAGCAAGGATGACCTCTAAAGTTTCTACCAATAGTTATAGTATAGTATACTAATTTTGAAGTTGATATAGAAAATTGCAAATTAAAATAAGTATTTAAAACAAAATAATTGTACATCGGCTATGATATGGATAGTTTATAGAGATGAATTCGTTTGAAGGCATCAGATTGTCATCCCCACCAGACCAAGCGAATATAACAAGATTTTAAAAACATGTACATGTATAATTAATTATGATATTATTATTATTAAGTATACCTAAATAAGATTCTTTGTCATATATGGTACTGATTTTGAAGTAGGTATATTTATATTTAAAAACTGGTAATAAACATCAAATACAAAAAGAAATATATATGTAAGATTGTATGATATATATGTAAGATAATATATAAAGTTATCCATATTGAGGGAATAAAAGGGTAATTTATGTTACAAAAGTTTATTCAGTAATAAATTCAGATGGTGTAATTTAAACACAAAAGTAACAATAATCAATCAGAGAATAAATCAGAAATCGCTCAGCGTAATAGTGTGCTATGCGCGCGATTTATTAATCTAGCAACTTAAGGTATCTGGTACGAAGTATATTGACTAGGTACAAGTCAGCATAGGTACTAAGACCAAGAGTGGACGGACAGTTTTTCCGGGAGCAGAATGCTCTTGAGTCAAATCAGAAACGGGAAACTCCTTTCTATTGGCCATATGAGTTAGTTATAGCAAATCCCCGTGCAACTATTATTTTCCAAGGAAATTATTATTTTCGGTACACAATCAATAAGAGCTTATTTAGAACTAGCTTACCATTATCATAAAGCTTACTAAATAAAAGTCAAGGTAGGAAAAATTAATAAACCCTGTACATTAAATTATCATGGTCAGGCATATATAAATTTAAAAAAAAGAAAAATTTTATATTATTAAAAAAAAAAAAAACCTAACTAAAAATCTAAAAACTTCTTCCAGTTCCTCTTATCGGGAAAGGGTACCTAAGATGCTGGAAGCGTTACCGCGTTGTATGGCAAGATAAGATACATATATTGATGGATAAAAGTACTTAAAATACATACTTTAACATAAATAAATTCATAATCTAAATAATTATATCATGAGAAAGTTTTAGGACTCGAACATTAAAGGTTGATCGGCTGATTCAACAAAGTCCAACTGTTTACAAAAGTATTTAAAATGAATAAATGCTCAATAAAAAAAGAAAAAATGTCATATTCGGAAAATGGGGTGCGGAATGTGAATCGGATTCTAGTATTGTAGGACGAACAGCTGAAGTTTAACCTTGATTACAAGTCCTTTTTATGGATGGTTTTCAATAAAATTAGTTGATCCCTAGTGTCCTTTGTACATCTTAAGGGTTTTAAAGTTAGAACGTCCAGTGGCTGATGATGATGATGATGATGATGAAGTTAGGAAGGTTGTCTAAATATGGAAATCTATAGTGAGGTGTTTAATACACTTATTTCGATTTTGTTGAAGCATTTTTATATAAACTTGATACATGGGGTCCCATACAGTATAATATATTTCCATAGCAACCACCATAGTAGTTCTGATTGTGATATTAAGGCTCGTACCGCGTCTTAAAAGCACTCCCTAATGACAGTCATACCTAGAAGGCAGTAATGATCTAAGCGATTTAAATAGTGAATAAATAAAAAAATATATATAAGAAAATCACATAAGTACGATATAATATATAAACAAATAATTAATAATTAAGTTATAACCTCACGAGTATGTGAGTTGTGAATCTGCCTATTCTTTTTACTAACGTATTGATCTCTCCATTGAAGAGTTGTCTGGAAGAGATAGTTTTAAGCCACCAATTGTGCTTCTGTTTAGCAGTGTAATCTTTGTAAAATGTTTTAACTGTGATGACTGCCTCCATGGCCTCGCGGTTGAGCGCTTGGTTTCGGGTGCGGAGGTCTCGAGTTCGATCCCCGGGGGGGTGATCACCTTACAAATTTGATTTGTAAGATTTGACCGAGTTTGGAGGGATATTGCAGGCTTGAATCACCTGACTATCCGAGAATTAAGATGATTCCGTGCTTCCGAGGGCACGTTGGGCCGTCGCTCCCGGCTACTGTTGCGGTGGTGGTCGTTGGTCTGCCAGCCCGCAATTGGCCGGCGTGGTGGACTGTGGCCAGATCGCCCTATGTAGGGTGGGCTGGAGCCCCTTGGTGGGGACATATATGGACTGTGAGGAGGAGGTACGTGATGAGTACCATTATGAGTTCTATTCTATTCTATATTTATGTGCTTAATGTTACAATTCGTATAAATAAAAAATAAAAAAATACATTGTTAGTGTGTAATGTGTAGAATATGTAAATAAATATATATGTATATTGAATGTGTAAATAATATGTAAATGTCTGTAAAACTATGTGTATGATATGTGTGTGCATATATATGTATAAAAAGTTAATGCAATCGCAATTATGAAACATTAGTACGGATTAACACATTAGGACCTGTTAATTTTGAATCACTTGTTACCAGGATTTACAAGTTATTTCAAGAACTTACCTATGTATAAAAAAATATATAATATAATAAAGTTTTATTAATTCTTTAAAAATATTTCCAAAAGCGAAGGGACTCGCTTATAACAGGAAGGCCGAGCTGTAAGCTTATAATAATGAGTGTGCTATGATTGGCTATTATACTGTATAATTTATACTATTTATAATTGATAAACTGTATAGTTTTATTGTGTAATCATATTGTTTACCTATTTAATAAGTATTAGTGGTGTCGTGTATGAATAATGAGATACTAGTTTGACTTTACTTTAAAACAGCTCACGCTGATTAAAATAATGATTGTAATTAAATCCATAATTTTGGTAAATACTCATTTCTAAAATGTTATTATTTATTTATAAATGAGTTGTAATAATGATTATGTAGATTTGAGTGGAGTATTATTGATGAGACTGTCAGTTGATTTAAATCAACTGACAGTCAACTGACTTAAGGTTAGGTAAGGTATAAAGATACGATCTCTGTTTTTGCGGGGGCAATTGTCAGTAGTCCGTTGTATCGGCAAGTGGTTGTGAAAGATGAAATTATACGAAGTGTACCGCTATTTTGGGTTTTATTTCAAAACCTCCACACTCCCTGAAGTTGACCCTACACAAGCTACTTGGTTTGATTGTTGTTACATTTATTGTGTAAAGGAATCACGTTACGTGGGTGTACGTAAGAGGCGACTAACGGTATTGGGGCTTTTAAGGGATTTTTGGGCGATGCGGTTGGAGACCCATCACCAAAACCTTTATTTCACCATCTTTTCCCCGCGCAACTTCCAAAAGTGGCTGAGGAATTTCAAATTCCCTAGCTCTGGCTACCCCTTCCTGGGATTTAAAGCCGTGAGTATATGTATGTATGTATGTAAAAAAATGTAATTAGTACAATATACAACTTCTTTAAAAAAATAAGGGAATTAAATTGAATAAGAATTACACATAAATATTAGAAGAAAAAGTTAGACTGAAACCGTTAAAAATAGATTGAAAATATTATGAACTCCATCGCTCATTTGGAATGTATTAAAGTGATTCCAAATAACATAAACATAACATAAACGTTCACGCCGAATATCCCCGAAGGGATTGGCAGAGGTACTAATACTTCTGAACATCACGGACTTTATCACCTGGTGTTCAGAGTACCCACGTTTTGCATGGACAGTGTACTCACGTGATAGGGGGCAGGCCTATCGCCGTTTTGTACGAATACACTGTCACATGACTAAGAACAACTCAGCCATGTAGGTTTCCTCACGATGTTTTCCCTCACCGTTAACAACCATGATAAATAAATCACACATATGTCTTTTAGAAAAGACAAATTGGTGTAGGCCCGATCCAGGATTTGAACACTAGTCGTTTGCACGATAACCGAGTGTTCTACCCACTGGGCTATCACGGTTGTTCCAAATCACCTCCTCTCCAAATAACTTCTAATCTAAAATATAAATATTAATATCCTTTATATGCAATCAATTCAATTACAAATTAATTTCCCCACCAGATAACTAACATTGCCCAGTCAATATGACATGCTTGGAGCCGCCGTGCCAGCTGGCGCCGGGAGTGGCAGCCAACGTGTTCACCAACCTCATCACCCAGCTGCTGGCAGCGCAGTGTTTCATCACTGAACCCTGGATACCTGACAGCTTGGACAGAATAGAAGGTAATAGTTTGATTTAGACTTATCTGTTTACATTTATACATACACTCACGGATATTTATTCTGAGAAAATATTTGGATTTGAACTATCTCTGGAAATGGAAGTACCGAAGGAAAGAAAGGAAGAAGAAAATGACCGAATATTCGTCGCAGCGTGATGATATATAGCTCAAAGCTTTCCTCAATAAATGGACTATGCAGCACAAATTTTTTAATTTGATTCGGCAGTTTTTGAGATCTTAGCGTTCAAACAAACAAACTCTTCAGCTTTAAAATATTAGTATAGATGAACATTTAGAAGTATGAATACTTAGTTGTATGTTTTTGTTATAAGGTATCGATAACTTTTTTTTTATTATTTGTAGGGGAAAAGGAAATTAATTGAACTCCAAAGGAGTAAAATAGGGGTCTAAGTTTGTATGCAATGACTTTAAACTTTTCAGATGGTGACCATTTTGATTTCATAATTGTTGGCGCTGGCACGGCGGGATCTATCTTGGCCAACAGACTGTCCCAAGTTGAGAAATGGAAGATATTGCTAATAGAAGCCGGGGGAGATCCGCCTTTGGAAAGTATTGTACGTAGTATTCTAGTAGTATTCTTATTTCATATTCCTATATTCATGCTTTAGGATTTCTTAGCCAAATGGCAAAATACGAAATCCTATTATTTTTGTAATTTCTGTCTGTTTGCCTCTGTGTCAAAATTAAATAGGACGTATTATAGTTTTCGTGTAACATACTTCCAAAATAACATACACTTAAATCAAGAACCTCTTGTTGATGATTTTCGCAAGGAACACTTCTACACCATTACTCAATAACACCCCGCTTTATGCACATCACCGCACTTGCACTGATAGCGCACCATGCCTATGCTCAACTATCTCCAAAGCAATGAACATCAAATATCTTGGAATTACTCTCGACGTTACTTTAACTTTTAAGGTCCATATTAATGCACTCTGTAATAGAATTAGAAAACTTATAGTAATATTTAAAAAGTTGAGACACATATGTGACTACGCTTTAATAAAGCAAATCTATCAAGCGCTTGGTCAATCCTTACTGACTTATTGCATAAAATCTTGGGGAGGTGCTGGCATAACCACTATGTTAAAACTGGAACGAGCTCAAAGAGCGCTACTTAAAGTAGCTACTGCGCGCCCTTTCTATTTCCTTACTACCGAACTATATAAACAATGCAAAGTGCTAACTGTGCGCCAGCTCTTTATTCTATTCACTGTTCTAAAACAGCATGCTAGCTTATACTTCAACCCTGATACACTAAACAGGAGGCGAAAGGATATAGTATGTTTGAATACCTATAGTGCAAAATTTTCCATTACAAATAGATTCTTTATATTTTTAGGACCATACTTATATAATAAAATTAATAGATTACTAGAATTAGATAACTCAAACAACTTTGAATGCAAGAAAAAACTTCAATCGTGGCTATTAAATCTTACATACACGGAATCAGAGGAATTGCTTAATATAATAAGTTAATATAAGATGTTTTTATTAGTTTTTATTTATTTTTTTATCATAATAATACAATTAGTTAGATACAATCGATTTCTGATAATAATTTATACACTACTTACCAATACCATTATGAAAACTGATAGTTTAAGCCTTTTTTGTTTATTGTTGCCTGAAATACAGGTAAATTACCTAGCTCAGGAACAGGAAAATGTTATATTTTGTACTTTAAGTAATTAACTAGGTTAAGACGAATATTATGTACTTTTGAAAATTGAATAAAATTTTTATTTTTTTATTATTTTTATTTTGAAATTGATTAACAAATTACACACATAAACAAAAATACATATGCCCACGGCCATTAGTTCAAATTATAAGACAGAGACATTCGATTACACCTTGGCACGATCATTGTAAATTTCTCGTGCTTTCTTTACATAAATTAATCTTGTTATACACAGTTATCTACAACTAATTAATTAATAATATACTTCCATAAACATACAATTTTCTTACAGATACCAAACTTTTCCGGAATAATGCACCACAATGAGCACGCGTGGCAATACTTCACTGAAAACGATGGATACACCAACAAAGGATCAAAAGACGGAAAGTCGTTTTGGCCTCGAGGAAAAGTTCTCGGCGGAACTAGTTCTATCAACGGTCTTCTGCACATGAAAGGAAGTCAAAATGACTATAAATCCTGGCATTCAGAAGAAGGTGACGGATGGGATTGGGAAACTATAAATGCATACTTTAAGAAGAGTGAAAGAGTTGTTGATCCTCTCATATTAAATAATCCAAGTTTAAGAAACCACTATGGCACTGAAGGTGAATTCATTATTGACAAACTTAACTTCACTCATACCAGATTTGTGGAAACACTTACTAAAGGTTATTTGGAACTCGGTATGGAATATTTGGAAGATCTGAATGGACCAACTCAAATGGGTGTCGGTAAAATACGAGGCGCCAACAATAAAGGAAAAAGAGTTAGTTCAGCTACAGCTTTCTTAAACCCCATTGCTTCGAGACCGAATCTTTTTGTATTAAAGAAATCTTTTGTTTATCATATACTGTTTGATGAGAATAAGCAAAAAGCCATAGGTGTATATGTTTATTTAAGTAATGGTAAAGCAGGTAAATTTTATGCTAATAATGAAATTATTGTAAGTGGTGGTTCCATAAATTCACCTTCCCTTCTTATGCAATCTGGTATAGGACCTAAAGAAAACTTAGACAAACTAAAAATTAAAGTAAAAGCTGATCTACCGGTAGGAAAAAATCTTCAAGATCATGTCAGAATACCTATTCCAGTTACTATCAGTACAGGAGCAGAAAGACAAAACAGCACGTTTTGGCTTAAAGCCGTGGCAGACTATTTGATTGATCAAAGTGGCCCTCATTCGACAAACTTTGACCAACCAAATATTAATGCGTTTTTATCTGTACCCCGAGGAAAATCTTCACCAGATGTTCAAATAGATCACAATTACTTCGTACCTGCTACGCCTTACATATATCAGATGTGTAGCAGCGTTATGTCTTTTACTGATGCAATATGTCAGCAATTTGTCGATTACAATTCTGAAAAAGAACTTATAATATTTTTTGTGTCTTTATGCCGGCCATATTCTAGGGGAGAGATCTTGTTAGAAATCGATAATCCGATACGGTCACCGAAAATATATTCAAAATATTTTTCGGACGAACGAGATTTAGTTACTTTGGTTGATAATGTGAAAGAATTGATGAAAATTATCGATACTCCAACTTTCAAAGAGATCAATGCTGAACTTAAGAGGATACATTACGAAGATTGTGATGAATATGAATTGGGAAGTGATGAGTACTGGAAGTGCATTGCAAAAGTCGTTACTTACAACGTATACCATCCCGTGGGGACAGTCAAGATGGGGAAGAGAGGAGATCCAACAGCTGTGGTAGACAATAAGCTTAGAGTAATTGGAATGGAAGGTCTGAGAGTGGTGGACGCTAGTGTGATGCCAACCATCACTAGTGTCAATACTAACGCTGCTACTATGATGATAGCTGAAAGAGCCGCAGACTTCATAAAAGAGGATTATGGTGTGAGAACAATACTTAAAAGAGATGAATTGTAAATTTTTAAATAAAGAATAATTTTACTTTATACGAATTGATAAATTTTTTTTAAACCTACTGTGGAAACAGCAAAGATATACTGGCCAGTACACCCTGCTGTGTACCAACTTATAATTTGTATCTATGCTTAACTCGAAAAACATTTCGACTCCGCGATGTAGGAATATGAGTGAGACGCTGCTATGTGCGAGTGAGTCCGCAGTAGTTTGCGCTCTAACATGACTCCCACACTACTATTACTTAACTACCTACCATCATTTGGTTCAAAGACTTTCTCTTACAAAAATAAAGACCAGACTAAAACAAATACGTGTCAACAAATTATAAAAAATATCCTACGCTCGTTACAAAATTGAATCACGTTTTTTTTATTTTTTTTGCATAAATACAATATATGCACATTGCACTCCACAAATAAGCGTAAATAACCCTTAAATTCATTAATCATCAGTTTTCAATAGTCGCCATAAAGAGTAAAAAAAATGTGCTTCAGAACTATAAATTGAATAAGGAAAAAATTGTAAAATAAAGGATTGTTAGTAAATACAACCAACCACCTATCTTGCCTTTAACGCACTCACGACAAGAAATGAGTAAGAGCTATTCTAAGCTGACAAAAGTACATACATACTTACATACATATACTTACGGCCATAATTCCCAAAAAATGGTAGCCAGAGCTTCAGAGCACTCAGCCACATTTGGAAGTAGAAGATGGTTGTACATGGTTTAAATAAAGTTCGTTGGTGATGGGTCTCCAACCGCATCGCTCAATAAGCAGTTAAAAAAAGCCCCCATACCCTTAGTCGCCACATACCACTCCCATGGGTAGAAAGGGGTAGTGACATTCTAAGCCGGCACTACACGGCAAGCGACAACGTAAAAAACACTCTTTTAATTTCATGTCATCTTATTACAAAATCAGAAAGGGGAACTTCAATACCAAATCATTACTGACAGATACAATCACAAAGCGAATGCTATAACATGATAATGAAAGCACTTACTAAGAAAGGCTGTAAGTTGAAATGATAAGCAGACATTAAATATTTTTAATGAAATCGCTTGTTTAATAATTCTGTTTGAATAAAAAAGTATGAGAATTTTCTTAACCATCCCATACAGTAAGTGATATGTAGCAGAATGGCACAAAACGAAACCCAATCGTTTCGTTACGTCTGTCTGTCCGTGTGTCACAGCAATTTATTTCCGAAACTTTTGAGACTCATGTAGTCTTTTTTATTAGTTGAAAGTTAATGAGTTTATCGTAAATGCAAACCGGTTCAAGGTTTAAGGATAAAATAAAAGAAAAAACATATAAAATGGAGGGTGCCTTATTTATAATATATAAAATAAAACTTACTAATTAACTATTTTAATTAACCCCTTTCATGCAGGGTTTGAAATATATCAGCTAACAAAGTAGTATAATAGACGGGGTAGCCAGAGCTAAGGAATTAGAAATTCCTCAATCACCTGTGTAAGAAGATTTGGAAAAGATGTTTCAATAAAGGTTGTTGTTGATGAGTCTCCAACCTCATCGCCCGAAAATCCCTTAAAACCCCAAATACCGTTAGTCGCCTTTAACGTACACCCACCGGAAGAAATGGGGTAGTGCTATTTTAAGCTGACACTACACAGCACAGCTGACACTACACAGCTTAAAGATAAATAAAATATATATTATAGATCTATTTAAGATAAAAACTAACAATGAAAATTCTTTGGAACGAAACAAAATTTACATATTATGCAGCTTTTGAGATAAAGCACATTTTGTAAACCTGTAAATGTAACTTAGTATTTCATACAAACAACTCAACTCAAACGTTGACGCCGTATATCCCCAAAGGGGTTGGCAGAGGTACCTAACAATACTTCTAATAATCACGTGAGATTGTCACCTGGTGTCCAGAGTGTTCACGTTTAGCTTAGACAGTCGCCCCCAATCACGTTTAGTACTCACGTGATAGGGGACAGGCCTATCGCCGTTTTGTACGAATACACTGTCACATTTACGACATGCTAGTCCAATGGGTAGAACACCCGCCCGAAAACAGAAGGGTGTGAGTTCCAATCTTGGGTCGGGCCTACACCAATTTGTCTTTTCTAAAGTCATATGTGTGGTTAATTTATCATGGTTGTTAACGGTGAGGGAAAACATCGTGAGGAAACCATATAGCCAAGTTGTACTTAGTCATGTGACAGTGTATTCGTACAAAACGGCGATAGGCCTACCCCTATCACGTGAGTACACTGTCCAAGCAAAACGTGGGTACCTTCTCTGGACACTAGATGGCGCTGCCATGTGAGTTCAGAAATATTGGTGCCTCTGCCAACCCCTTCGGGTTTAGACGGCGTGAACGTTTATGTTACACTGTCACATGTATACTAAGTACATGTTAGCCATGAGGGCTTCCTCACGATGTTTTCCCCCACCGTTAGCAACCTAAATGTTCTAGCTTAACTAAAACATTTCTAGATTCTGGTGACCCTTTAAGGGCTAATGGAAAACTATTAGCAAAGTATCGCATTCTCATCGGCCCTTGATGTGTTTGCAAAGTTTCAAATTAATCAGACCTCTGGAAATTGGTAAAAATTATGCTCAAAGATGCTTTTTACATACATGGATACAACCGAAGCCAATATAAGCGTGTTAAAAACAAATTTGGTTAGGCCTGACCAGGGATTTGAACCAACGTTCAATATATGTTTTTAGTTTAAGTTCTGTAATTGTACCTAAATAAATAAATAAATAAACGCCTGTCTAAAGCAAGTTTTTTTGCCTGTTTTTGTTATTTTTTATGGGCTGCAAAATGGGTGTAGTAAACAGTACAACAAGTTAGATATTTGATCTTTATTAAGCTGCTGGCATATCTGCCGCAAATCTACAAAATAAAATAATCATGAGCAGGCAATAAGAAAGAGGAACAAGTGAAATAATTTAATACATTGTCGAAGCTTATTTACTATGGACGAAACTGAAACACTACATATTACACTGCAACAAACATGAATGTCCTTTCCACTAAACCCGAGCAGATTGTTCCGAAACATATTAATTGGAAATTATTAATGAAGGACCGTTCACATATGAGAGATTTAACAAAGCAATTCCGGATATTACCGACCCTGAAAAGGATCTCCTGAAACATAACAAGGAATTGAATTGACCCATTACGCGCGGCGTCACATCCTAATATCGTTAATGTAGATTTTGTGTAATTAGAATGTTTTGTTCATGAAAACCTCATTTGGGGATTATCGCTAATCAATTACGGAATTTTTTTATTTTCAACAGCAGCAGAACTCGAACCCACGATAACCCGGGCGGGACGTTCCGCGGCCCCCTTGATTACGTATCTTTTGCGACTAACGATTGTGTCGCAAGTTGCACGATTGTCGCTGTCAATGTCAAAAATTTGTATGTGATTTGACACTTTTCACAGCGACAATATTGCAACTTGCGACACAATCCCGGTCGTTAAAGATACATAATCAGCCCCCGGAGGTCGCATGTTCGAGTCTGCTGGTGTCGAGAAAAAGATTTGTAGATTTGCAGCGCATGATTGCGTTCCCTCTTTTGATAAGCAGAATCTACTTTTAGCATATTTCCTACGTAGCTAATGATTTGTTAATAAGATGAATCAGAATCGCGACACATATCTTACTTGCTTACTTATACTCAGAGCTAAATAATGCATAAATAGGCAGTCTATGGGAGTATCTAAAAAAAATATTCCTCGTAATACTCGCAAGTTACCAACTGCTTTTTCCAAGAGTTAATCAAGTTTAACTCAAAATACCCTTAGTCACCTCATTAAAAAAACGGGTAAAAGCTAACATTATTCTAAACAAAAACTAATTTGCGCATATACCAATTCTTATATGCCGCGTAGTGCCCGCTTAGAATGTCACTTCCCCTTCCTACCCTAAAGCGACTAAAGGTATGGGGCTTTTTGAAGTGTTTTTGGGCGATGTGGTTGGAGAGCCATCACCAACGATACTTTATTTCTACCATCTTGACCCCTATCAATTCCAAATGCGGCTGAGGAGTTTCTAGCTCTGAAGCTCTGGCTACCCCTTTTTGGGACTTACGGCCATGAGTATATGTATGTTATGTACTAATTCTTCTGCCCAAAATTACCACAGAACTCACTTTACAAGCAGTAGAACCAAAAGGCACAGTGCGATTATAAAGCAAATATAGGCTTCCATTTTGTGTTAGCGTAATATTATACCTGACTAAAAACCTTCAGCCAAAACCAAGAACCCTTTTCACGAGTTAAAGTAACTAACTGCAATGCTTTGTAACAACAGAAAGGCGTTGTGTTATATTACTTAGCAAACACAACTCCACAAAACATAAAGGGATGTTTTTACAGACATTACGTCCCGATACGGAGATGTCAGCGAGCGGAGCCGCGTGGGACACTTGTCTTACTTTACAAAGCGACTGTAGGGTGGCCAATATTCTGGAAACTACAGAATGTATTTAATTATTGGAGGTACAAATATGGCTCATTCGATGTTATATTAAAAATTGGCACATACTTTGGTCAAAGAGTAAGCAGTTAGTTCCAAAGTGATAACTAGAAGATAAGTTCAATATAATAAATTAATAGTTTAAAAAACACTAAAAAACACGCTTTTATAAGTGCACTTAAAAGTCAAAAATAAATTACGGGTCGTTCAAGTTGTCTCTATTTCTGGGCTGAAGTGTAAACTATGTGCTTTTAATTATAATATTTGATTGTAAAAGCGTGGGGCGCTGGAAAAGGAAAGATTCTTTGTTTACCTTGCTAAGAAATCAAGTTAAGCGATGTTTCGGGAAGCAGGTTACAGAGATCGGCACTCTAACTAGAGTTGCAGCACCACTAGTTAAAGGCTCTATATTAAACAGTCTGTTCAAAGTACTAGTCAACAGTGGCAAAATGTAGAGTTCTTGTTCGTGTATT
The DNA here is from genome assembly GCA_963576735.1 of Bedellia somnulentella. NCBI lineage: Eukaryota > Metazoa > Arthropoda > Insecta > Lepidoptera > Bedelliidae > Bedellia > Bedellia somnulentella. The sequence continues at coordinate 1,033,557 of OY755178.1, forward strand.
TGTTTACAAGAAAGTTTTTCCTGCTCCAGCGCCCCACGCTTTTACAATCAAATATTATAATTAAAAGCACATAGTTTACACTTCAGCCCAGAAATAGAGACAACTTGAACGACCCGTAATTTATTTTTGACTTTTAAGTGCACTTATAAAAGCGTGTTTTTTAGTGTTTTTTAAACTATTAATTTATTTTATGCTTTTTAGTCTTTGCTAATGGCATATTTTAAACATTTATTTCAAATAGACGAATGAGCACGCCAGTGCTTCTGTATTGCATGGTGTCTTACCTGTCAGCTTAGAACAATCTAACTCTTCAATCTGGAGACCACTAAGTGATTTTACTCGACTTAGCGCCACATATGCCTGTCCATCCGCAAAAGTACGGGACCCTAAGTACACCACGGCGTGGTCTACCGTACAGCCTTGCATCTTGTGCACGGTAGAGGCCCAACTTAAAATCACTGGGAGCATGCGCCTTTCCACCGTACCGTAGCTGTACTTGGCCGGGAATTGGATGCCTATAGGCTGAATTAGGTGCTTGCCGTCGTTACCAAAATTAACTTTGATGGACGGGATTGTACACACAGTACAAGTACAGTTTTGTACTGTAGTTTTTACCATAGTATTCCCAGGAGTATAAGACAATTTGAACGGTCAACCCTCCCAGAGGTCCGAGTAAAGGAGCAAGGCTACTTACAACAGGGTTTCGCCCGGATCCCTGAGGTGACGCTAGCGACATGACATTTTTAACCACCCTCATGCCATTCAGCCCTCGGCACGTTTCTCACCTTGGCTTGGGTGGAATCTTTAACAAGCTACTACCCCATTTACACGTCAATATACATCGTATCGTAGTAGCGCCTGTAGCTCAGTTGGACTGATCTGATCGTATTTACAAGTTTAGCAACGCGATCTGCGGTCCGTCCACGGATGGGTAACCGCCTAGTGGTATTTATCTCGGGCGCTACCGTGCTTCGCAAGGCACGTAAAGCCGTTGGTGCCGGTTGTTATCGTAAGATAGCAGTCGTCAAGCTTTGTCAGAGACCCAAACGGGCGGCTTGATAACATCTAACGGTAAGGTGACCACTAGCCTTACAAACCTCCACCAACCCGGCTGGCCCCCGTGGTGAAGTATGGCTAATACCTTCCTCACGGAAGAGACCCGTGCCCAGCAGTGAGACGTTATGGGTTGGTAACGATACATCGTATGCTAATATTCATAATGAAATTCCAGTTCAAATCTTCCGGCTCCATCATCAGATCAGTTTGATAGTACCATATTATTGTATTCAGACCTTGAAACCTAATCGTGGTCAAAGTTCATTTCGTGGTCAAAGTTCATTACAAGATCTTTCTAACAAATCCAAATACGGCTATAATACGATCATCCATCATTAAGTTCCAGTTAATATCTTCCGGCTCCATCATCAGATGAGCTCGACAGTACCATATTATTGCATTCAGATCTTGAAACCTAATCGTGGTCAAGGTTCATTACAAGACCTTTCTAACAAGTCCAAACACGGCTATGATACGATATTTCATCATGGAATGCTAGTGCCTATCTTCCGGCGTCATCATCAGATCTTGAAACCTAATCATGGTCAAGGATCATTACAAGACCTTTTTAACAAGTCCAAACACGGCTATGATACGATCATCCATCATGAAGTTCCAGTTCATATCTTCCGGCTCCATCATCAGATCAGCTCGACAGTACCATATTATTGTATTGTCATCGAAACCACATACAACTGCCAATTTTCATAACGCTATGACCTTTAGAAGATGGTTAAATTAGTTTTCTTAGATTTGATTACATAGTTACATACATACAGGTCGACCTAATAAAAGCGTGTTAATAAAAAGCAACCGTGATAGCCCAGTGGGTAGAACACTCGGTTACCGTGCAAACGACTATTGTTCAAATCCTAGGTCGGGCCTACACCAATTTGTCTTTTCTAAAGACATATGTGTGGTTAATTTATCATGGTTGTTAACGGTGAGGGAAAAAATCGTGAGGAAACCCATATGGCTGAGTTGTACTTAGTCATGTGACAGTGTATTCGTACAAAACGGCGATAGGCCTGTCCCCTATCACGTGAGTACACTGTCCATGCAAAACGTGGGTACTCTGAACACCAGGTGACAAAGTTACGTGATGTTCAGAAGTATTAGTACCTCTGCCAATCCCTTCGGGGATATTCGGCGTGAACGTTTATGTTATGTTATGTAAGTTCAGTAAATAATATTGAAGACTGAGATACTAACATCCATATTTTTCACATATATAAGTGTCGATCTCAACAGGGATTGCACCCGTGTAGCGTCTAGCAGGGCAGAGAGTCTCTTAACCAGAGAAATACGAACGAGGTAGTCAAATGCAAATCAATTTCAAAAGCCATGTGATATCGTTTAATATTATAAAACTGGCAAACCTATATGCAATAAATATCAAGATCTTTTTATTACTATTTTCTTCGCAAATAGCTTTTCAAAAGTAGATGGTGAATAATCGATCTAGCCAGATTCCACTGTAAAAACATTATCTTTTGAAAGACTTCCATCTGTGTTTGATATGTTGTTATACTGTGATATGAAGTATAAATTGTCAATTTTCCTTTTTCTACTTTAAAAGCGTGGTGCCCCTACAGAAGATAATGGCGAAGAACGTTATAGCAATTTCCATTGTCGTATTTTGTCGTAAAGCTGCATATTTTGTTCGGCGAGCGGATCATAAAGTCGGAGTGATCAAAGACTCACTGCAAGGAAATGGCTCGCATGAAAACCTATTATTCAGTCGATAATTATGGTAAAGTTTTTTTTAATAACAAAAAGTATTTCATTGGAAATTAGAATTACATAGAAATCTTTCATTTTATAAATGAAGAAAACTAAAGAAACTCTTATAATTGAAACAACTTTTGATTTTCGGATATTTTAATCGCGTATTATAACATTATTTTACAAATAACACCTCAGTCTTCCCGTGACCATGATAACTGAAAAGTTTTCGAAACGTCGGGCTTTAAAAATAATGTTATAATACGCGATTAAAATATCCGAAAATCAAAAGTTGTTTCAATTATAATGTGCAATCGTGAAAATCTTAGAAAATACTATAAAGAAACTCTTTATTTAACACTGACCATACAGACTTATTTTTTAGGCCATGTTTTTGTCAAAACATGACACAGGTACTAATTCTATTCCTTTGATAATCGTATTACAATTCGTTCCTAGGATTACAAAGTATTTGTCTAATACGTGTAACCTCTTTGATGGTAATGGAAGGTAGACTTATCAAAGGATAAAGACTAGAATAACTCAATAATCACGTCCTTGAACACTAATCAACTTCCAAAAGTGGCTGAGAAATATCTTATTCCGAAGCTGTTAGGGGATTTATAGCCATGAATATGTATGTATATGTTGAACACTGATAACCCTGAAGAATAAAGCACATATGTGACTTTAGACAAGACACATTGCTGCAGGCCCGTTTCAGGATTTCTCACTTTTTGTAATAACTTTCGTAATGATTTGAACTTAAATTAAAAAGAATTAATTAAAAAGAAAAAATATTTTTTTGACAATAATCCTATTATTGTATGACAGAAAAATTGGAAAAGTAACAATAGGCTTACCCACTATTACATCAATGCATTATAATAAATATGAAAATATATGATATTCAGAAGTATTCAAGCTATGAGATAAGAGAAAAAGTTGAATGATTTGAAGGGCTATCGTTCATTTTAGTTTACGTACGACAATGCCAACCACTAACTGTAAAATTACCCGCATTTACAGATTACGTAATATAAATATTTTACAGGATACAAGAAGTTCCTGCCACTTCACGAAACGTACAAGATTTTTACCCTGGCATTGACCATGGGATGCATGTACCCCAATCCGGTCAACGAGAAAAAAAGATTTCTGCATCTTGGTAAGTTATAAACAAATCATTTGGGTTGTCTGGAGGAGATCGCTCGTAGTGATATTTTTTTGTAATTGTTGTTTTTGTGATGTGCAATAAAGAGTTGTTATTATAATTTACGGTGAAAATCATAAAAGAACGAAATAAAATATTGATTTACAAACAATAACGTTTTACGTTTGAAGCCCAGATTAAAAACTTTCATATAAAGGCGGGAGATTGAGAATGATGAATGTGAGGGATGAAGGTAAGAATTGTCCGAATCGTGCAATGCGTTGATAATGGTCTCTGCAAATCCCAATGTGGATAAAAGTCGTGAGTTGAAGTAAGTAAATAAGTAAACAGAGATTTCGGATTATATAAATAGTTTAGCTGTGTAGTGTCGGCTTAGAATAGCACAACCCCATTTCTTCCGGTGGGTGTACGTAAGAGGCGACTAACGGACTTGGGGCTTTTAAGAGATTTTTGGGCGATGCGGTTGGAGACCCATCACCAACAACCTTTATTCTACCATCTTTTCCCCACTCAACTTCCAAAAGTGGCTGAGGCAAATTCTAATTTCTCAGCTCTGGCTACCCCTTTTAGGGATTTATAGCCGTGAGTATATGTATATGTATGTATGATAAATAGTTTACACATCTCCAAACAGTCATAATGAAACAAACACACAAATTTGTACTAAGAGCTGAATTAAAAAGCAGTTTTGGATGTTTAGGGAGAAATTGTAGTTGAAAAAACAGTGTCAAAGTTTTGGAATTTTAAACCAAATTCATATCAATAATAATAATAAACACTTTATTGCATACAAATACACAACACACAAACAGTATTTAAAAATTACAAAACAGTAACTGTCCACAAAGGCGGACTTATCGCCTTAACGCGATTTCTTCCAGTCAACCTTTATGGTGAGGAACAAATGAACAACTCAACTCTCAATATACTACGGGTCTATATTTACTCGCATAAAAAACATTTGTCTTCATTTAATTAGGATAACGATTTTATAAATTTCTAAATAAAAATTTCTAAGCAAAACAAATAATAGCATAACTTTTTTTTTGCCTCTTATAGTTTAACGGATATACCTATAGCGTATTTTTTTAATTCATAATTGTAGTCGTAGTACATAGGTAATTCTTATAAAGTAAACAATATTTATTAATTTTTTAAAGTCAATTATCGGTAGTAATATTTTATGACCAGTATTGCGCCAAATTAATTACATTTAGCCATTTACCAAATAGGTTATATGATATAGTATTATTATTAAATTAAAGGTGCAAAGTAAATTAAGATGAAAAAAAGCTGCTTCACATAACACTTACTGCAAAAGATAGGATAGTGATATTCTGAGCCGAAACAGTTGGATCATTATTATAAACCTTTTATCATTTGTTCTTAAAAGGGCCATTTAATCTTTAAATAGCAAAGCCGAGCTTGTATACAATAATGCATTCTCAGGATAACCTACACTGCCTTTCATGAACAAGCTACCCTAATTGGAAACACAAGAAGGTTGTATCTAAGAGGGTACTCTGTTTAACGCGTCTCAGTTAAATTAAGTTTGACGTAAGATCTCTGTTTGAGACTTGAGAGGAATTGTATATTATTTGGCCTGTGTCTTATTTAAATAACTGAAAATTTACCGTTCTAGAGCTTTCGGATTATTTTTTCTTTGTCCTGCCTTAGTCTGTCAAATAGTTGGAAGGTCCTGTGGTTTTTGTTTCACGTTTAATAAAATATACATACTTCCATATACTCCCTATTAATCCCTTGCAGGGGTAGCCAGAGCTAGGGAATCAGAAACTCTTTAATCATTTTTGGAAGTAGCGTGGGGAGAAGAAAATGAAATATAGGTTGTTGGTGATGGGTCTCCAACCGCATCACCCAAAAACTTAAAAGCCCCAATACCGTTAGTCGCCTCTTTCGTACACCCAGTAGAAGAAATAAGGTAGTGGTATTCCAAGCTGACACTAAACAGCTATAGTAATAAAATATACGTTGAGAAAATGTAGATTAATACTTTTATGTTAGTATATGTTAAATCGAATTCCTAGAAACAGCTAATAAACGCTTTTCTTCGCTTTTTATCTATTTATTTCTATATTACGTTTAATAGTTCTGTTTAGACTTTATATTTGCTTGATTGACAATACAGTTATAAATAAAAAAAATGTAACTTGTCGTGTGTAACTATAACTAATAAATAAAGAATAAAGAGAAATTTCGACACAGGCGGGAATCGAAATTTTTCTTTCCTTTATTTATTCTTTATTTATTAGTAATAATCCCCACATGAGGTTTTCATGAACAAAAATATTTAAATTGTGTGTAACTAACTATAGTTACTAAAAATATTCCTTTTGCCTAATAACTGAATACTTTCAAAAAATATATATAAATGTTGAAGAAATTAATTTTAATTGACCCTCACGTCTTTTAGCAAACATGAGTTAACGCTGGATGTAAATTAATATGCGTAACATTTTATTGTAAGGACTCGTTAGCGATAATATTTTGTCACGGATATTGTATATCATTTCCCCACCTTCATTACCTAGTTTCAATTCAAGATAACTTTTCAGGTTTGTTGTTTTTAACCATGATGCCTGTCTACTACATGTGGTGTTTTGACGTGTATTTCTGTTTGCAAAATAGAGACCTCGATAATTTGACTAGGCAGCTCTCTATCGGCGTTCCTGTCATGTTTTGTCAATTTAAGGTAATAAAAAAACCTTCTATACACATAGAAACAACAAGTTAGGAAATATAAATCTTGGAATAGAGTACAACCTGCCAGTGTCCCATACATGAAATTTTCTTTTCGCCTTTCTGAGTAGTGGTCTACTTAACTTAGGTGTTATTTAAACGGTTAACTAACTACATACATACATATACTCACGGCTGTAATTCCCTAGAAGGAGTAGCCAGAGCCAAGGAATTATAAATTCCTCAGCCACTTTTGGAAGTTGAGTGGGGAAAAGATGGTAAAATAAAGGTTTTCGGTGATAGGTCTCCAACCGCATCGCCCAAAAATCCAATAAAAAGCCCCAATACCCTTAGTCGCCTCTTACGACACCCGTGGGTAGGAAGGGGTAGCGACATTCTAAGCCGGCACTACACGGCAAACTAACTAACTAATTACTACAAATCCCAATATCAAATTATTTTTAAGTTGAATGGATTTTGTGAATAAATGTTTATATTTTATTTGAATACATACATATTTCTAAGCTATAAGAGCTATATATTTACTGCCCAATGTAAGGCTTTCTGTCCATTGACTGCAGTTATTTACCACAGATGTTTATTATAAACTTGCTCCGGAAAGAAATGAAAGCAATATTCGATGAAATAAATGCTGATTATGAGAGATACAACGACATGGACGACGACTACAAAGCCATCGTTGAAGATAATAGAAAATCGTTGCAGAAACTGCAAACTATTTGGACGTCCGTGGTTTTGGTTACTGTCTCTGCGTTCCCGTTGATGGCAATTATCTCAACTGTTGAGCATTATCTTTTTAAAGATCCTAAGCGGTAAGTACTTAAATACATTATATGCAACATTAATACTCGAGCTGTGTGCGTTGATAGTCCAGTGGGTAGAACACCCGCCCGAAAAACAGAAGGGCGTGAGTTTCTATCCCGGGACGGGCCTACACCAATTTGTCTTTTCTAAAGTCATATGTGTGGTTAATTTATCATGGTTGCTAACGGTGAGGGAAAACATCGTGAGGAAACCCACATGGCTGAGTTGTACTTAGTCATGTGACAGTGTATTCGTACAAAACGGCGATAGGCCTGCCCCCTATCACGTGAGTACACTGTCTAAGCAAAACGTGGGTACCTTCTCTGGAAACTAGATGGCGCTTGCCATGTGAGTTCAGGAGTATTGGTACCTCTGCCAACCCCTTCGGGGATAAACGGCGTGAACGTTTACGTTTATGTTTATGTCTGTGTGCGTATAGCCAAACTTTAGCTTTGTATAAATTGATTTGACATCATTAATTTTAATTTTAATGCTGCCTAAATATAAACTACATTGGGCAGAATATTTTCGTCCTTCAAATCTTTTAGTCACCTCCAAACTACTCACAATACTCTTTTTCACTGATATTTCTTGCTGATTTACTACTCCATTTACTAGGGATAATTTTCATTAAGTTTCATGCTTCACGAAGTCGACGTGCCCTTCATCCGCGAACGCCGCTACGACACTCCGTACTTCGAGTGCCTCTTCGCCTACATGGTGTACATCTGCTTCGTCCTCATCCTCTGCTACCTGAGCTACGACGGCATCTTCTTCCTCTGCATCTACCACGTCTGCTTGAAACTGAACATCATTGGTCATTCTTTGATGAAGGCATTCAAAACTGATGATGTGGAGGCTATGAGGAGGTCCATTGCTGGGATTGTTGAAGATCAGTGTAGTACGTTGAGGTAATTTTGATAATTATGCTAATTTTGAATAGAAACTAACGTATTCATGTTTTAGTGTATTGTTAGTAAATAATAAAAATGACATTGTATAATTCTAGTTAGGAAGCAACCTTAAAGTGATTGGATTCTCATACCATTAATAACCAAACCAATAACTAACGTAAATATAAAAAGTACATACATACATACATATACACACGGCTGTAAATCCCTAGTAGGGGTAGCCAGAGCTAAGCAATTAAAAATTCCTCAGCCACTTTTGGAAAGTTGAGTGGAGAAAGAAGGGAAAATAAAGGTTGTTGGTGATGGGTCTCCAACCACAGCGCCCAAAAATCCCTTAAAAGCCCCAATACCGTTAGTCGCCTCTTACGTACACCCACCGGAAGAAATGGGGTAGTGCTATTCTATACACACTACATCCGACACTACACAGCATATAAAAAGTAGTTCAGCCAAATTATAATTGACGCATCACCAAAAAACATTTACTTTAGATTCTTTTCCGCACTCAAATTCTAAAAGTCGCTGTGGATTTTTTTGTTCTGAAGCTCTGGCTACCCCTTCCAGGGATTTATAGCCATGAAATATGTATTTAAGTAGATATCTTTGCCAAAACAATTTAATTGTATTTCTTTAATAATAGATTTACTTCCAGATTCGTAGCAAGAATTCAACACGAGTACCAATGGTGGCTAGCTCTGGTGTTCAGCTTGACAAGCATTCAAATTTGTATGGATATGTACCAGATCCTTATATCATCGGTAAGCATACCACGCGTCAGTGGTTTAGTAGTAGAGCGTTTGGTTCACAGTTCGACGTTCTCAGATTTAGTTACTCACAATTGGTAGATTTATCTCAGTCTTGTAGGATATTGAAGTCTAAAATAACTGATAATTTGAAATCAGATGGTTGCGTGCTTCGAAGGATACATTATGGCGTCGGTTTTAACTATCAGGGTTGATTTTATTAGTCTGCCAATCCGTCAAAGCCATCTTGATGGGCAGATACACTCATAAGAATGAACTATAATAAAGATAAAAATCAAAAATTACCTATGTATTTTAGAGGCACAATAAGCTTTTAGTATTAAGTCGGATCGGCGCGTGATGAGCAAATTGCCGCACGTTGGTACACGGCCGCCACAAAAACCTTGCTGCGCGGTCGCAACGCCACTGATCGGATCGAGAATTGCGTCAGGGGAGAGGGGGTGAATATTTAGGAAGGTACATAAGTGCTTGAATTGGTGTGGCAAGGGAAAGGCAATAAAGAATTGAATTAAACTTTTGTGTGAGCAAATTGCTCATAGCGCGCCTTCTCACGGGTTAAGTAGTAATGGAATAAAACTGTGATTGGTTGTAGGGCCACAAAGTGTTGCAGTGTCAGAAATACACTACCCTAAGTATTGTGGATATCCCTTTCATAAAGCACAGGTTCTCCTTATACAAGGAGACTGGGACCAGTAGTTTAACCATTTTTATAAAGGCCTTAAAAAGAAACGATTTTCAAAATCATCATTTTTGTATCAGTTTATATACTTTCAGGGAGGAGATATCGACCCTAAATATATAATTTTTGGGTTCGCAGCCGTACTGCATATATTCGTGCCATGTTTCCTTGTATCGAAAATGTCAGCTACTGTAAGTACAATTATCTAGATTGAACAATTATTGAGATAGCCACTACGTTAATGGAATTATGACTTAGACAATAGCTACTATCTTGAAAATATACCTTCCTAAATATATTTTTACATATCTCCCAAAATGTAAACCAAAGCTTTGGAACTGATCCCTTCTCATCCACTTAAGAATTAAACAGAAAAAATATTCTTAAAAAGCTTGTAGGTTTGGGCGATGTGGTCGGAGAGCCGTTACTGAGGACCCTTCTTTCAATTCTAGCTTTTCCTCACTCAACTTCCAAAAATGGCTGAAAAATTATTATTTTGAAGCTCTGGTTACCCCTTTTAATGATTTGTAGTCGCGAGTGTATGTATGTTATTTGATAATATTTTATTATTTTCTCTCAACATTGATAACGATAATAAGTAGACGCTTGAAAATCGAACAAACATATGTTATTATCTAGTAATTATCTTTAAAAAATAGGGTGCAGATTATGGTTATCGGGGTTTTAACATTATTTTCTTATTCAGGCAGAAACCCTAGCAAACAAGGCGTACTGCAGCCGCTGGGAGCTGGTGCCCGATACGTCTCTGCGCCGCAGCATCGCCATCATCATCATGAGGTCGCAGAAACCGCTCAACATCGTCGCCATCAATATGATCACCTTCAATATGCAGTTGTTTGTTTCGGTATGTTTATTTCTTATTTACTAACAAACTAGGTTACAGCAAAATAAAAATTGGAGAACTGTTTACTAAAACTCTGAACACTAGCTACCACCATACGGTGCTAGACCCAACTGAGAGAGCGGATTCTGTTTCTGCTCCTCATAACAACACTTTCACGAAGACTGAAAATGTAAACAAGATTCGAGGTGACCACAATGAAGCTACGAAAAAAAATCAACAACAAGTGAAAAATTCGATATCTACAAAAAATCTACAGGATCCCACCATACCTCAGGGAGGCGACCAACTAAGGGAATTTAAGGAAGATATGAAAAAATTAATATCGGAATTCACTAACGCGCAAAAAGGAGAGCTAAATGAGGTCAAGGCTGCCCTTAAGGAGATTCAACACACAAATCGTAATATTGAAAATGCTATTTCTCACCTTACGCTGCAGAACGAAGGGCTACAAAAACAAATTACTTCTTTGGAGAACCAAGTGTTGGAAGACAGACAATATATTATTTTATTGGAGGACAAACTAGAGGATATACAGAATGCAAGTCGAAAAGCCCGTATCGAAATAAAAAATGTACCTAAAATAGATAACGAAGAAAAAACAGACCTAATAAATGTTGCTATTCAACTTTCTGAGACCATTAACTCCAAAATCTGTAAATCTGTCTTAAAGGTGTGTACCGAGACCGGGGTAGGAAAGCTGGTCAAAAAATACGCCAATAATAGTGGAGCTTACTTCTGCTTTGGTAAAAAACGATATAATGAAAAACGACAAAATCTTCTCCATTAAGAACCGGGAGAAGCTATGTGCAAAACATGTGGGACTTAAATCTAATGAAAATACGCAGATCTTTCTCTCAGAGCACCTGACTGCAAAGGATTCCCGACTGCATTTTCTGGCCCGTGATTTAAAAAAATCTAAGCCATATAAATTTTGTTGGACTTCAAACGGAAAACATATTGTTAGAAAAACTGAATAGTCCCCATTAGATTTAATCAAAAAAGAAGAACAAGTACAACACCTCATGCACAGGACTGACTAGTCTTGGTGTTTCATCTTTCTATTGATATTCAAATGCGTTTTGCCGATGAGTATACCTTTCTATTTGATTGTATAAAATTTATTGCCGCCATGATGCTGTTTTTGTATTATATTAAATGTTGCATAAAGCAATCTGTACCCAAACTCACCCACATTCACCACAACCGATTACACACGCATGCACAAATACACATCTGTGGAAACAGCAAAGATATACTGGCCAGTACACCCTGCTGTGTACCAACTTATAATTTGTATCTATGCTCAACTCGAAAAACATTTACACTCCGCGATGTAGGAATATGAGTGAGACGCTGCTATGTGCGTTTGAGTCCGCAGTAGTGTGCGCTCTAACATGACTCCCACAGTACTCCCCTCCTAGTCGATACGATGATATCAAAGCTAGGAGGTACCTATAACCAATTACCAAATTCAGTGTGAGCAATGAGGCCGGTGATTGCATGCCTGTAGATGCTCTGCTGAATGAATGGTGTGGTGAGGTAAGCGAGGAATAGAAGTTGCAGGTAGATCGAGAAATTTAGTGGAAAGAAGCGTGTGTTCTTATCGAGGGGTCACCACTGTGGAAACAGCAAAGATATACTGGCCAGTACACCCTGCTGTGTACCAACTTATAATGTGTATCTATGCTCAACTCGAAAAACATTTACACTCCGCGATGTAGGAATATGAGTGAGACGCTGCTATGTGCGTTTGAGTCCGCAGTAGTGTGCGCTCTAACATGACTCCCACACATCATCATCAGAAACCAAATCTGCTACTATCGCATCAAATCTCACTTGTGCATCACACCTCTAACTCATTTTTTTACATCGATATGTCTTAACTCATACAAAAACCACCTAACTCTTATGTTTCTAAGCACTTGCTTATCGAAAATTGTATTCTTACATGAGTGATACAATAATAAATATAAATAACGAAATCGATCGACTTGGAATTGCGCGCGAAAAAAACATAGCATTAAAGAAAAGTGACTTGACGATAATCTCACAAAATATCCGAAGTATCTACAGTAACTTTAATGATTTCCAACTAACTTTATCATATTTTGCGGTAGATATCGATGTGTTTGTCTTAACAGAGTCCAGGATTAACTTGAATAAACCGCTTTCTGTCTTGTCTGTCTATAACGTGTACCATACAAACTATCTGAAAAATCACAATGACGGTGTAGTAGTCTATATTAAAAAAGCATTGAGACATAATATAAAGGAAATCAAATTTTCTCTGGCATCTTGCCTACAACTTTATATATTAAATAACACTGTGCTTTGTATTTATAGATTCCTTCCTATCAAATATTAATGCAGAAACTTTTATTGACTAACTGAGTGTACACCTTGAAACACTTGATACATCCACAAACAATATTATTATTACAGGAGACATCAATATAAACATAGCTTCAAAAAGTTTCGAACATCATCATGAGGGAAAAAATAGGACTTGATACTTCAATGCTTTCCACGTACGGTTTACTTGCCAGTCATACCTTACCTACAAGGGGTAAAAATTGTTTAGACCATTTTATGTTAAAATTGAATAAACCTTAAATCCTTGCAACATTTGCCATCTTACATACAACTACGACAGACCACTACACCATGTTTTTATCTATAACAAACATAAATTAAAACATATCTGTACAAAAAACTAAAAAGGTGAGTAACTTCGATCAAGCACTAAATCAATTAAATATCAAAAACTTGGCAGAATTGTTGTATTGTGATAATCCCACTGAGGTGGTGAACCGTCTAATATTTAGTATAACTGAAACACTTAATGATAATACAGTCATCAAGAACATTCCGTTTCCGCTCCGTACTATAAAGCCGTGGATGACTTCAGGAATCTTACGATGTATTAGAAATCGGAATAACTTACAGAAAAAAGCGCGAAATGATCCTTTTAATGATATAGTTAAAATAACATATAACAGATATATAAAATACTGTAGAGAAAACATGATAGGGAAGTATTAGCAAAAACAGTAAACAACAATAAAAAAACTTTGGAAGAATAATAAAAATATCACAAATACTAGAAAAACTAAGGATTCATGTACAGAGTTAATAAACCTTGAATCATCTCCTACTGAATCAGCAAATTATGTAAATAATTTTTATGTACAAATTCAGCTTACTTTCAAATTGGATTTCGCCAAAAAAAATCCACAGAAGGAGCAGTATCAGCGCTCTCAAGTTTTATCATTGAGCAACTTGACAAACAAAAGAAGTGTTTGGCTGTATTTCTCGATTTAAAAAAGCTTCCGATACCGTTTCTCTCCCCATCCTTATACACAAGCTAAATAAAATTGGAATAAGGGGACCCCGTTACAGCTATTCACTGACTAACTGTCTGGCAAAAGGCAGAAAGTAAAATTGGAGGATGTCACCGGTGAATCCGAGGAGGTGTCATACGGCGTGCCACAGGGAAGCGTCCTTGGCCCGACCTTATTTCTAATATATATTAAAGATTTATGCAATATGCTAGTCCAGGATGCCAAAATATTTTCCTTTGCCGATGACACCACTGTCGTGTTCGCTGGAGATTCCTGGGATCAGATCAGAATCAGTACTGAGTTGGGGTTAAGGGAAATGAAAAAATGGTTACATAAAAATATTTTGATACTTAATGCTAGTAAAACTAACTACATGTGCTTTAGTATCTACGATAATACACAACCTGCAGGCAGTTTCACTGTTCGGTTACATAATTGTAATAATGTTAATTGCTCCGTAAGTCCATTAGATACCCAAAGTACATGTCCTGTTTTGCAAAAAGTACAACAAACCAAATACCTAGGCATTTTTCTGGACCAGCTTCTATCTTGGTATCCACATCTTGAGCATGTCATGCAAAAAAAAAGAAAACTGACGTATATCTTTAAAACACTACGACACGTGATTCCAAGTTGCGGCACTGTACAAGGAAAAGGTCGTTCTAGAGATCTCTTAAAGGAAATTTATGTGGCTTTGGTGCAATCGATCACTCGTACTGTATCACGTGTAGCGTGCGCAGCGCGGCCTCATCAAGGTCATATTCTTTAAGAAAAGGAGATTTTCTACTGAAAAACTATACCTTCTCTCTGGTTTGTTATCAGTTAGGAAACTATATGTTATGCACTCCGTATTAAAGCTGCACAAAACATTATAGTTCAATCCTCCAAGACTCTTCAAAGAAGAAAATACGTTCCTTGTAAAGTTCCAAAAACAAACACTGTTTTTGCTGGACGGCAGTTTAATAAACGTGTTGCACTCATATACAATATGTTGAATAGTGATTTGGATATATATCCTAAATCATTTTATGATTGCAAAAAAAATGAATGTCTATATGATTCGAGGATAGAACATATGATGAGGTGGAGTCACTACTCCAAGAATGATAGAGGTTTGATTATAATATGTATATATACAGTCACACGTCCTAGCATTTACTCACACACACACACACACACACACACACACACACACACACACACACACACACACACACACACTCATATACAAACTATTTAGTTAATAAATTTATTTTGATAAGTTAAATTAATTTATTGTAGTACAGTTCTCCAAAATTAATAATGCGCATAGAAATAGGATTCGATGATTCCATGCCAATTTTCGTGATGTTCGATAAGTCCAAAATGCGAGGATATCCACACGGTTGCGAATATGCTACAATCTTTGTTGGATTGATTTACTTCGAAAATTACATACATACATACATATACTCACGGCTATACATCCCTTAACGGGGTAGCCAGAGCTTTGGAATGAAAAATTCCTCAGCCACTTTTGGAAGTTGATTGGGGAAAAGATGGTAATAATAAATGTTTTTGGTGACAGGTCTCCAACCACATCGCCCAAAAATCACTTAATAAGCCCCTATACCCTTAGTTGCCTCTTACGGGTAGAAATGAGGTAGTGTTATTCTAAGCCGACACTACACGGCTAGCCGACACTACACGGCTAGCCGTGTACTACTTACAAAATTGTATACTTCGAAAATTGTATAGTACTTTTAAAACCTTGTCCCTTGAAGTCTTGAGCCATCGTGCAAAATTTGGCTGTGATTGGATTAACCGTTTAAGAGGAGTTCTGTGACAACCCTAATACAAAAGTAAGTAGGGAGTAAATGGATAAAGTTAAAATTAAATTCACATTCGAAAACAAAACCAACGAAGGGTTTATGATTATAGATCTATATAATTCCACACAGAGAGAACACGTGCGGTCACCAACAATATGTAAAGAACTCGGACCAACTACCTAAAGACAGATAACGCGCGTGGCACCCTATATGTCTCTCCTTCGCACAATCGGTGTTGACACAAAAACAATTTTGCCTCGCTTGTGGTAATTTGGTAAGGCTTTTCTCATGCTTTCAATAACGACAAACAAATAATGTTACCGAAAGTATATGGCAAATACATAAATTATGAGCAAACAATAAACTAAAATACAACACATACCTACTAACAATGACTAATCAATAAATAGACAACAATCACCAGATTTTTGTGTTTTCTTCCCAACGAGTACCACCAATATCTGTACCATGGCTACTCGGTGGGAATAAAAACGTGGTTTAAAAATCATTCTAATAGGGTAATAGATCAATAATATTTTTGTTAAAATAAAACAACTCTTTAAATCAAATATTCATTATAATTTAATACACGTTAGCTTAGTCAAATTCATCATAGTTTAAATCAACAATCAAAGTTACTGTCTTTTGAACCATATTTTTTTTAGTTCCAAATACTTTCCTTGTTCATAGTAAAAATCTTATTCACATGATGAATTCTTACTTCTATAGATTATTGAGATTTTGAAGTGGGTAGCACCGTTGTTTTTTGTTATTGAAGGTTATGTTTAGAATTAAATCAAAACACAGGTAAAACGTATAAATGACAGCATATCTTCTATTGTGAATCTAATAAGGTTCATAAACTGTAAATATATTCCGAGTTTCCATTGATACGCCACTGTGAAGTGTTTCATCTGGGGCTTTTTACTCGCTTCAATAACTGCAGCCCAAAACTTCGCATCTAACCATTTCTACAGCACAAACACATAAACAAGGTCTCTGTCCTAAACAAAATTACAACCTACGAGTCCAAAATATGATTTTTTGCACGTATTTAAACAAAATAATCTTAAATCATCAAAGGTAAACAAAGAGCTTATTATTCTGACGAATTTTCTACAAACTGTCAAGAGTGACAGTTTGTAGAAAACAGGTTACACCGTAAGGGACAAAAAATCACAGTACTAACTCTTTCTAACTTTAAGAGTTTTATAATTAGCTATCCTTTTCTTGCTCGTCGTGACATATTCTTTATCTCTCTAGTTGTGTATGCTCTAAGGTAAAGAAAGACGATTAACATTGACGGACCTTTGACAGCCCGGCGACCGCCACCGCCCGCCCTAATTGTTTTCGTTTGAGAACACATGATATTCACTCGTATTGCTTTAAAACAAGTTGCAAAATGCAAGTGCATCGTTTTGGGTGCTCACGATTCAATTATTTGGGTTTTTGCATTATTAATTTTGGAGAACTGTAAGTTAATTTAATTTTATTGTAATAATAATTTTTACTGTTTTTATTCTTAGATAGGAGAGATGTCTCCAAACACAGACTTTTAAGTTTAAATGGAGCTAAAAAAAATCGATTTTCTGGCCTTAGAAGTATTTTTACAGAAAAAATATTTTGTTTGTTATTTCAATGGAAGATGATGGGTGGAAATTAATGAAAGACTCTAAGACTAAACAATCTATTCGTATGCCCAAAAAATATCCAACCATTTTCTATCCGCTAACCTTTTGGGAAAATAGTGACTTATTATGCACACACGACACAAGAACTTTATATATGCCGATTTCAATTCAACTCAATTGCAATGTTGGTGAAAATTTGTGTACGTATATACATATATTTGGATTTTGACAATACAAACATTAAAGCACAGAGTTAGGCAACAAAATATCACGAAACTTTGTAATATTGCACGGATCCTACATATTGTATTCTCTTTCTTTATATACTTTTCCAACTCTACTCACCCGAACATATCTACTCATCAAACGAGACAGTTAATAATCGTACAATAATAAATAGGTGAGAAAGATAAAGCCAAGTATCGTCTATACGCCAAATGGAAGATTTACCCCAAGGGATAAAGGGAGCTTTGGCTTGGAATGTATTGTGCAGAATAAAAAAATGCAGCAATGAGGTAACAGCAGCAGCCCAGCTTTGGTTGTCAGTCGAAACAGCCGCAGGGAAATATAGTGCAGTGCACGATGTCAGCGACGCGATGGAAGACAAATTATGGTGGAGAAAACAAAACAAAAATCAAATTTTGTTTAGTACCATGTTGCGTTTGCGAAAATGATATATAATTTAATTAATAATAAACATATGTTGTAAAAATATATGTGTTACAAGCATCTGTTTAAATCAGCGGATTAATTAAGTTGTTGACTAAACGCCGGTTCTTAATAAAAAGGTCAAAAATCGGTGAAAGGTCATTAATAACATTGAATATTACATACATACATACATATACTCACGGCTATAAATCCCTTGATGGGGTAGCCAGAGCCCTAAGGAATAAGATATTCCTCAGCCACTTTCGGTAAGTTGAGTGGGGAAAAGATGGTAAAGTAAAGGTTGTAGGTGATGGGTCTCCAACCGTTAGTCACCTCTTGCGCACACCCACCAGAAGAAATGGGGTAGTGCTATTCTAAGCCAACACTTCACAGCAATTGAATATTAATAACATTTATTCACTTCTCAATTCTCATAAAAAGGCCGTTGTATTACACTAAGCTGCGCCTAAAATTTATTGTAAAAAATAATATAAAATTTCTAGAATAAAACCACAAAACCAACGAAAAAAGTAAATACCATTTAAAACCGCCTCGCCCAATAATTACATCGCATATCGCGCATCCAACATTTGCATGTCCGAAAGACGATTGTGAAATAAAGACTTAATTCCCTCGCGCCACTCTGTGCACTGCTTTTTATATTTATTACTCGGTTTTTTGAAACTGTTTGAACCCGGATGTTTCTGTTTCAGGTCATGCAGACTTCGTACTCCGTGTTTACTTTGCTCCGCTCTTAACTAGCCAGCGCGTTCTAATTACATCTTTAGTAAAGTCACTACTAGTAAAATATTACATTTGGTCTTTTTCTGTAGTTGAATAGGAGTAATAGCTTTGGGTTAATCGCTATATACTTCATGTGTTTTATTTTAATTATCCGTTTATTCAGTTTCATTTTTTTTCTAAATAATGCTAGTTTAAGTTTAATATAACATACATACATACATATACTCACGGCTATCAATCCCTAGAAGGGGTAGCCAGAGCTAAGGAATTAGAAATTTCTTAGCCACTTTTGGAAGTTGCGTGGGGAATAGATTGTGAAATAAAGGTTGTTGGTGATGGGTCTCCAACCGCATCGCCCAAAAATCCCTTAAAAGCCCCAACACCGTTAGTCGCCTCTTACGTACACCCACCGGAAGAAATGGGGTAGTGTGGTGTTTAATATAAATATCTGAATATCAATGTATAGATTAAAAACATATTCTAACGCAAAAAAAAAACAAATTTTAATACATGACCATACCGTGTAAGATCTAATATTGTGTGTTGGGCAACAGAACTAGTACGATACTGCGTCGTGCTTTGCGGGGCAGAGCATGGCTGCGCAGCAAACATCCCCGGCTTTTTGTCAACTGCAAACTTATTAAATCCTTTTTACCCGGTTGGCAAATATTAACCCATGTTTAATTGTATAGTTATACAGAACATAAACATAAACGTTCACGCCGAATATCCCCGAAGGGGTTGGCAGAGGTACTAATACTTCTAAACATCACGTGACTTTGTCACCTGGTGTTCAGAGTACCCACGTTTTGCATGGACAGTGTACTCACGTGATAGGGGGCAGGCCTATCGCCGTTTTGTACGAATACACTGTCACATGACTAAGTAAAAACTCAGCCATGTGGGTTTCCTCACGATGTTTTCCCTCACCGTTAACAACCATGATAAATTAACCACACATATGTCTTTAGAAAAGACAAATTGGTGTAGGCCCGACCCAGGATTTGAACACTAGTCGTTTGCACGATAACCGAGTGTTCTACCCACTGGGCTATCACGGTTGCTTAATTGTATAGTTGTTATATCTAATTTCATCATTGCTGTTTTGAGACCCGCAATTTCACCATGTTTAATTAGGGTTTACATTACATGTACAAGCAAATTTTGGAAATGATTTTGAAAAATAAAGTCGTTAGTGATGATTCTCTTTCCAAATCATCCCAGTTGTACATAAAAACTATTTTCTTTAAGTGTCGGCTTAGAATAGCAAAACCCCATGTCTACCCGTGATTATCTTTCAAAACTAATTAAAATAGAGATTTCTCAAATTATTGCTAGGAGATGTTGGTTTAAACCTATACCGACGATTGCTCCAATTGTAAAACGATTGTTTCAAATTACAACGTTTTGGTTTGTACATTCACGTAAACGGCCTAACATTGTTTAACAAAGTAATAGAGTACCAAAAAATTGGTGATAACATCACATCTCCATTTATAAATTGCAACTGTGTGTAAATTTTAGTTATGAGTAGGTAGACAAGTAACAATGCAAGTAAATGAACGTGTAACCTTATAAAAAACGTAAGTAAATTAGCGTAAAGTGTTGCCTCCATTCGTGTTCTCATAACAAAATTTCACCGCCATCCTTTATGCAAACCAGCGCTTATTTCAGCAACGTTTTAATTATTCATTCACGCGATGCAGTGGCTCTGGCTACCTCATAATTATTTTAAATAAATCAACGCGCGCTGATTGACCTACTAGCTCGGGGCCCTATTATTGAAAATGCACGAAAACTATTCATTAGCTAGGTACTTATGTTATCTACACACCTACCTATACCTATAGGTATAATAAAAAAGGGGCTGATTGTAAAATCAATAATTCCTCAGCCACTTCTATTAGCTTTTATTTAATTTATTCAGATACAAAATATGTAAAGGGAGATATAATTGATTACTTTATTACAAAAACTCGTTATATTTACCGAATACATACATACATATACCCACAGCTATAATTCCCTAGAAGGGGTAGCCAGAGCCAAGAAAGTATAAATTCCTTAGCCACTTTTGGAAGTTTAGTGGGGAAAAGGTGGTAAAATAAAGGTTTTTAGTGATGGGTCTCCAACCGCATCGCCCAAAAATCCCTTAAAAGCCCCAATACCGTTAGTCGCCTCTTACGTACACCCGCCGAAAGAAATGGGGAAGTGCTATTCTAAGCCGACACTACACAGCTTTAACCTTAATATTGGTATGAAAATATTGTGAATAATTTATATGTCATAATTATAACCGTGATAGCGCAGTGGGTAAAACATCGCTTATCCTGAAGACGATGAGAGTTCAAATCTCGAGCCGGGCCTACTACAATTTGTCTTTTCTAAAGTCATATGTATGTTTAATTTATCATGGTTGTTAAAGGTTAGTGAAAACATCGTGAGGAAACCCACGTGGCTGTGTTGTTAGTCATGTGACAGTGTACTCGTACAAAATGACGATAGGCCTCCCCCTGTCACGTGAGTACACTGTCTCTGAATACCAGGTGACAATGTAATATATTAGCTCCTCTGTCCACCTCTCTGGGGTTATAACTGCGTGAACGTTTGAGTTTCTATGTTATTTTTTTTTGTTATTATGCAGTATTTATTGTCACGTGATAACTGAGATAAGGAGGGCGGGAAATGAATTGAATTCTTTGACGGTCACAAGTCGTGTGTCAGAATGATGTATGGTTTGGTTAAACAGAAGCCCAAAACGCTTATTACTTAGAATCAGTTATGACTTAAAATTAAACTGTCGGGTAAAATTTATTTATTTATTTGACAAACAGACGGTACACAATATTTCAAATAAAATAAAAATACAGAGAAGTTCTTGACATATAAAGTTTCTATCAATTGTTATACAGACGATACAGAAAAGCGCAAATTAAAATAGCTATTGAAAACAAAACAATGATACATCAGTTGTAATATGGATAATTTATACAGATGAAATTAAGTAAGTTAAATGAATTATATTGTCATTCCCACCGGACCAAGCAAACACTACAAGATTACAAAATATGCAAAGAGATTTTAGGAAATAATATAGATAATAGGAATAAAATCTTTAAATCATAACTTGCAAATTAATTAACTTATTTATAATACTCGTATCATAACATCAACTCTTACCATACTCTTTCGTATATCTACCTAAATGAGTTACTTTTTCTAAGTAGGTAAGTGCATTTGCTCATATGCCCATATGGGTAGGGTATACACCCCCTGTCACAACTTTGGGTATAATACTAACACTAATGGCTCTTAAATAATTATATTTTTAACTCGTCTCTAACACAGTAATAGAGTTTCAACTCAGCAAAGTGCGGATTGAATAAAATATAATGCATTTGCAACTCAAATACTTTTAGTTTAAACTAATGAGAAATGACTTTTTTAAAAACCTTTTCAACTTAACTGCATGCAGAATTACTTTTTAATTTGTGAATAAGTAAAAATTTCACAGACAGATGTGAATATATGAATGTAACAAAATTTTTCCCAGTTTCGTAGTCATTTTGTTAGCGTAGAAAGTCGCAATTTTCGAGGGACATGTGGTTCTAATTTTGACTCCCGAAAAAAGGCTTCCATACTATATATTTCAAAGAAAGATAGAAAAAATTTGTACTGTGCTTCATCCGACAATATTGCTCTTTTTAGTTAATAACCTCACATTTCCACTCTTTTTGTATCGACATTGTTTTCACTTTACTTTTTTACAAACATTTATGATTATGACACGTGAATCACTATTACTTAACCTGTTTGTGTGTCTGTTTCTTTAATATTACTAATAACCTGGATAGGTACACTACCATTAATCACTTCAGATAAAACCAACGCAATACCCGGTTCTGGGTACCTATACGCCTCTAAAAATATCAAGTATTCCCTACACACAGAGCCACTAAGAAAATACTTACATCTTTTGAAAATTAACAAACGCTAGGAAATGTTGCATTGTAAATGTTCAGACCGGTGCCGTGTCAAACTTGGCGGTCAGATTTACATTGTGATAAATTACTTTGTTGAAAATAGCTTATCTCGAATATAAATCTGTGGTCGCCATTGTATTGTATTCTCGAAGCCGCTTTTTATAACCATTTGTTATCGTTTCAGCATTTCTGGTTGTGTGAAACAAGTTTTGTTAAACTAGCACATACGATTTTTTATTTACGAGGGCTGCTATTTATGTATCCGGAACTGGCCACTTACAGAACAATAATTTAAAAAGTAATTACATCATTTAAAAATAGAACTCTTTAGCTTTAGAATACATTTATTTTTATGTGACTGTCAATTGTTTTCACATCGTAGCGTCATTTTGAAAATTGCGTGTCTTCACCACCATGGATTTAACTCGTGAACATTTTCGTGCCATGATTTTTTACGATTTTCGGCGTGGTCTAACTCAAAAACAGTGCATCGATCAGCTTACTTCAACTTTTGGGGATGAAGCACCCTCAAAGACCACTGTGTATCACTGGTTTAGCGAGTTTAATCGTGGACGATCTAAGCTTACTGATGAAATTAAAGAAGGTCGCCCTAAAACGGTCGTTGTACCTCAAAACATCGATGCTGTCCGGGAACTAATAACTCAAGATCGTCATGTTACATATCGTGAGATAGAGGCATCTCTGGGCATTAGTATGACGAGCATACATAAGATACTTCATGAACATTTAGCTGTAAAAAAAATTTGCTCCCGTTGGATTCCGCACAACTTGAGTATTGATCAAAAACAGGCTCGTGTCGATTGGTGCAAAGAAATGTTAAAAAAATACAACCGTGGTGCGTCAAAAGCTGTTTATAATATCTACACAGGTGACGAATCTTGGATCTACGCTTACGACCCCGAAACTAAGCAGCAGTCCACGGTGTGGGTGTTCCAAGATGAGCCGAACCCAACAAAAGTTATTCGTGCAAAAAGCACATTGAAGCAAATGGTCGCTTGTTTTTTTGGTATAAATGGCCATGTAGCTACAGTGCCTTTAGAGAATCGTAAAACTGTTAATTCGGAGTGGTATACGACCATTTGTTTGCCGGAAGTCTTTGAACAAATAAGAAAGACTAACCGACAACGTAGAATCATTCTGCATCACGACAATGCTAGCTGTCACAGGTCGGCCGTCACAACTCAGTTTTTAGAAGCTCAAAAGATCGAATTGACAGGTCATCCGCCGTACAGCCCTGATTTGGCACCCAATGATTTTTATTTATTTCCAAATGTGAAGAAAAAATTACGTGGTCAACGTTTTTCGAGCCGCGAAGAGGCAGTCGATGCGTTCAAAATGCACGTTTTGGAGATACCTCAGTCTGAGTGGAAAAAGTGCTATGAAAATTGGTTTCAACGCATGCAAAAGTGTATAGATCTGAGCGGCGAATATTTTGAGAAGCAATAAAACCATATTAATTGATATATGTTTGTTTCTTTTTTTTATTCCGGATACATAAATAGCAGCCCTCGTATTCAGTCGAAAACTATCTAAACAAGCATGTATTTTCATTCCTCAGTGGAACTCACCGAGCGCCGCAGTTACAAATGCATAACATGTGTAATTGTTTTGTAAATTTTGGTAACGGGGAGGAAAATCATACATACATATACTCACGGCTTTAAATCCCTAGAAGGGGTAGCCAGATCTAAGGAATTATAAATTCCTCAGCCACTTTTGGAAGTTAAGTGGGGAAGTTAAATACCCTTAGTCGCCTCTTACGTACACCCATGGGAAGAAACGGGGTAGTGCTATTCTAAGCCGACACTACACAGCATAGGAGGAAAATCATCGGAAGAAAACCCTTACTTCTGAGCTATACTTAGTCATTTGACCAGAGTGTTCGTATAAAGCAGTGATTTAAAATCAGTCAAATATATTTACACTCTGTATCCCCGAAGAGGTAGCAAAGGTACTAAAACTTCTGAACATGACGTGACAATTTTGTTAGCTGATATTAAGATTACACTAATTATGCTAGGAAAATGTATTCACGTGATATGGGTCAGTCCTATTCGGGGCTTTTAAGGGATTTTTGGGCGATGCGGTTGGAGACCCATCACCAACAGCCTTTATTTTACCATATTTTCCCCACATAACTTTCCAAAAGTGGCTGAGGAATTTATAATTCCTTCGTTCTGGCAACCCTTTCTAGGGATTTATAGCCGTGAGTATATGTATGTATGTATGTAATAAAAAAGAGCATGTCTTTAAGTTATCTAGCGCTTTTATGCTGCAAAGAGCAGGCACTGTATGAAATTAAACAAGAAATATCCGATAGTAGAACCTTGTTCAAAATCCCGCGGCTCGGCTTATTTATACGCTCGCTGAAAATCTGATACAAAAGCACAATGCTTTTATTTAGTATTATACTGATTACAATTTCAGGCGCTAAATTTAATTCAAATAATAATTCAAATGTACTAAACCTAAGAACAAATGGCCGAGGCTTCATTATTGTGAAGATCATGAAGC
Organism: Bedellia somnulentella; assembly: GCA_963576735.1. NCBI lineage: Eukaryota > Metazoa > Arthropoda > Insecta > Lepidoptera > Bedelliidae > Bedellia > Bedellia somnulentella. The sequence continues at coordinate 1,058,952 of OY755178.1, forward strand.
ATTATTTTAACAAATTATTATGAATTTCGTATTTTTTTGCGAAACATAAATACATACATACATACATACACACAAGCATGTACTCACCGCCATAAATCCCAATCAGGAGTAGCCAGAGTTTCAAAGCCAGAAACACCTCAGCCACATTTGGAAGTTGATAGTGAACAAGATGGTAGAAATAAAGCGTCGTTGGTGATGGGTCTCCAATCGCAAAAACCACTTATAATGCCCCATTCCCCTAGTCGCCTCTAACGACACCCATAGGTAGAACGGGGTAGTGACATTCTAAGCTGGCACTATATGGCAACCATCATCAACCGTGATCGCAACGGCTTGAGGAAAAACATCGTGGGGAAACCCACATGGCTAAGTTGTACAAAGTCATGTGACAGATATTCGTACAAAAAAGGCGATTGGCCTACCCCTATCACGTGAGTGCACTTTTGCAGTAAAAACACGGGGTAGGTAATGAAGATTTTAGTTTGAGAGTTGTGTTGTATAAGATATTCCTTATACAATTACATTTTTGAAAATATCAATATCCATTCTTATTTGTAACAAGGACACATATTGACGTATTATAATTTGGATATAAGTCCTTGTTTGGACGTAAATATAGTACCGCAATGGGAAATCATACTCATCGTTTTTATAAAAATACCTACAAAACAAATAAAAAAATATGTAATAAATATTCATTAAAATGAAATAAGTCTCGAAATTTTCGAGTTTGAACCACTTTGGTTTGGACATTCCAATCTCTTGAATGAAAATATTAATGATGAACAAAAAACAATTACAAACAAACTATATTTCGACCCTCGTTAAAAGATATAATAGTTTCATTGCTACCCGAAACTATACCGTAATGAACAATGAACATATTTCCTGTAACTATAGATGAACAAAGTGACAGATGTCCCACCAATCATCATAGTTTTCCTGAAAGCTTGGTTTGTGTTAAAAGGGTTTGATTTTGTAGTTAGTAACTCAGTTAGCGAACTCCACCCTTCCAATTTAAGGCCATATTTTAGAGGGTGCGCCATAATACTGATTTCTCTTCGAGTGCCGGTAGTTATAAGTTTATGGGAGACCGTGTGATAAAATTTCAGTGCATCTAGTTAATATGCGTTGTAGTTATATATGTGCCTTTTACGCGGAACTATTTGATTATTAATTGGCAGCTCTTACTTAAGTTTCAATAGTTTGGGCTCTCATTACAACATTATCGCATTTTCGCTCATTACGCTATTCACTCAGATAGTGACCATTCATAGATTTTTATGTCGATGTGATTTGAGCTTTTGGAAGTTGAGTAAGGAAAATATTGTAATACAAAGGTTTTTGGTGATGCCGCCTCTTACGAACACCCACGGGAAGAAATAGGGTAGCACTATTCTAAGCCGACACTACATAGCTATTATTGTTTGTCTACATTTATTTGGCTCCGAAACTAAAAGATCTACTTGAAAACCCTTTAACCAATGGATAACCAATGGACACCCAAAACTTTCAGAATAAACATCTGTTTTCAATATAATTTTACGCTAGATTTCATAGGAGGTAAACAGTCGTCGTATAGTACTACCACACAAAGCTAGGGTGAATAGCAAGTGCGCTTACATAATTCTAACAACATACATACATACATATACTTACGGTTATAGATCCCTAGAAGGGGAAGCCAGAGCTAAGGAATTAAAAATTCCTCAGCCACTTTTGGAAATTTCAGTGGGGAAAAGATGGTAATATAAAGGTTGTTGGTGATGGGTCTCCAACCGCATCGCCCAAAAATCCTTTAAAAGCCCCAATACCGTTAGTCGCCTCTTACGTACACCCACCGGAAGAAATGGGGTAGTGCTATTCTAAGCCGACATTACACGGCATTCTGACAACGGTTCATGAAACAATGTAAACAGATAAAGGGATTTACATTATTTACCTAAGAGCATGAAACTTTCAGCAAAGTTGATAACTTTTTAATTAAGGCGCTGTTTATTCAGTTATTTAAAAATTTAATTAATGTTTGTGTATTATCGTGCAAACGACTAGTGTTCAAATCCTGGGTCGGGCCTACACCAATTTGTCTTTTCTTAAGACATAACGGGTGATCCAACTAGAGGTACTTTTTTCATCAGCCTTTTTTTGACAGATGACGCGTGAGTCGTGTCAAGCTATCATATTATTTTTGTTCAGTATTGTTTGGCATTTCATCATGGAAAGACTTACGCCTGAACAACGTTTACAAATCGTTCAACTTTATTACGAAAATTCACGTTCTGTAAAGAATGTGTTTCCGACGTTTTCGAGCCAAATTTTGTTCAGCGATGAGGCCCATTTCTGGCTCAATGGGTATGTAAACAAGCAAAATTGCCGCATTTGGGACGAAGAGCAACCTGAAGAGATTCAAGAGCTGCCATTATACCCAGAAAAAACAACGGTTTGGTGTGGTTTGTGGGCCGGTGGAATCATCGGTCCATATTTCTTCAAAAATGATGCCGGTAAGAACGTAACCGTCAATGGCGACCGTTATCGCGCCATGATAACCGACTATTTGATGCCTGAAATTGAAGCTCGTGATCTCGGCGACATTTGGTTTCAACAAGACGGCGCCACTTCCCACACATCGCACGAATCAATGGATTTATTGAGAGAGTATTTCGGTGAACAGATAATTTCACGTAATGGGCCGGTCGGTTGGCCACCAAGATCGTGTGATATCACACCGTTAGACTTTTTTCTGTGGGGATACGTAATGTCTAAAGTCTATGCGGATAAACCCGCTTCGATTCAGGCCTTGGAGCAAAACATCACGCGTGTCATTCGCCAGTTACCAGTCGAAATGCTTGAACGAGTCATCGAAAATTGGACTCAACGGATGGACCATCTGAGACGTAGCCGCGGCCAACATTTGAAAGAGATAATCTTCAAAAAATAAATGCCAAAGAATGTTCTTTCGAATGATAATAAACATTCCCCGTTAAATTTAAATTTTCTGTGTGTTTTTCTTTAAAAAAGTAGGGAACCTCGAAATGGATCACCCCTTATGTGTGGTTAATTTATCATGGTTGTTAACGGTGAGGGAAAACATCGTGAGGAAACCCACATGACTGAGTTGTACTTAGTCATGTGACAGTGTATGCGTACAAAACGGCAATAGGCCTGCCCCCTATCACGTGAGTACACTGTTCATGCAAAACGTGGGTACTCTGAACACTAGGTGACAAAGTCACGTGATGTTCAGAAGTATTAGTACCTCTGCCAACCCCTTCGGGGATATTCGGCGTGAACGTTTATGTTTATGTTATGTTATATAATTAATGATTTTTATATTTTATTGGTGTTAGAATATTTTATTCTTTTTCTTTACTTAACAGAAGGATAGACAACAAAAGACAAACGGTCGTATTGAGAACCTTCTATTTTGAAGTCGGTTGTTAAATTGACGCTTTTTTTCAATTGACATCAAAAAAAGGAGGTTTTCAATATAACAAAATGTTTTTTTTTTGTATTTTACAAGATTACTCCGTCAATAGTCAATCGATTACTACAGTTGTTTTTCTATTCGGTTCGATATTCTTCCAGGTGGTCCAATTGAATTGCAATTGATTGCGTGGTTTCCCAAATATCAAAATGAATACTTAGACGACGTAGTTGTTTATCAAATTTTATTCGAAAAATTAGCTTTCCAACAGTTTTATTTTTTATAACCTAAAAACTCTTATTTTTTGTTAAAAAATATATAATCCAGTGTCAAGCAAACTCGTTTAAGCCGCGAGCCAATCGCCGCATCGCCTTAACTCAGCAAAACAAAACTCCGGGCCGCGTCGTCGTGTTCGCGATAAGTTACTTACACCGGAACGCAAGAAGCCTGACTTGCATGATTAATTTCACCAATCTGGGTCTCTCATTGTTTGTGTGATCCTCGGATATCATTTGATGAACCCTTGTGTCCCTTTAACGTGACAAAGTTGGAGTTATTTAAGGTATGGAGATTAAAATTTCCCAGTTTATTTTCAATTAATAATGATTTGCCGAGAGCTGAGTGACATACATACATACATACATATACTCACGGCTAAAAATCCCTAGATGAAAAATGATAAAGAATGAAAAATTCCTCAGCCACTTTTAGAAAGTTGAGTAGGGAAAAGATGGTAAAATAAAGGTTGTTGGTGATGAGTCTCCAACCGCATCGCCCAAAAATCCCTTTAAAGCCCCAATACCGTTAGTCGCCGTAAGAACGTACACCCACTGAGTGACACTACTACACTACTCTGTGACATCGACAAGTGTTTGTGTCGAAAATTTAATTTTTAGAAATTTAATTTGTAATAAAGATAGATATCGAAAGAATTCTCACTGAAAAGAACTCCATTTATTAAGGATAACATATGTTATACAAGGAGTATTGAAGATTAATAATTATTTCGTGATTATATTAAAGTATTGGTTTGCGCTTGTTTCAACGGTTTTTTCAGGCCAGTATTTTTTTTTATTTCACAATTCACACATTAAAACAATACCTCAGTTTAATTAAATACTGAATTAATGAGTTATATTTCTTCTTATCTACTTATATTTTACTAGATATACTCTTATCATAAAATATAACCTTAAATTAGTCAATAAGTTATCTAGTAAATAAAACTTAGTTCACAATATCAAGTACCATTAGCTTAAAAATAGTTAAAATGCCTACTCGCAGTGAAACTATTAGTAATTTAGAAAAGAAGTTAAATTCAGCCCTTTTAGAATTGAAAAAATCTAAAGAAAATACCATTAAATTGTTAGAGGAACGTGAGGATAGTGAGCAAGAAATAAACAATATTATTAAAACCAATTCTTGTTTAAGGAAACAACTTGTTGACTTGGATGCAGAGCTACAAGATAGCATAGCCCAAAGATTGGCCCTGGAAAGAGATGTTAGTTTGCACCAAAACAGTTATGATTTTCATGAAGTAGCACTGAAAGAAATAGAATTGTTAAAAGCACAACTAGCAGGAGCTGAATTAGAACTACATTCATTAAGAAGTAAGAAAATAGAGGAGAACTCAATTATTCTGCAGCAAATGTATGATAACATTATTGATATGCCAACAATAGACTTGACTACTCCATTAAAGGAGGAAAAAACCTTACCGATAGATAGATAGATAGATTAGATAAATGGTTTCCGCAATTGGTCACTACAGGGCCATTTCACGTGGGCCACGGCCGTCATTCTATCCACCCGAGCTCCATCCAGAAGTCAACTAGTTGTGTAATATGTTTTAAGTGATTTGTCATACTACCTGTGTTTTCCAAGTTGGTGTGGCGTTGGTCGTTCAAGGTGTTACACTCGAACATTACATGATTTACCGTCTCTTCTGTCTTCATGCAGGCTCTGCATAGTGGGCTGTCTGTGATTCCTAGTGTAAAGTAGTGTTTGTTTAGTGAGCAGTGTCCCGTTATGATACCTGTAACCATTCGTAGTTTTCTCCTGTCTAGGTTCAAGAGTCTTCTAGTGAGCTGTGGATTCAGGTTCGGCATTGCTTCTTTGGATTGTCGGCATTCTGACAGGGCGCGCCATATTACATTGTGTTGTTCTTGTGTCCGTTCCCTTAGCCACGTACGGTATTGGTTGTATGGGATTGGTATGATAGGTTCCGGTCCTTCTATTGTGTTGCTGGATCCTCTGCGGGCCAGTTCATCGGCCGCGTCATTTCCAAGCGAATTACTGTGTCCTTTTATCCATTGCAATGTGATTTTGTTTTTCTTGGATATACTTTCAAGTGACTCGTGACATTGTAGTATGATTCCATTATTGGTTTCGTTGTTTTTCAGAGCGTACAGCACTGCTTTGCTGTCTGACAGTATTCTGATGTTTGTATTTTCAACTTTTCTATTTATTATGGCTGTTGTTGCTAGGAGTAGACCTATACATTCAGCTTGATAGACACTATTGTGTTTTCCTAGCGTTGAGTATGTCTTGATGTTGAGGTCGTATGAAAAGGCTCCTGCCCCTGTTCCCTCATTTGTTTTCGATCCGTCTGTGTATATTCTCAACTCTTTTATGTTGGGGTGGTCGTTTGGTTTTTCCTCAAGATTGACTTGATAGTGTTTGTTGAAGATGTATCTCTTTTGTATTCTGTCGCATGGCCCTGCCAAAAGGGGTTGATATTCCATTGCCTCTGCCATGATTGTTGTATGTTTTATTCTGGAGTCTTTACTTAATGTTTTGTTTCGATCTAATCTGATGGTGGCCATTGCTGCTTCTTGTTGTATGTAAAGATGTAAGGGAGGCAGGTTGAACATTACTTGTAGAGCAGCTGTTGGTGTTGTTTTCATGGCTCCTGATATTGCTATGCATGCCATTCTTTGTACCTTCTCTAGGTCTTTTTGGCATGTGCTCAGCACGGTCCTTGGCCACCAGACCAGGGCATCGTATGATATAATTGGTCTTATTACTGTTGTGTATAGCCAATGTGTGATACGTGGCTGTAAACCCCAATTCTTTCCTAGTATCTTTTTACATTGCCATAGTGCTATTGTGGCTTTCTTTATTGTGTTTTCTAAGTGTTTGTTTCATAGCAATTTGCTGTCTAGTGTGACTCCTAGGTATTTAACCGTCTTCGATAGAGTTAGCGTTGTGTTGAATAGTTTTGGTGGGTCTGAAATGTTTATTTTAGTCTTTTTCGTGAAGAGTATCATTTCTGTTTTGTTTGGATTCACGCTGAGCTGTTGTTCTTCACACCATTTTTCTACTATTTTAAGTGCGTGATTCATTTGGTTTGATATCGTGTTTTCGTTTTGCCCGTCTATAAGAATTACAATGTCATCTGCATAGCCGACGGCATAGTATCCCTTGTTGTTAAGTTGCCGTAGGAGATCGTCTACCACTAGGTTCCAGAGGAGTGGGGATAGTACACCACCTTGGGGGCATCCTCTCATTACTCGGGCTCTGGTTACTTCGTTTAATTCGACTTGTACGGCTCTTTGTCCCAGCATGTTCCCGATCCATTTTCTCATGGTAGGGTCAATATTGTATCTTTTAAGTGCTGTATTTATGCATTGAAAGGTGGTCTTGTCGAATGCTCCCTCTATATCTATAAGTACAGCTAGTGTCATAAGCTTTGACTCATTGCTATTTCTATTTTTGAGACCACTTCATGTAGAGCTGTTTCTGTAGATTTGCCTGCAGTATAGGCATGTTGTCTTTTGTGTAGCGGCTTGGCTTTAAGTGGTCCATCTCTAATATATCTGTCGCATAATCTCTCAAGTGTTTTGAGTATGAAAGATGTTAGGCTTATCGGTCTGAAGGACTTGGCTTGCTTGTAGTCTGTCTTCCCTGGTTTTGGTATGAAGGTGGCTTTCACTTCCCTCCAAGAGGGTGGAATGTATCGATGCGCGAGACATGCCTGAAAGATATCTAATAGCCATTGTGTTATGCTAGCCTCCGCCCATTGTAGAAAGGCAGGGATTATACCGTCTAAACCAGGGGATTTGAAAGGTTCAAAGGTGTTTATGGCCCAACGAATGTGGTCTTCAGTGACTATTTTGTTGGCTGTTTTCCAGTCTTCTGGTGTGGGTTTTGTATGATTTATTTCCCATGTGTTTTCGCTTTCGTTCTCGATGTGACAATCGGGGAAGTGTGATCTTAGGAGTTCTGCACACGTTTCTTGGTCTGTACCTGTGTATGTTCCTTCAGGCTTCTTAAGTGTGCTCAGGATTTTCCTGTCGTTGGTTGACAGTATTTTCCTAACTCTGTTGGCTTCGTTGTTTCTTTTGATTGTTTCTGTGTATTCTTTCCATGCTTTCCTTTGGCATGCTCTGGTGTCTTTTTTGTACTGATCTCGCGCTGCTTTGAAGGTGTCCCATGCTTGCGGTTGTCTTATATGCTTGGCTCTATTGAATAGTTTTCGTAATTCTTGTCTTTGTTTTTCTAGTTTCTTATTGCACCACTTGTCCTTTGGTTCGCCGACGCGTACCTGTGTTAGGGGACAACTGGTTTCATATGAATTTATTATGGAATTAGTAAGAATACTTACGTTAATGTCTATTTGGTTGGTATCTTCTTTCATTACCTTTCGTTCGTGTTTTGCTAGTTCGGATTCGACGAGGTTTCTGAAAGTGGTCTTGTCGGTACGCCGTGGATTGCGCCGTGGCTCTGGTGGTTTGATGTTGTAGTCGATGTTAAAGCATATCCATCTGTGATCAGATAAAGATAATACTTCAGTGCAAACTCTCCAATCTGTGGACATTGAAAAAGCTTGGTTAGTGGCAAAAGTGGCATCTACTATGTTTTGTCCTCTGGATGTTACCCAAGTCGGTTCTGAGCCTACATTGAGTATGTTCAAGTTAGTGGTGAGTAAGTAGAGTGATAATTCATCTCCTCTCTTGTTTGAGTCGGGATAGCCCCACATTGGGTGATGTGCGTTGGTGTCTGCGCCTATTATTATTTCGTATTTGTGTGTGTCTACATACTTTACCAGGTCTATCATTTCCGTAGGAGGGCAGTCTGCGTCTGCATCCCCAGGCATGTAGACTGAAGCCAGTATAATGTCTGCGGTGCCTTCTTCTTCGTCCTTGACCCCGAGTCTTAAGGTTGTTAAATCTCTGGAGCAGAATTGAGATAAAGGCATAGTGTAGTAGTGTTTAGGTACATATATGCATGTTCTTGGTTGGTCTGTGATATTTGTGTTAAGAATTAGCTTACCTCCAATATTACTGAGTCCACATATTCTGTTGTCTCGCACCCATGGTTCTTGTATTAGTGCGATGGTGTTGTTATTTTTCTCCAGTTCTCGTCTGAGTGTAGTTGTAGCTATTCTGCTATGCTGGAGATTTGCTTGTATCCTATAATGTATAAACCTTACCGATTGTGAACATAAAAGGTTCCAGAATGTTAAAAAAGTACCTTAAACTTAAAAGAACTGTAAGAAATCTTGTCAAAAAACTTAATAAACTTAGGTTTAGTCAACATCATGAGATGAAGTTTAAGTTAAATAGGCTAGAACAACTATGTAGTGATTATGAACTTTCTCTAGACAGTAACAAAGTTAAACTAAGTCATGATAGTAATAGAATTATAGAGTTAGAAAAATCTCTTCAAGATATTACATTAAACTATCATAATAGTCAATTAGAGATGCAAAGCTACATAGAAGGATTAGAAGAAATCATAGAGTTAAGTAATTAAAATATCAAAACAGTAGAAACACTATCTAGTTTTTGCAATAAGTGTGAAAGTGTAAGTACTGTCATAAATGATGTATCTCCTGAAAATAGAAATAATTTGGTTCAGCCCACTTTTGCTTACAATAGAGGTGTGTCGACTCAGAGGACTTTAGTCTTCTCCGATTCTCTTGGTGTTAACATTGGCCATCATTTAAAAAAAGAATTAGACCAATGTATTTTAAATACTTGTATGCCCGGAGCAAGTTACTCTCAAATAATAAATACCATTTTAAAAGAACAATATGACTCCAATACTACTTTAGTTATTTTAATTGGTTCAAGTAATAAGGTGAATCCAAGTGACTTAAAGAAATCATTTGACAAATTGGTCAATTTAAATGTTAGAAAAATAATTATAAGTGACTTCCTATATTCCAAGCATCTTAGCTATAAGGTTAATACTAGGATTTATAAACTAAATATGTTACTATATAATTTGACCTTGGGATATAGGCAAAACATTGTTAATTTTAATATAAATAATTACATTAAGAAACCATTATTGACTAAAAGTACCTTGAAAGTACCTGAACATTCTAAAAAACGTCTAGCTATGTTACTAGCTAGTAATATTATATACAACAATGTTATTAATTTGAATAACATAACAATTTCAACTGACTTGGATGCAGTTATTAGTACATGTACTAATGTATCTGCAAATTTAGCTTTAAACTAGGTAGTAAGACAAAGGAAAAGGCATACATTTCACTAGTTCATCAGAACATACAGAGCCTACAATGCTAAAATACTTTGTTTAACAGAACACTGGTTAAAAGCAGAACAAATGAAGTTTAGTATAAAGAATTACACAGTGGGCAGTTGTTTTAACAGAGAGTCCATAATGTGTGGTGGTAGTATGATACTATTATATGTAGACATTAAATTTAAAGAAAGAAAAGACATCTGTAGACTCTCTGTTGAACAACATGTAGAAATCTCATGCATTGAATTGAGCAAGTATATAATTTTGTGTGTATATCGCCCACCCAAAGGTAACTATGACATCTTTGAAGCAGCAGCGATGGAAGATGCTTTGGGGATGGCTTCCCGCAGCTCCAGAGAGGTTGTAGTTTGTGGGGATTTCAATGTTGACTTGTTGGGTGAGGGTCTAGTAAAGGAGAGAATATTAACTTTTTTTCAATCATTTAATCTTCTAAATGTATTTAATGAGCCAACCCGAATTACCTTGACCTCTGAAACATGTTTAGATAATATTTATTGCAATTGTGATTACTCCGGTCACTTCCTCTTTGATTGCATTACCTCAGACCACAAGGGTCAATTTATAAATTTAGAATTTACCATTGAAAAGAAAAAGTCAATAGTATGTAGACAGATAACTGAAAAAAAACTTAGCTTATTTGAAAATAATATTACGTCTAGCATCAGCCCCCCAATGAGAAGCAGTGAATCATTAGAGAATTGTCTTTCATTCATCAATGAGCTAAAAACAGAATTCAACAAAATCTTTAAAACTAAGGTAATACTGTGTAATACAAAATGCTCTTTTGCTGAATGGGCCACCGCTGGAATTAGAATAAGTAGAGATCACCTATATAACATTTATAGAGAAAAGTCCTATAACTTCAACCAAGATTTTATTATTTATGATTATGTCAGAAATTATTCAAAAATTTTCAAAAAAGTTTGTGGTGAAGCTAAATCTAGATGCATAAAACATAAAATTAAGAATTCTTCTAACAAGAGTAAGACTGTCTGGAAAATAATTAACAGTGAAACTGGAAAACTAAAGTCCCCACATGATCTCAATTTATTATTAGATAATGAACTGATACAGTCAAGATCACAAATTGCTGACATTTTTGAAAATCATTTTATAAATATCCCCACTCAGACAACAGAGAAATTAAATTCATGTCCCCAGAAAGCTCTTGAGTTGTTGGAACAAAATGTTACCAAAACAACAGCACAGTTTTCTTTCAAGTATGTTGACAGTAATGATATAATAAAAAACTTTTAAAACTATTAATCTTAAAAAAACCGAAGACATAACAGGAATGTCAGTTTTCGTCATAAACAGAATAATCAATATAATCGCTCCTCATTTAACGACACTTTTTAATAAATGTATAGATATAGGAGAATTTCCAGACTGTATGAAGTTAAGTAGGCTCATCCCACTACATAAATCAGGAGATAGTCAGGACTTTACCAATTATAGGCCTATTTCTATTTTACCAGTTCTCAGTAAAGTTTTTGAGAAAATCATGTCCAACCAAATGCTTTCATATTTCAACAATCATAATATATTCCATGAAGAGCAATATGGTTTCACCAAAGGTAGGTCTACTGTAGATGCAGGAGTGTCTCTAATGAAACATATTTTTAATTCATGGGAAAACTCCCGGGATGCGTTAGGTATATTTTGTGACCTCACAAAAGCTTTTGATTGTGTAAAAAAAGAAATAGCGTTGATTAAACTTAAATATTACGGTTTTGACGAGCAAGCACTGAAATTAATGGCATCATATCTTAATAAAAGAACTTTAAAGGTTGATATTAATGGAACCACGTCGGAAGGATCAGAAATAGAGATGGGCGTTCCTCAAGGTTCTATACTTGGCCCATTACTGTTTCTGATTTACATTAATGATTTACCATTTATGGTACAAAAATATTCTGAGATAGTTATGTTTGCAGATGACACATCTTTAATTTTTAATGTAGCGAGATCCTCTACATCTCTTGACGACGTAAATAAAGCTATCTCACTGGTATTGCATTGGTTTACTGTAAATAACCTGGTTCTGAATGCCAAAAAAACTAAATGTATTAAATTTACTTTACCGAATGTTAGGCAAGTTTGATAACAATATTGTTATTGATAGTGAAAAAGTAGAATTAGTGAAAGAGACAAAATTCCTAGGCATAATAATCGATTCTAAGTTGCAATGGGGACCTCATATACTAACACTTTCTAAAAGGCTGAGCTCAGCAGCGTATGCCGTGCGTAAGATTAGAGAAATAGCAGACATAGAAACAGCTCGCATTGTGTATTTCAGTTATTTTCATAGTATTATGTCGTACGGTATTTTATTATGGGGTAAAGCGGCTGATGTTCATAAAGTTTTTGTCTTACAAAAGCGAGCTATCCGATCTATTTACATGTTGAGGTCGAGGTATTCGTTGCGCGAAAAATTTAAAGAAATTGGCATTTTAACTGTCCCTTGCCAATACATATTTGAGAATTTAATGTATGCCAAAAAGAATATAGGCCAATTTAGTAAAGTTAGTGATAGGCATACTGTTAACACTCGAAATAAGGACAAACTTCACGTACCGAAGTGGAGACTTAATAAAGTAAGTAACTCCTTTATGGGACTATCCCTGAAAATGTTCAACAAACTTCCTTCTGACATATTGGAATTGCCTGTGGCATCTTTTAAAAAGGCAATAAAAGCCATGCTTTTAAAGAAATCTTACTACAGTGTTTGTTAACGGTGGAAGGATGATGCTCAAATAAAAAACACTTAGAAGTTTCAAAAAGGGAGTGCGTGCTGTCACAATGGCGTTGCTTTGCCGACTGATTCGATTGCGAAATCTATGCATTTGTTGACCTCGAAACGTCTCTGTACACTCTTCGATAGCTACCTTCGTCCCTTCCGTCACCCTACCCCTCGCTCGCCATTGCAACAGCACTCACACACCAACTTTATTTTAATAAAGACAATACATACAAACAAATACTAATGAAATCAAAATATCACAACACAACTTTTAATATTTATGCCTATGTGTGGCGTAAAGTTAAATCGCGTCGCTAACACACCCCACCCTAGTGCTGACCCGGCAGCACTCCTAACCTACAGGTATCTGAGCGACGCGTGCCGCAGATCGTCTCAACACGCCCGTTTTGGTGCGCACGTCTACCACCCTCACTCTCTCGTCTTTCCCTGGATGAACGGCTTCAACCCTACCTTTCAGCCACATATTTCGTGGAGCATTTGGGTCCACAACCACTACCAGGTCTCCTATATTAAGAGGCGATACTTCATTTGTCCACTTATGTCTGGGTATAAGTAGGGGTAAATATTCTTTCACCCACCGCGACCAATATAAGTCAGCCAAACGTTGTGATATGCGCCAGTGTTTTCGTAAGACAAGGTCGGAGTCATTAAATTCTCCTAAGATTGGTAAATTCGACGAAGAGCCGATCAAAAAATGATTAGGGGTGAGGGCTTCTTCTGATCCCGGTTCAACACTGACGTGAGTCAGCGGTCGGCCATTCACTATCTGCTCAACCTCAGCCATTAGTGTCAGAAAAACTTCGTCTCGAGGCGCACGTTCCTTCAGCACGATCTTTAAAGAACTCTTGACTGATCTTATGAGTCGTTCCCAAGCGCCTCCCCAATTTGGACTTGAAACTGGTATGAAATTCCAGGTAGTTCCATAATTTACAGCTCCAGACTTAAGTTCATCTTGATTGAGTGACAAAATTGAGTTTCGTAATTCAACATCCGCCCCCTTAAGTTTGTTCCATTGTCAGAATACAGGTGCAGGGGCCAACCACGTCTAGATGCCATTCGTCTCATAGCCATGATAAGGGAATCGGTTGTCAAAGATGGGACTATCTCAATATGTATTGCTCTTACAGTGAGACATGTAAAAAGAACAGCATACCTTTTTTCTCGTCTCCTCCCGATGGTGACCTCCATAGGTCCAAATAGATCAAGCCCACAAAAGTTGAAAGGTCGCTGATGATGGGCCATCCGCGCTGCTGGTAAGTCACCCATCCTTGGTGGTGTCGGTTGAGCCTTTCTTATTCTGCATACCATACACTCCATAGCCACCCGTTTAACCGTCGGTCTTATGCGTATTAACCAAAATCTTTGTTTTAAATTATTAACAACGGTTTCATGATTACCATGGGCGGCTTTGATGTGATAATATTTAACTATTAAGCTCGATACCGGATGACCACCATCGAGTATTACAGGATGTTTCGTTTCAATGGATATGTCGCGAGCGGCATGAATTCGGCCCCCTACACGTAAAGTTCCATGTTCATCGATAATCGGACTCAAGGTAAGTAATCTACTTTTTTTATTAATGTTTTCTTTATTTTTTAGGTGATAAATATCCCTCGGAAAACTCTGTGCCTGTGAATATTGAATAAGGAGGGTTTCAGCTCTGGTCATCATCTCACTATTTATTTCTCCTGACAATCTTTTGATTTTCTTATCATTGAAAGACAAAACAACACATGTAGTTTTCAGGAGACGGAGCCAAGATGAAAATCTCTTCGGGTCGGGCACTGCAGGTAAGTTTTCAGGAATGTAAGTTTGTACGCTCAGAATGCATTCTAAATCTGTTTTATTTATCTTATATATCTTTCGTCACTAAGCAAAAATGTCGGACCGTGAAACCATTCGCCATTAAATACTGAAAATTCACATGTTTCTCTTGTAGCTAAGTCCGCGACGTTTTGTTTGGTTGGAACATATCTCCACTCATTTGATTGGGTCAGCTCATCAATCTCGCCTAAACGGTGAGCAATGAATGATTTATAACATCGAGCATTGTTTCTTATCCAGTGTAACACTGTACTCGAGTCACTCCAAAAATATCGTTTTATGGGCACCATATTTTGTTCAAGTTTTATTGTATCTGCCAACCGCGCAGCTAATAATGCAGCTTGAAGTTCCAGTCTAGGAATCGACACGTGTTTCAGTGGTGCGACTCGACATCGGCTTGCTACGAAGGCGACCTTGACACCATTATTTTCCCAACGCCAATACGCTACGGCACACATAGCTTGCGCTGACGCATCGCACAATACGTGCAACTGTAAGTTCGTATATACGCTGGCGCTCGACGACGACGGCGGCGGCGGCGGTGCGCGTAGCCTCGATGGCGCAGTGGGCGATGAAGTGCACTCGGACTGATGGCAGCTGTCATGTTCATAATGCTCTTTTCTTCCCTGCATAGTAGTTTGGTAATAACGCGGTAATCGTATGGAACTAATTTGTTTCATCATGCTTAACCAATCAACCCATTTAAGAAATATATTTTCGGGAATGACATCGTCCCAGGAGATTTCACTCTTCCATGTGTTTTGTAACATCACTTTGCCCTTAATTGTGAAAGGTGAAAGAAATCCATAAATGTCGTAAATAGACATGACAACTCGTAACATCTCTCTTTTCGTAGGTTTTTTTAACCCATTTACTATATCTTCAGGTATCTTCTTAAAGGAAACATCAAACCCCATACAGTCATCTTGTGGGTAACAAATCAAACCAAGTGTTTTTTCACCTTCATCGTGTTGGTTCAATTTAAAACTTACCGCAGCATTACCCAAAGATTCTTTTGGCAACATGTTTAGAACACTCACACAGTTGCTAGTCCAGTTCCTTATCTCGAAGCTGCCCGCGCTATGAATATCAATTATATCTTTCACTAATTGGATAGCTGTGCATTCGTCGTCTATACTATCTATATAGTCATCTACATAGTGCTGTTTGCATATTGCGGCCACAGCGGCCGGTTTTTGTGATTGGAATCGTAGTGCGTTCTTATTCTTTATGAATTGCGCAATAAAGGGTGAACAATTCGCACCAAAAATGAGTGACGTCATTTTGTATGTTTTTAAATTCTCATTTGGATTTTGTCTCCATAGAAACCGAAATGCATCTTGATCTTCTTGTATAATCTTGATACGAAGAAACATATCTTTAATGTCGGCTGTCACTGCGATTCTTTTTTCCCTAAAGCGTAACATTATACCAAAAAGTGACATTAATAGATCTGGTCCTTTATACATGTGATCATTGAGACATAAACCATGGCTTTTCGCGGCTGCATCAAAGACCAATCGTAACTTCTTTTTGTTTGCATTATCGACACCGAAATGTGGTAAGTACCAGGTTCTAGGGGATTGTGGTGTCGTTTTAATTAACTCCGTAGCATATTCGTTTTGAATCAAATGTTGAACTCTGTCCGAGTATCTTAAGGCGAAGTTTCCATCGGCTATCATTTTCTTTTCCACATTACTAAATCTTTTCAGCGCTTGATTGTATGAGTTGGGCATTCGGCTATATTCATTCTTCCATGGCAGCCCAATATACCATTTCCCATTGATGTGGGTTGATCTCTGTTCTAAGAGAGCTTCAGCTTTTACATCTTCACTGTTTTGTCGGGACTTAGCAGTGATTCCCAAGGAGTCTAAGCTGTAAGATCGACGCACTTCATCATGTATTCTCCGGAGAGCTATTTCTTCATCTGACTCCAAACTAAAGACGAGTAGTGAGGAATGGTGATCGACGTTACTATGAGATAGCTGAGACACGCATCCATGGATACACCACCCTAAGGGTGTCAGCGTAGCATACGGTTCATGCGACTTACCCTTGACTATTTCTATTGGAACCATTAAATTATAATTATCTTGCCCGATTAAAATGCCTGGAGTGGAATTACTGACCGAATGAAACTCCCCCTTAATACTTGCTAAATGTTTATATGTCGCTAAATCTATACACGTAAATTGCTGAGTTGGTAGGTTAAGCTCACGTACACTTCTTGCCCTTATATCAAAACTATCCCCGTTACTGTTTGAAATATCGATATTTACTATCTCACTTTCGCATATAAGTTCTGTCTGTTCCCACGCACCACACACACGCATAGTTTGCTTAACGCCACTAACCCCTAACTGCTCAGCTAGCCTACCATTTATTAATGTGACGGTTGACCCGTCGTCTAATAGGGCAGTAGTTTTAATAACACCCTTAGGCCCGTGAATAGTAATCGGAACAATTTTTAACAAAACTTTTGAGTTAAAATTCACATTTGCTATAACCTGAACTTGTGACTCGGAATCCGGAATTTGGGTTATTTTAACATTATCATTAACTATATTACGACTTTTATAATGTAACATTGTATGGTGTGGTTTATCGCAATTATCTATAGAACAAAGGGGTGCCTCGCATGAATCTCGACTATGACGCGAAACTAAACACTTATAACATAAGCCGCTCCGTTTGACAAAGTTCCATCTATCTTTTACCATAATGTTTTTAAACTTCTTACAATTTATAAGCAAATGATGGGTTTTGCGACAAAAACGGCACACTTCGTTAGCACTTGTGGATACATTCACCATCACTGACTGTTTGTTATCGTCACTGTCACAGTTTTGTTCCTTTTGCAGCAGAACACACTTATAGTTCTCGTATCTACGTTTAGAGTCATTTCGCGAGCTATTTAAACTGAGAGACGCAGCCGTTTTAGATATCTTAATAGCTTCATCACTTAAAAAATCCGACAAGATAACTAACCGCGGTTTTTCACTATTACTTATACGGGAATATCCATAGTCCGACCATTTGGATATCATCACTGGTGGCAGTTTATTCAAAATTATCGAAATAATACTGACTCCTCTCAAATACTCATCCTGACCCAGAGACTGCACCGCTGCCACGTAATTCTTCAGCTTGATTGCAAATGGTATAATATCTCGGTGGTAGTCCTGGTTAACGGGTTGTAACTTTTGGATATCTTGTATGATCCTGGGTAGAATAATGTCTGGATTGCCGTACTGCAGCTCCAGAGTGGCGATAACTGCTTCGGGTGAAGTACCACTCACGAAAAGGGCAACAACGGAATCTCGAGCTGGACCTCGTAAACATTTTCTTAGACGCCATAAATTTTCTTTCGCCGTGAAGTGACAGACCTCGGTTGACTCATCGTACGCTTGTTTAAAACTCAACCACTCCATTGGGTCTCCAGTAAAGGTAGGAAGGTCTTTTGGTGTACATAACCGACTCAGCATGTGGTTATTCGGTGAGTTCGAGTTCGCTGCTACAGCTATATCCTTTATTGCCTCAGCTAATTTTTGGATGTCATTTTGCGCTGATACCGACCGGAATTGGTGTTGATTTTCGACAGGTACGTCACGTGGTGCGGCCAGCTCCGCCTTAGGTTGGCTGTCCTGCAACCATTGTTCCACGCGGTCCGCGTCTGTATTCCGTAAAGATGGCGATCGACTACTCCGTGACCTCGAACACTCCTCTTCTAAGGCGGCAATGTCAGCTTCTAATTTCTTCTTAATGACATCTTTATCAATTTTTGCCATTGCCTCCGCAGCTTCCAGCTCTAACTTCTTTCTCCGAGCTTCCATAGATGTTACACTCGAAATAACAGATTTTCTTCGATGAGCATCTGTCAGGCTTCTCAAATCCCCTTTGGTGGCGAGGTCCGTAAGTTCATTCTTTGCCATAGGTACCTCGGACTTCGTCTCATTGATTCGAGAATGTTCATCCTCCGATTCGAACTTTAGTTTTTCGCGTGCCAACGCGCCACGTGTTTTTACCATAACGTGCGGCGGCGGAGTCGAAAACATAACAATTTTGGTTCTTCTTCTTATATGATCCGGCCGAAGACCACTTTGTTAACGGTGGAAGGATGATGCTCAAATAAAAAACACTTAGAAGTTTCAAAAAGGGAGTGCGTGCTGTCACAATGGCGTTGCTTTGCCGACTGATTCGATTGCGAAATCTATGCATTTGTTGACCTCGAAACGTCTCTGTACACTCTTCGATAGCTACCTTCGTCCCTTCCGTCACCCTACCCCTCGCTCGCCATTGCAACAGCACTCACACACCAACTTTATTTTAATAAAGACAATACATACAAACAAATACTAATGAAATCAAAATATCACAACACAACTTTAATATTTATGCCTATGTGTGGCGTAAAGTTAAATCGCGTCGCTAACAGTGTTCAAGATTTTTTAAACGACAAGGATCCAACGCGCACTTGACCGTGTCCGTAAAGCTATAAATCTTTCCTCGTTATTCCTAGGAATAATTGTCTGGTGAGGATTTTTCTTCTCACGTTATGTGATTGGTTTTTTGTGATGGACAATTTATTTTTATTATGTCAAACTAGCGTTTGGTTTTGTCGCATAGAAAATCTTTTATAAAGTAAAAACATATTAATAAACTGAAATTGTACAAACCATGTTTTGAAAAAATGAAAAAATGTGAATGTAAAGAGTTTCTTTGTTGCTTCTTCTCTTTAACAACACCTTCCGAAGCAACGGACTTATGATAAATTTAAAAAATTTGACGTTCAAAAAATGTTAGTTTTTAACTTAATTTTGAAAAATAAACTTTTTGACTTTTTTTTTTCACTTAATTATAAAATAAACGTTTAAAGAAAACTTTATGAACGTTGATACAATTTCTTAATATAGTATCCAAACTATATTAAGAAATTGTATTAATTGAATATATATAAAACAGCTTCGGTAGCTCTTTAGACCTCTATCCGATTTAGCATAGGTACACTCCATTGCCCCGCCAGGGCGGCCCTCAGCAGCCCCAAACACATAAAGTCATGGTGCAGCCCGACAGGCCGCAAGGCCAGCAGCAACTAATCCTTTCGAAAAAAGAGCTCATTAGAAAAGAACACATGCGACTGATGGATCTTAAATCAAGCTAATATGAATATGTCTTAGTATTTTCTAAGATTTTTACTATTGCACATTATAATTAAAACAACTATTGATTTTCGGATATTTTAGTCGCGTGTTATTCAATTTTTATTTCTTTTTTAAATAATTTATTAACACGCAATTAAAATATCTGAAAATCAAAAGTTGTTTTAATTATGAATATGTCCTTTTATTCTACCTACTTATCGAGGTTGAAATTCAGTGTGGGTAAAGATTGTAAAGGAAATCATATGGCTGAAAAATGCAACGCGACCACAGGCCGGCAAATTTTCTTGTAAACTTACCTTCTAGGTATTGTCAGAGTACTCAAAACATTGAGCACAACTGCAAGCAAAGAGTAAGTCTTAAACACACAGTGTAGTGTTGTAAACTACATTTTCGATCGGAGAGACTTAAGGGCACAGTGATAACACTAAGAAGATTGTGACGTAACGAGCCTTGAGCGTTTTGATTTATAAAATTTCTATTATTTGCAACCTTCGATCATTTATACCAAAGATGCCGCACTCCATACAAATTCAACGCACAAAAGTGGACCGCGAGAATGACAAGACTGTTTGACAATTAAATATTTATTTTTCTACAATTATCGACCTTATGGCATTTTCTCAAGATCTACTGTTTATTGCAAGATCTAGCACGCGACTATCAATGAAACAGAGCAACCATATAAAAAAAAATTATGAACCCATGTGTCCCTTTAACGTGACAAAGTCGGTGTCGTTTTAGGCAATGATAATAAAATATAGCAGTTTATTTTCAATTAACAATGATATATCGAGAGTTGAGTGACTTAATCATTCGATAAACATTTGAAGAAATAATATAGAGAGATAATTGTCAACGTCAATATAATTTGTAATATAGTATCCTAACAAATACAATTCAAATTGAACCGCCTATGTAGCTCTCTAGAAAAGAGCACAGGTGACTGATGGAATTTTGAAACAAGCTTCCATGAAGATGTCCTTTTATGCTTCTCATTTATCAAGGTTGAAATCGGTGTGGGTAAAGATTGTAAGAAAAATCGTATGGTTTTGTTATACAACGCCACCACAGGCCGGCCCATTATCTTGTAAACTTACCGACTTATTGTCAGAGTACTCAAAACATTGAGTACTACCGCAAACTGAGGGTAAGTCTGAATCACACTGTGTGGTGTGATAAACATAATTTTTATTTAGACAAGACTTAAACGCACTTCTACAAGATTTTGACGATATGGGCTGAGAGAGTTCTGATTTACTTAAAGTCTATTTGTTGCAATGGCATAAAATAGATTGTTAGTGATGAGTATCCAACTGCATCATCAAATAATCAATTCTAAGCCCCAATACCCTAAGCTAAGGATAAGTGTTATTCTTAGCCAACACTACATTATCTATAATATCAGCAGGGTGTCCAAAAATCACCATTAGGCTTTGTTTACTGGTGGTAAAATATCACCTAAATAAAAGATGTTATTAAAGGAAAGAAAAATTTCGTCACTGGCGGGGTTCGAACCCGCGACCTTCGGGTATACGCCCCCGTCGCTCTGCCAACTGAGCTACAGTGTCAGTTGGCATCCAGCGCGAAATTTCTCTATCCTTTGTTTCTTTTTTACACGTTCAAGTAGTGTTTGCTTTTCCTACCTCCGAATTTTAACTAATTCGGACGGCCACTTGTCTACCTTTTCAGATAGAATGCAAATGTTGGAAACGCCTAACTATCACATAATTTAATGTTTTTTGACATTAATTCCTCATGTGGGGATTATTACTCATAAATAAAAGATGTTATTAAAGGAAAGAAAAATTTCGACACTGGCGGGGTTCGAACCCGCGACCTTCGGGTATACGCCCCCGTCGCTCTGCCAACTGAGCTACAGTGTCAGTTGGCATCCAGCGCGAAATTTCTCTATCCTTTGTTTCTTTTTTACACGTTCAAGTAGTGTTTGCTTTTCCTACCTCCGAATTTTAACTAATTCGGACGGCCACTTGTCTACCTTTTCAGATAGAATGCAAATGTTGGAAACGCCTAACTATCACATAATTTAATGTTTTTTGACATGAATTCCTCATGTGGGGATTATTACTCATAAATAAAAGATGTTATTAAAGGAAAGAAAAATTTCGACACTGGCGGGGTTCGAACCCCCGACCTTTGGGTATACGCCCCCGTCGCTCTGCCAACTGAGCTACAGTGTCAGTTGGCATCCAGCGCGAAATTTCTCTATCCTTTGTTTCTTTTTTACACGTTCAAGTAGTGTTTGCGTTTCCTACCTCCGAATTTTAACTAATTCGGACGGCCACTTGTCTACCTTTTCAGCATCGTTATTAACTGATCTCACCTTCCAAAGGTTGTCTGGAAGGGATCGCTTTTAGCGATAAGACCGCCAATTGTACCTCACTGTAAACTGTTTGATCATTTTATTTTGTAAATATATGCAATAAATAGTTATTCTATTCTTCTATGCTGTGTAGTGTCGGCTTACAATGCTGTGTAGTGTCGGCTTAGAATAGCACTACCCCATTTCTTCCGGTGGGTGTACGTAAGAGGCGACTAACGGTATTGGGGCTTTTAAGGGATTTTTGGGCGATGCGGTTGGAAACCCATCACCAACAACCTTTATTTTTACCATCTTTTCCCCACTGTCATTTCCAAAAGTGGCTGAGGAATTTCTAATTCCTTAGCTCTGGCTACCCCTTCTAGGGATTTACAGCCGTGAGTATATGTATGTATGTCTATTCTTCTATTCTATTCTGTATCCAACTTAAAAGTGACCATCAATAATTATTTTAAAATTGAAATTTCTATTTTACAAATTGACCAAAGCACTTTTTAGCGACATATCAAGACGCACGGCAGTGCGTCAAGCCAAGCCAAGGCGGCGAGCGCGCACCGTATGTGTATATTACACGAACCATTTGGAGCGACTTTTTACACCATCATAACTCAAGATCTAATCAACATAAACCAACCAAATTTGGCTCATTTGTTGATATCAAGGATACAAACTAATAACCATAAATACATAACAAAGGGTTATTAAGATATAAACGTCCAAAAATCGCGATTTTTTTAGTGACTCACTGAGATATAGATCAAAAAGCTAACCCACTTTCAGATATCCCAGGAAGTTGAAATTCGGCATCCAGGTCGGTGATCAAATATTAACAAAGGAAAAAATCTGAAAACGGAGAATTTTTTAAGATTTTTCAATATTTCCCTCACAAGAACATTTTGTATAGAAATCATAATAAATCCCATGATGAAATGTTGTTGACGCTAATATAAAACTCCGTTCTGAATAGGTTTAGGTATGCTATGCATACTTACTTGATCATTCATTAAACTTCGACGCTAAAGTTATTTGCAATTACAAAACTCAAACTATGAGTACTGTACTAGCACAGCCCGGTTGGTTGCGAACAATAGCAATACATTTCTTCAACATATAAACACTCAGATTCGATTCCTGTCGTACTAATTAATAGGTATCATAATACCTAGTACCTATCTCATGTCAGCAGAACGGCGACCACTGTATGAGCCATACAGTATGAAACAACATCGGATAGCGTTTTCATAATACATAGATACCTACTAATCACATTTATCCTACGGAAATTAAATAAAATGATTTGATTTTGTGTAATGTCAGCGCTCATAATCATATTTAAAAACATAATACTATTTATGATTGTAATAATGATAATTACATACATGAAATAACATAAACTAACTTAAAATTAGTCGCTACCACGTCGCTACAAGCGTGGGGCCACAGGAGATCACAGGGCAAGACGCGCGGGGTGAGGGGCAGGGGCGGGGCATGACGGGATCTGCGAACGTACAAAAGCGAGCGCTCCGACTCCGAAAATTAATTTAAGAGAATTTTAATATTTAGGTAGGTTGAACTGAACCGTGTGGAATAAAGAAATTGCTAGGGTGTTAATCACAGTTCTCATATTCAATTAAAAAACTTATTTCGTACTTTTTAGTACTAGATTGTTTATTTTCGGTTGTTTTTCCCACTATGAAGTCGGTTTTCTTTTTGTTAAAAATTATTTTATTTTACGAGTTTTAGAGATGGGTAGACCTGGCAAAGATGCCTCTCGTATGAGGCAGTGCGACGGTTACTGTATAATTCTTCGTATTTCCGGTATTTCTATTATTATACGATATTAAATAGGCTCAACCATATGTAAATTTACATTGTTCATGAAATCCCTCGAAAGGCGATGGTCTACAATTCTACATCTCAAGAAAGACTCAAACGTTCACGCCCAATATCCCTGAAGGGGTTAGCAGAGGTAGTAATACTTCTGAATATCATGTGACATTGTCACCTGTTGTTCAGAGTACCCACGCTTTGCTTGGACCCATGTTCTCACGTTATACAGGGCAGGCCTATCTGCGTTTTGAACAAATACACTGTCACATGATTGTGAGTTTCGACAGTCCCCTCGATTTCCTGGGATGCCATCATCAGATCCTGGTCTCATGGTACTTTCTCGGTAACAATAACATAACAAAAGAAATTTTGAGTGAACCTGTACTTCTCTTCATAAAAGCTACGAAGAGGAGCATAATTCTCTATGGAATGGTGAAAGAACTGTTTCCTAACTCCTAGTGATTAAGGACCCACACCTTCCATCATCAGCTCAGCAGCATAACAATATGATTTTCAGAAGCAAATGCCAATATAAGTTCAGAAAATATGTAAAACGCGGTACATTTGCCTATAAAATTTCAGGGTTCCCCTCGATTTCTCCAGGATCCCATCATCAGACCCTGATATCCTCATCATGGTACCAATCCAGGAGTATCTTCTATCGAATAAAAAAATAATAATCAAAATCGGTTCATAAATGGCGAAGTAATCGGCGAACAAACATGAAAAAAAAAAACGGTCGAATTGAGAACACTCCTTTTTTTGAAGTCGGTCAAAAATAAAGGATTCAGCAACGAATTCAAAAGCTCCAATATTCTTAATCCCTTTTTACGACAGCCACGGCCACAAATAGGCTAATGCTAATCTTAGCTGACAATAAACAGCTACATTAAACGGCGTAATATATAAAATGTGTTATGTTAATGGTAACACATACATACACAGATATTCTCACGCCATCAGTCCCCATCGGGGTGTGCATAGCATGGATGAAGTAAACTATTAAACGCAGCTTTGTACGATCCTGGAAAATCCTCTTGAGCTGAGTTTTTATCCTCTTTGGTTGACATGGAGTGTATAACTATTGCACTTTTCTTGAGCGAGCAAATAGAAAGTCGTATTCTTACCGGGGGCGGTGACAGTTCTCTCAGTTCAGTCTTTAGACTAAAGACAAATTGAACGATTCTTCTATCGCACATCGCTAATCGTCATTATAGACAATTGACGTGCCCCACGGTTTTATTTTTAACCGACTTCAAAAAAAGGTTTTTACCATTTTTTAAATTTTTGTTTTTGTTTCGCATTAACGTTAATTCTCATCTTAGAATTCCATTTTGAAGTGGTATAGTGCACTGTATTCAGTTTGTCAAGCCCTTTTACTTGTTACCTATATAGATGGGATTGATAAAATCAAAAATAAAAATTCGCCATTTTGTAGTGGCGGCCATCATGAATTTATTTTAAGCGTATACCAAATTTCATATTAATCGGTTGACAGGAAGGGGGTGATATTTGAATGACTAAATTTGACCCAAGAAAGAAAGAATAAAACAAACGGGGTAAGCTAAATAAAACCGTTTTAAAAAGCCACATACCCCGAAGTCGCCTATTACGACACCAGTGGATATAGAAT
The DNA here is from genome assembly GCA_963576735.1 of Bedellia somnulentella. NCBI lineage: Eukaryota > Metazoa > Arthropoda > Insecta > Lepidoptera > Bedelliidae > Bedellia > Bedellia somnulentella. The sequence goes on from OY755178.1 coordinate 1,084,452, forward strand.
TAGTGGCATTCTAAGCCGGCACCACACGGCAAAATGTCATTCATATAGTTCAAGCAAAATAAGCAGCAGAAAGAATAAAATATTTAAACTGTACTCTTTTATTTGCAGTCCAAAAAAAAAGTGAGACAGACGGGACCAATCTCTTCGCACTAAACATATTTTATACTATCTATTTTCTTGGAAAAAATATTACCACAAATTCCAGTCACAAATTGAACTTAAGAACTTAACAAGCTTCTAAAAGTGTCTCGCACTATATTCTTAACAAGAAATGACCTCTTAAAACATGGAGGTACAAAATTTTATTGAACCAATAAAACAAAAAACAAATCCAATATTTCAAAATTCAAAAATATTGAGAACAACGAGCGAAGCGAGATCGTATTTTTTTTGGGATTCTGATAAATCACTATTCAACAGCGCAGATACCTAAAATAATAGGTGTAAGGAAATTTCTTTGGCAGTACTTGTACATTACGGTACACATTTAGCTAAGTATCAACTGAAGTATATACACACATACAGCTATTATTCCCTAAAAGGTGTCGCTTCAGAATAAAAAAACCTCAGCCACTCTTGGAAGTTAAGTAAGGAAAATTTTGTAAAAAAGGTGATGAATCTCCATCTACATCTCCCAAAATCCGATGAAAAAAATCGGGGTAGTGATATTCTAAGCTAAAAAAACAGATCATGTTGTATGCGCAAAAACGATCAAGGCTTTAAGTCCAAAAGGAGGTAGCCAGATCTTTAGAATTAGAAATTCCAGAGCCACTTTTGGAAGTTGAGTGAGAAAAAGATGATATAACATAAAGAATGGTCGGTGAAGGTTTATGTTCCATCTAAGTAATTCAAATTGAAACGTATTTTTTGCAAATAAATGATTATAAATAATCAGTGATAATAAAAAGGCAGGTTTTCGAAGTATGAAGAATAAAAGAGCATAAATGAAAAGATTGTTGGATATGAACGAAGCTAGAGAGGTTTGCCAGGATCGCACAAAGTGGCGATCCATGATCTCTGCCTACCCAGTTATAATAAAAAGTCACTTTCATTCCTACCTCCATGTCGCCTCTCATACTTAATGATATCCCTCGCTTATTTCAGTAATAACACGCCATCAAACTAAACCTTATTACTCGGTAATAAAACTCAAATTACTTTATGGCGTCGTTGGTCTCCAGCTCATAATATTTTGCACCTAAAGTCGTACATTATGTAATCTGTGTCAAGATGGAGATAGGAAAAGGGATTATAGAAAACGTGACTAAGTGTTACGGTACTTAACGAGATAAGTATTTGATGCTTCATCATGTGTAGATGAGTTAGGTCCTCGGGTATGACCTGTTCATAATAAAGCATAAACGTTCACGCCGAATATCTAAGGTACTAATACTTCTGAAAATCACGTGACTTTGTCACCTGGTGTTCAGAGTACCCACGTTTTGCATGGACAGTGTACTCACGTGATAGGGGGCAGGCCTATCGCCGTTTTGTACGAATACACTGTCACATGACTAAGTACAACTCAGCCATGTGGGTTTCCTCACGATGTTTTCCCTCACCGTTAACAACCATGATAAATTAACCACACATATGTCTATATAAAAGACAAATTGGTGTAGGCCCGACCCAGGATTTGAACACTAGTCGTTTGCACGATAACCGAGTGTTCTACCCACTGGGCTATCACGGTTGTTCAATACTATTAGGTTACTATCTGATACCTATATTAAGACAGGTCTTAACCAGTCACCGTATTTCGTAAGCATTGTCGTGTAGTATACTTAATTCACCTGGGTTAATTCACCTAGGTGCATTAAGTATACTATTCATAAATTTTATTCACCTAGGTGCATTAAGTATACTATTCATAAATTTTATTCACCTAGGTGCATTAAGTATACAATATTATATATTATAATAGACGAGACATATCGTGGAATCATATACCGTATTTGGACTTGCAAAATTTTCGCGTGGTTAAAATCATCAAGAGGTAAAAACACTTAGATTATTTATGCAAAATGTTGCTAATTTTAATCAAAATTCTTATTACTAGGCAAGTACTAGGAGTTCATAGGATCATAAGAAATATCCCTAACGCAGGCTCACGTTGTAAGGTATGTGATGTGATTGTGATTCATAATGTTAACAAAATTTTATAGAAGAAGCGAAGTGAGTAATTTACATACATTGGGGTAGGCAGAGACTATTGATCGCCACTTTGGACGATCCTGACTAGCCTCTCTAGCTTCGTTTCCATCCATCAATCTTCTCATATATGCTATTTTATTCTTCATACTTCGGACACCAACCTATTTAAGCACATTGTTTACATAAACTCACGGCTGTAAATTTCAAGAAGGGATAGCCAGAGCTTCGGAATAAAAGTCCTCAGTCAGTTTTGGAACTTGAGTGGGGAAAAGATTGTTAAATGAATGTTTCAGTCAAAAATCACTTAAAAAGCCCTTATATACCTAGCCGCCTCCTACAAACCACCATGGGAAATATTCATATTCATTTATTCATTATAACAATATTACATCGTGTTTTAATTATAAAACTAATAGTGAGAAACTAGTGAGATAGTGCTAGTCTCACCCAAAACTACACAGCATAATACACATCGTATAATATTTAGTATACATACATACATATGAAAGTACATTACTTTTTCTATATTTACTGTGAGGCTTAGGGATTATAGATTCTAAAATATTAACTTACAATCTATAAGTAAACTCTTACGACACACCTAACAGGAAATATGGTGTTCTAGGCATAACTAATATATATAATATAATAATAGGCAAAACCATAATTTTCAAACATATTTTCTGATAAATAATGTAATCCTTCCTCTACCTATGGGAACGGCTATGTATTCTAAAAAATGGTCGCCAGTGAGTGGAATAAGTTATTCCTAAGCCATTTTTAGAAAATGATTTAGGAAAATGAAAGGATAGTTTGTTCGTAGCTCTCTACCTATTTAGATAGATAGATAAAACATTTATTTCCACAACTAAGACACACAAATTATAACAACATAATCACATACATTACAAAAACAAAAGAAGTACATATTACAACGCCAATTTTGTGTGTCACAGCAATGAAAATGGCATCCAACTCAGCGTTGAAATTTGCTTTACGCAAAACACTGATTTTCAGTTGTTTCCCTGGGCGGCATTGGTGGCACAATTTAGCAAAGACTAACATTTAAATTCCTATAACTATAAGATAATAACTTATAAAAATTACAATATTTAAACTACAAATTATATAAACCAAAATATGAAAATAAAAATAATGAAAACGAGATATTATTTCGACGCCAATTCGCAACCTTAATCACACCAATTCATCAGCCATTTTGACCAACTCACGATTCATATACCACTACATGCGCAAAAGATTTCGGAATATTTAATGCCTGTTTACTTAATAAGTATGTTTTGGAAATATTTTTAAAACATTGTTTAGATTCTATATTTATTATCGGTGGTGGAATATTATTCCAACACTTAGTCGCATGGTAACGGAAACTTCCCCTAAAATAACTCAACAATCACCTATAAAGCACCAAACCCACGAGTAGCAATGGCTTCCTGCTATTCTAAGCTGTAAACAATGCGAAATGCATTAAATAATTCTTCTAAAGCGCATAATCTCAAACAAATTGCATCCCACTTACAGAGTTCTTGTTACACCTAATGCAATTCAAACTGTCTGAAGTTTACTTCAAGAAAAGTGCATAAATTTGTTTAGAACGGGAGAGTTCAGTCTGCAGCCATTAAGAGAATCCCGTTTAGCGTTTTATCCGGGACATTGCGGAACTTCCACAATGTGCAATAAACGTCTGTCTAACTTCCGCAAACGGCTTCCTGCTCTGACGATGACGCAGATACGGGTTCACAGACACGCGGGTAAATTAAATAAAAAAATAGTTAAACCAAACCCACCAAGTAATATTAATATTAAGCAGAGCAAAGTTTTGAATTGTGCACAGAACTTAATTAACTAAGACGGTATCGGTCTACACGCTGTGATTTTTTAAAATGCTCGCAAGAGCTCTTTGATATTTCCATACATGAATAACTGGAAGTTTAAGGTTCTTATTTGAAAGGTTTAGGAAATACGACGTTATTCCGGGATCTTAACTCTGCATTGAAATTACCTCTGCGTTAAAACAATACCCGAACGGTCATTGTTTGGTCTCAAAACAAATTATTTGCCTGGTCAATATGGCTGGTGGAGGGTTGCCAAACGGAATGCTGATTGAGAAGTACATGGAGCTACACACAGTTTTGGAAGTTGTATATTAGCTTCACATAGGAAATATTCAAATCATTTATCATCAAGTAATCATTTATTTCTTTCAAGAAGAAATCAGAAATCGAAATTTACTTGAATAAGATACATACATACATATACTCACGGCTGTAAATCCCATGAAGGGGTAGCCAGAGCTAGGAATTGGAAATTCCTCAGCCACTTTTGGAAGTTGCGTGGGGAAAAGATGGTGAAATAAAGGTTTTTGGTGATGGGTCTCCAACCGCATCGCCCAAAAATCCCTTAAAAGCCCCAATACCGTTAGTCGCCTCTTACGTACACCCACCGGAAGAAATAGGTTAGTGCTATTCTAAGCCGGCACTACACAGCATACTTGAATAAAAATCGTAAAATTCAAATCATTTATTTCAGATAATACTAATCCATATTACATATCAATAAAAAACAAAAATAAATGTCAATCAATATATATTTTGATCTTATATTCTAGATAGATTCACAGTCACCTTCCGGAAAGTGTGGCATGGCAGCAGAAACAAGGCATGTCCAGCCTGTACCATGATCGCTATCTTGGTGAAAGTACATACATACATACATACATAAATACATATACTATAATTCCCTGGAAGGGGTAGCCAGAGCCAAGGAATTATAAATTCTTCAGCCACTTTTGGAAGTTGCGTGGGGAAAAGATGGTAAAATAAAGGTTGTTGGTGATGGGTCTCCAACCGCATCGCCCAAAAATCCCTTAAAAGCCCCAATACCGTTAGTCGCCTCTTACGTACACCCACCAGAAGAAATGGGGTAGTGCTATTCTATGCCGACACTACACAGCTGCTATTACTGCTATGCTTATTCTTGTCAATAATAAGCATAAAGGGAGTTCATTGCCATATTTACCGTGCTTGGGAAGTATGTGGGTTGGAGAAGACATTTTCTAATGGCATCTAAGTTCTAATTTATGAGACTAAAATAGTTTTGGTATCACAATGGTTTTAAAATACAACAAAACGAAAGCTCGTAGATTCCTAAGATCGATCCATTGATTTGTTTTAACTATTATATTGGATTGAATCAAGCGTTACTTTGCGGAAATCCATATCAATACCAATATTAATTCAATCATTATGATTTAGCGGAATTAAGCGAGGTAACTAAGTAATATTTGTATATTTAAACAAAAGTGAATAAGAAGAAGAACTGAAAAATCGTAGTAGCTTCTTTATTATTCTTTACATCACCAACTGGTATTCCCGCGCCGCACTGTAACAGTCCCAAGTTTCATTGGATGGCACTTAACCGCTGTTGTGTTATATGAATATCAACTGAAATTTTGACTGGAGAATATTAAACGGAAAGATATGCATTGCTAGATTGCTACACCTGCCACCAACTAGGTCAGACAGACTATCTATTATATGCTGATGAAACCCAATTCTGCTTTCTTTTTGCACTTACATCTTGTGTGCTTTGACTGATGTAGATTAAGTCAAAGCACACAAATGCAAATAAGGCATTAAAAAACCCGCGACTACGCCCATGTCGACATTTTTTTTTGCATCCAATTTGAATACTACCGAATTACAATCTCTCCTTTACTAACATATACCTAGAAATCAACGACAAGAATATGGGCTAGTGCTTTTCAAAACTAAATCAATGGTTTAGTTTTTAATTCATTAAGATTTCGTTATTCCTCTCTTAAAAAAATATACATATTTATTTATTTATTTGAGAAACAAACATTACACAATATTTCAAATAAGATGAAAATACAGAGAAGTTCTTGACCTATAAAGTTTCTACCAATTGTTATACAGACGATACAGGAAAACGCAAATTAAAATAACTATTGAAAACAAAAACAATAATACATTAGTTGTAATATGGACTATTTACACAGACATGTATTTGAATAGATGCCGCAAGTGCATGTACTTCGCGTGTAAAAACTGAGTAAAATTATCTTAGTTTATCGCCATTTGATTGAGTCCGTGCTCGAACGTTCTCGGTGACAGATGTCAAGCTAAATATAAAAAATGCCTAATTATGCCGTATTGAGTTGCAAAAACTAACTAAATAAAGCGGGACTAATTAATAGAAAGATTTCCTTTCAGCGATAGGTCACTTTATTATTAGATTTATTATTAGATTATGTGGTTTTCATTGCAAAATCAATTATTTCGTGTTCGTTGTGGTTTTACACTGAAAAACTTTTAAACGAGTGTGTATCGCTTAATTTATAATACATTGCCGCTTTTAGTTACAAAGCTATCTAGTATGGTTTGTCTATTAAAACACGCAATGAACATCAAAATGAACGATATTTTCACCTGTCAATCAGCTACACGGTACGGTAGTTATTGTCATATTTCTGTCATCTTAAGCAAAATGTGTTGTACCTACACAGATAGTTGTGTTCGATTCTAATTCTAATCGATTTTGGGAACAGAGAAATGATAATATTCGCGATGAATGTTCCATGTATCTAAAATATTTTTATTACTACAATGTTTCTGTTAAATAATTAATTGGAATACTCTTGTTCTAACTTTGTTTTTATTTAATAAAAGAACAGTTTAATTTTAGTTACAAGTTTTTCTCTAAGCTACATTTCTTAACGTGTGGTATGTGTCAGTCTTTATTTACTTCCTTCCTTCACTCAGTGTTGCCAATATAAATGTACATATATACACGAACACGCCTCCTTACATAAGTTCAAAGCTTCTTGTAGTACTTAACTACAGTAATTTGTCTTAACTAAAGGTTGACTGGAAGAAATCGCGTTAAGGCGATAAGTCCGCCTTTGTGTACATATACTGTTTGTGTGTTTTTGTGTATGCAATAAAGTGTTTAAATAAATAAATAAAAAAATAAATAATTATAATCAATTAGGGAACTATACTCCTTTAAATTTAGCATTTTTAAGTTAGTGAATTTAACATTTCCCACAGGTTTTGTAAATGTATCTGCAATTTTATTTTCTGACTCTATTTTGTACACTTCCCTGCTAAATATTTTAATTTACAAAATGATAGTGAACTTCAATGTGCTTAGAATTCTTTGCAAAGTTTCCATACTTAGAAATAGCTACAGCTGCTGAATTATCTTCATAGATTTTAACTGGTTTCCAAACCTTAGTAAAGACATCGTTCATTACACAAATGAGAAAATTATTTAATTCTGTTACTGCTTCTGATAATTCTACATATTCAGCAAATGTTGAAGAATTTGTAACACTACTTTGTTTTTTTTTTATTTCCAATATTGAACAAACGAAGAGTTCCGTACTATCATCTATAATAGAAAATAACGCTTTTGTATGGGAGCCCCTTTGATATTTACTTAACTGTTATTTAATTATTTATTTTGAAAGGTGATATACAAGTAAATATACTGTGAAAATTTTAAGTATCTACTTATTAACGTTTTAATATTGAGCAAACAAATACGGAAAAAAACACGTTTATTGTAAGGCCCCCCCCTTAAAATCCTTTTTTTACTTGTATTTGTTGTTATAGCGGCAACAGAAATACGTCATTTGTGAAAATTTCAGCTTTCTAGTTATCTATCACTCTTTATGAGATATAGCCTGGAGAAAAACAGACAACGAAAAAAAAAATACTTGATTATTTTTCCTTCTCTACAAGATATTTTATTTGTTTTTTTTAAATCCGAATTAGTTTTGGGTTTAATGGAATTATATTTTGTCATAGCGCCTTCTACTGGCTTTCTTTTTTGTAGATAAAATTTCTTCTCGGGGTTTTTTTTTAAATCATTTTGTAACTTTCCGAGAACAAATTATTAAAACTAGTTAATTAGGTAGGTTATCAATAAGGAAAAGTTATTATAATAATAAAGGCTACTGAACTACTCACTGACTAACTGACTCATTAACTCACTGATTTAGATCGTTGTTCTCCGAGAAGATGTAGTGGTGGAGGAAAATAATGTAGGAAGAGTTGCTCAGAATAAAAATGACACCATGAGAAAATAGCATTATTAAAAAACAGGTATAATTCTAGATTTATCATTCTTCTGTCAATTTATCATTCGTCTGTCGATGCACTCGAATATAATCGATTGAATCGTTTACGCGCTGACGGGGAGTTCCCATCACTAAATTGCTCATGTGACGTCACAGTAGATGGAAAAATAATGGGCACGCTTGGTTTATATACAAGAAATGACACTTGCGTTATCTATTCAAATACAGATCTGTGACTATTTATAATAATGAAATTAAGTAAGTTAAATGAATTATATTGTCATTCCCACCAGACCAAGCAAACACTACAAGATTACAAAATATGCATAGAGATTTTAGGTAATAATGTTAACAATATTTTATGATAATAAATTATAGCTAAATAAGATACTTACTTTTCAAGGTTAAAAATACATAAATTCATAATATATAAGATAATTATGAATGAAAGTACTCAAAATACATACTGTAATAATAAATATAACATAATAAGTAAATATATAAATATAATATAATAAATAAATATAAATTCAAATAATTATAATAAGAGAAAATTGTATGTAGAACATTCAGGGTCGATCGGCTCCAACAAATAAGTAGATACCCACTTCTTCATTGTTTATATTTGCTTGTGTAGATCATTGTAGGGTGTCGAAGCCGAATGGCAAAAAACGAAACCCTATTAGTTTTCCATGTCTGTCTGTCTGTGTATCACAACAATTGATTTCCGTCACTTTGGAGTCTATGTAGTTGAACATTTTATTTAAATTTAAAGTTAACGTATACATATATTCAAACGAACCAAAATACTTTGTACTCAGCATTGTAAAAAAGTCAAGAATACTATTAAAGATTAGTATAATATTTATTTTTTGTATAGTTTGTACATTTATCTAAATTAATTTTACGTACCAGGGAAAATGGTTGAACTGTTTGCCATTTATTATACAATTTTTAATCTTTTTTTCTAAGAAAAAAATGTAAATTAGATAAACAATAACAAGTAGAAAATCATGTAACTTATTCCATATTCCTCATTTATATAGAGTAATTGGCTCGCTGGAGAGAACAAAGGGCGATGCTGGTGTGCCGGCACCGTGACTCTGCTCTACTGCATTTAGTTGCAACTCCTATTATACCTAGTATCGTAGTAGCTTTGATATCAAGATGTGGGAACTCAACGGTATTATATATGAATAACTTCCTGCATACATCTTTGATCACGTAGTTTTTTTTTATTTACATACATATTCTCACAGCTTTAAATCTTTAAAAGGGGTAGCCAAAGCTTTGGAATAACAAATTCCTCAGCTACTTTTGGAAGTTCAGTGGCAAAAAGATTTTAATATTAAGGTTGTTGGTGATGGGTCTCCAACCGCATCGCCCAAAAATCACTTAAAAAGCCCTAATACCCTTAGTCGCATCTTACGAACACCCACAGGTAGAAATGAGGTAGTACTATTCTAAGTCGACACTACACAGTTTTTTTATTTAATTTTGTAAAATACCGTAACACATTTTAACCCGTGGTCAGGTGACAAATATAATATCGAAGGGAAAGGAAAGTGAAAATATAGTAATGGATAAGTATTTGTAGTATTTTCATGAGATTAAAATCATCAATAGGTCTTAAAACCTAGCGACTTGCACATAGCCCGTTTTATTATTACAATAAAAATAGGGATTTATAGCCGTGAGCATATGTATGCATGTAGGTTTGTAATAAAAAATAAATTCACGATCAAAACATACAACACAAACAATAAAATCTATTTCTAAAAACATTCCAAAGAAACCTCATTCCGAACGTTTTTATTCAGCCAGCCATTTCATTTAATCCCGCGGCTTACTAAATCTGTTAAACTGTCACCCTCCTTCCCTCAGTATGAGAAAAGTCAACAATTAAGCTAAGTTGGTCCTTCCTTCGAGACCGCCGCCGCCGCCGCCGCCGCCGCTGTGAGGAGCTGCAGGGCAAGCACGAGCACTATTTTTTCGACACGATAACGGTTAGAATGAGATGGCAGTATACGATACTAAGTAAGTGCGTAAAAGATGGCTGCTTTATCCCACGCGATAACTAGTTTAAACACGGCTCGTGCTTGCCCTTCTGGTGAGGACCGCAAACCTGCCACTGTTGATATACCCGAGGTCATTTACTTAACTTTGAAACGTTTTTTGAAATAAATCATTATGTATTTGCTGAAAGTCTCGCGTCATTCCCATTTTAGAGAAATTGTGCTGTGCTGCTTTAGTTATATTACCAACCTCCCCAACCACCTTTTATTTCCACAATTTTTTGTGGTCTCTGGCTTCTCTTTTTAGGGTCCTTGATGCGGTTAGGGACCCATCACCAACGACGCTTCATGTCTACTATCTTCTCCCCTATCAACTTTTTCAGGCAAATCAGGCTTATGCCTGAGGAGTTTTTTAGCTCTAAAGCTCTGGCTACTCCTATTTGGGATTTATCACCGTGAGTATATGTATGTGTAAGTCCCACGGTAGAGTTATATTAGCAAGGCAAAGATGAAGCTTCAAACAACGTTACAAGAGAATATAATGGTGGCAACCGAAACAGAGTTTGCAAACAAAAATTCGTATTTTCGAATTTCGCATTGTTTTATCCGTTCTTTTATTGCGTTTCCCCAATTTGCTACGAAAGTTTGAAGTGTATTCCTCGTTCAATAGCGCCTATTCGACAAACAAATTTTACTCAATATTGACTATTTTCTTGAATCAGAATTTTAATACAATTTTAATCATCGTGTTTGTTAAGTTTATGTTTATGTTAAGGATGAAAAGTTCAAATGAGAATAACATAGCCCCGGTTATAATCCCAGAAGAGGGTAGTCAGTGCCACTCAAAAATAAAATGAGGAAAAAGTTTAGCATATTGTGTTGTTGGTGTAGGGTCTCCACTCCAGCCATATCATCCAACTAATACTAAAAAAACCCCGTTAGTCGCCTCGTACGCCATCCAAACAAAGTAGGGAAGTTTTATTTTAACCCACACAGCTGAAATACACAAATTTAAATGAAATAAATATTGAGTGCGGCAAGCCAAGATGTCTTGTGACAAATATTAAATTTAACATAAACGTTCACGCCGTTTATCCCCGAAGGGGTTGGCAGAGGTACCAATACTCCTGAACTCACATGGCAAGCGCCATCTAGTTTCCAGAGAAGGTGCCCACGTTTTGCTTAGACAGTGTACTCACGTGATAGGGGGCAGGCCTATCGCCGTTTTGTACGAATACACTGTCACATGACTAAGTACAAGTCAGCCATGTGGGTTTCCTCACGATGTTTTCCCTCACCGTTAGCAACCATGATTGGAGCGAAGCGAGCGTAGCGAGCGAAGCTCCATTTACCCCCGACTTTTGCATTTCGTTGTGATCGTACTCCTCCCAAACGGCTCAACTCAGAACCCTGAAATTTCGCATGGTAGTCAAGGACTATGTCTAGATGGTTTATGTCAATTTTGATAAAAATCGGAGGAATAATCACCATTAAAAAATTATAATATTAGTATATGGAAAAATTATGTAAACAATGCCAGCGCGTGAAAATAGAATCTATATTAATAATTTCGTCACGGGGTACGGTAGACTCGATCGAAACCTTACCTGAATAATAATACATAAAAAAATAATGATTTTGAGTCGACAACATCTATCCGCAAAATTCGGATTGTCGAGTATTTTGCTAAATTTTAATGGTGCTGATTGCTGACAAACAAATCTTAGTCGCCATATTGACTGTCACCCATGACATGACATAAACGTTCCGTTTCATAATGTTTTTCAATCGTTTCGCAAACGACAAGGAGGTTTCGATTGAGTCTACCATACTCCTTAACGAAATTATTATTGGAGCGAAGCTCCATTTACCCCCGACTTTTGCATTTCGTTGTGATCTTACTCCTCCCAAACGGCTCAACTCAGAAACCTGAAATTTTGGACGGTGGTCAAGGACCATGTCTAGATGGTTTATGTCAATTTTGATAAAAATCGGATGAACCACGGAGGAATAATCACCATTAAAAAATTACAATGTTAATCTATGGAAAAATTACGTAAACAATGCCAGCGCGTGAAAGCAGATTTTTTTCATATTCGATCGTCCTAAAGTCACGTTCGTTTGCGCTCCGACACTTGGTGATTTTTCAAACTTTTGAACGCTAATAAGAAAATCGAGTTCTAAGACATTTTTTCCAAAAAAAATTTGAACAAAAATTTCTTGAATATACTCTTTTTAAAAGAAAATAGGTATTTAGCTTTTTAGGTATGTTTTTTCACAATAAATATTGTTAACAATTTAAGTTTTCCAAAATCAGGACTGTAACTCCTTTGCAGTTTTGTGTAGAATCAATCACGCGTTTAGGTAAACCAACTAGTATATTCAAAGAATCATAACAAATCAACGCTTGTTGAGATATTTGTAGAATAAATCGTTCAACGAAAGTAATATCTGAGAATCAGGCAATTGCTCACTTCGCTCCTTTTATTGGCATCCGACGGTCCCATGCCAACCTAGTAAATTAACCACACATATGACTTTAGAAAAGACAAATTGGTGTAGGCCCGTCCCAGGATTGGAACTCACGCCCTTCTGTTTTTCGGGCGGGTGTTCTATCCACTGGACTGTCATGTCGCTATTAAATTTGTATTGATTTGATTCGAGATTGTACTGATTTCGAGAATAAACCCATGTGTCTCATCTCATTTACGACTCTGGTGGTCTTGGTGAGATTATAGTCATGATATGTATATGTTTATTTGTAAAAAAGACAGAAATCCAAAATGTGAAATTTGAAAGGGCATTTATGGTAAGATAGAGGGAATGTTAGAGCAGCTAAGCTCGAGAGATTTAGCAGGATCGTACAAAGTGGCTATCAATAGTCTCTGCCTACCTCCATGAGAACTAATGGCGTAAGTATATGTGTGTAATTGTCGGTATAACTATGGATTATTTAGGGATAAACAATTTAAGGGAACATTTTGAAGGTTCACTCAATACTGGTTCACTAAATGTCCGACATTTGCTGAATCCTTTTATTTCCATGACAACACAAAAGACCCGGAGTGTCCAATCGGAAGGTAATGATGCCAAATCAAAAAGTCTTTGTTGTCGTTCACCTGTCCGTTTCCGCTAACAATTCGCTTTGTCTTCTTAATATCAATGAAGGGAAAATTCGCTTTTTATTTAGGTGAATTTCGTGACATGTCCGCGTTGTGATGGTAATGTAATGTTTCTTTTAGCTAAAATTATTTTTACAGGCATTTTTATCGGTGTTGGTTCGGAATAGCACTATTCCATTTCTTCCCAAAGTAGGTCTCATAAAAGGTGACGAATATTTGTAAACCCATCACAACTGATCGTATTTATTTGACCATTTTTTCTCCTTTGAATTTATAAATGAAGTCCAGGAGTTATCAAGCCGTATATTGTTGAAGAAGTTAATCTATGTAAAACTCTAAACTAAACAGCATGTTTAATGGCATGGCAAAGAAGTTAAAATAGTACATTATTGCACTTGGGCATTTTGTTGCTACGAACACTGTTCTATAACAGAAAAGTGCTAATCTAAATATTAATGTATCTCTCAATCATCATTGCATACTTCTAGCCCATTTGAAGAATAGCAAAACCAAGCCAATCGTTTTGATTTAAGGTGTAGAAGTTAAAAACAGTTTTGTCTACGGTTTGCACGCCTACGAGATTAATAGCGGGAAAGATGTTCTACAAAATACGTACTACGATCTACGCGCTACAAATGAACTACGCTCTACGAACTATGCGCTTTTAGCTACACAAGTTCGGTATCTCGCCGCAACTTAAGTGTAAAACTAGCAAACACCTAAAAATACATGCATATAGTTACAAAGCTACAAATCCCAAAAAGAGGTAGGCAGAGCTTCAGAATCAGAAATCACTCAGCTTCTTTTGGAAGTTGATTGAGGAAAAGATGGAAAAATAAAGATGATTATGATCCATTTTGCCACTTTTTACCACACTCACGGAAAGAAACGGCTTAGTGCTATTCTAAGCCGGCTCTACGCAGTCAATAATATTATAAAATTAAATCATCTCTATCTGTATTATTATTTAACTTAAAAAAATATTTACAACAAAAGAAATTTGATAAAATAAAAACGTAATTGAAATGGCCCTCTCGTCTAGACTATATTAAAAGCTAATTAAATATTACAATGTTATTTATTAGACTCGCTCGTGAATTCAATGGCTCGAGCCAGTTGGCGAACTTTTTAAAAACTGCCAGACACTATTGTCTCAAGTGGAGTATTGGCACCTTCACTTTTATTAGCTTTTAAGTGCTTTAAATTGTTAAGATTGAGAAAAGGGTTCGCTGAGGATTGGAATCTTTTATTTCATTACATTACTTATTAGTGTGACAATCTTCTAATTAGTCTGAGTAAGTCTAATAATCGTCTTTTTCAGTGACACTCTAGATATTCACCCTGTCAATGTATGGAACACTTGAATATGCCCACAGAATAATGTTAATACATACGTATATGCAACCGTGATAGCTCGGTGGATAGAACTCCGCTTATCGTGCAGACGATGAAGGTTCAAATTCCGGGTCGAGCCTACACCAATTTGACTTTTCTGAAGTCATTTGTGTAGTTACTTTATCATGGTTGTTAACGGTGACGGAAAACATCGTGAGGAAACCCACACGGCTGAGCTGTAATTAGTCATGTGACAGTGTATTCGCACAAAACTGTAATAGGCCCGGCCCATATCATGTTAGCACACGGTGCAAACCAAAAAGTCCCAAACCCTTAGTCGCCTCTTACGACACTCGTGGTTAGAAAGAGGGAGTAACATTTAAAGCCGGCACTACACGGCAATAAAAGAAGTATTAAATTTAAATCAACAATTTAATTGAGCTTTATCTAAAATTCTGAACATTTCATTATGTAATTTAGAAAAATATGAAATATACTAGTGGATCGTCCCAGCTTCGCACGGGTAGCGTTTTTTTTTTAAATATCTTAGGTTTCTTTCTTCAGTCACTGCTCAAGCATTGTGAAATTCAGCGCAATGTTTTCAATTTATTAAATTTATAGCACTCCCTAAACAGTGTAGTTTGGTGATTTTAAATGCGCTTTGATGAACGGTTCAGTAGTTCCGTTTAATAGCAAATTTTGGAATAAAACGCTATGAAGTATTTATAACAATCTAAAAAATTAATCATTACTTTTTGTAGGATGCAACTACTGGCGCCATCTAGTATGTTATATGTAAATTAGTAACGATTTGGTTTTGGTCACGACCGCGATGGCTTATTTTATGTATAATTTCGGTGTTTATCTACCGATTTCTATGATTCTTTTTTTATTGAATAGGTAATAATGTTACCTTTTTTAAATTTGGGATGAGTGAGAGGTTTACAAACGTAAGAGTAAACAAATATAATCAGAATGATCCGAACTGCTAAGCTATCAGGAATTACACGTGTTATTGTGAGTCAACCGTAAAAGGTAGACATAAACTGCTGAGATTTTTTTTTTAGATAATTTTATGAAGAATATTTCCGTCACACATGATTTCTATGTAAGTTTAACCATTGAGGCTGCAGACGCGACGGAAGCTTAAAAAATGTAGTAACTTCTCCCGTTTTCCCAAAATTTCCCAAAATTCCCCTTTACTACTCTGTTGGAAAGTATGCAAAAACCTGCGCAGGTGTATGAAGAATATTTGTACCAAGTTTCGTTAAAATCCGTCGAGTAGTTTTTGTTTCCATAAGGAACATACAAACCGACAGACAGACAGACAGACAGACAGACAGACAGACAGAAAGACAGACAGACAGACAGACAGACAGACAAAAATTTTACTGATTGCATTTTTGGCATCAGTATCGATCCCTAATCACCACCTGATGGTTATTTTGAAAATATATTTCATGTACAGAATTGACCTCTCTACAGATTTATTATAAGTATAGATAACATAAAAATCAATAACATCAAATAAACTAAAGTGGCATCAACATCTAATCATCATCAATCCGCGGTGGATGCTCCGGCGCCTTGAACGATCTGTAACAGAAAATACATCTAATATGTATTGACGTACTCGCGTTTTAGAATAATAATTATAAGCTAAAAGGACAAATAAACGTGTATCCAAGTTTAATATCATTTTGTTGTTATGTTTTATGTTGCATATATTGTTTGTCCATGCTTAGCAATGAACAAATATTTTTCTTCTTCTTCTTCAACATAAACATAAACGTTCACGCCGAATATTCCCGAAGGGGTTGGCAGAGGTACTAATACTTCTGAACATCACGTGACTTTGCACCTCAGAGTACCCACGTTTTGCATGGACAGTGTACTCACGTGATAGGGGGCAGGCCTATCGCCGTTTTGAACGAACACACTGTCACATGACTAAGTACAACTCAGCCATGTGGGTTTCCTCACGATGTTTTCCCTCACCGTTAACAACCATGATAAATTAACCACACATATGTCTTTTAGAAAAGACGAATTGGTGTAGGCCCGACCCAGGATTTGAACACTAGTCGTTTGCACGATAACCGAGTGTTCTACCCATGGGGCTATCACGGTTGCTTCTTCAAGTAGTCTTAAGAGAAACTATGATAGAAAATATGTGACACATGTGCAATCAATATGAACACTGTTCAAATATGATTTTAATCCTACTAGGGCAAATGAAGCACTAAATAGTCTAATGACTAATCAGTCGGTGTCTTAAAAGACCTGTACGGCTGTACATGATGCTGTTCTCGTCTCTAATCTCATGTATGGAAATTAATCTTCATTGTAATATTAATACTGTGATTCGTGAAAAGTGCGGTTTGAAAGATGATAGAAGACTACCGAGGTGAACGCATTTAGACCAAATAGTTAGCGTGCTCAAAAAATACGAAGATAAAAAGGACATGAATGACAAGTTTGATGGATTAAGCGAAAGTACAAAAGTTTTCTAGGATTGTACAAAATGGCGATCGATAGCCTCTGCCTATCTCAATGGGAACTAATAGCGTAAGTATATATATATATATATATGCTTACGATGCGAGCGACATGATAGTCCAGTGGGTAGAACACCCGCCCGAAAAACAGAAGGGCGTGAGTTCCAATCCTGGGACGGGCCTACACCAATTTGTCTTTTCTAAAGTCATATGTGTGGTTAATTTATCATGGTTGCTAACGGTGAGGGAAAACATCGTGAGGAAACCCACATGGCTGAGTTGTACTTAGTCATGTGACAGTGTATTCGTACAAAACGGCGATAGGCCTGCCCCCTATCACGTGAGTACACTGTCTAAGCAAAACGTGGGTACCTTCTCTGGAAACTAGATGGCGCTTGCCATGTGAGTTCAGGAGTATTGGTACCTCTGCCAACCCCTTCGGGGATAAACGGCGTGAACGTTTATGAATGTTATGTATGTATATATATATATATATATATATATATATATATATATATATATATATATATA
Organism: Bedellia somnulentella; assembly: GCA_963576735.1. Lineage (NCBI taxonomy): Eukaryota > Metazoa > Arthropoda > Insecta > Lepidoptera > Bedelliidae > Bedellia > Bedellia somnulentella. The sequence goes on from OY755178.1 coordinate 1,102,234, forward strand.
TACAGGGTGTCCAGTAAATAAACGTCCAACCGGTAACCACCAATAGAGGACCCTGTGAAGTGCCCGGAAATGCAATTTTTTTATTATATTAAACCTGGTTTAGAAATAAGCCAGGTTTAAGTTGTTTTTTATTTTTTTAAATTCCTTTGGGCTATTTTGTTATGGTTAGAGGGCAAAAATAGGGATGTCGGCATATTTTTTTTTATAAGACTCCTAATGAAGCAAAGAACAGCTTGGTTAGCAAAAATTGAGGATATCTAAAGCACAAAAATAAAAAAAAAACGGTTTGAACCCAAAAAAAATATTTCAAAACTTTTGATACGCAACTTTAAGTGTTAATGTTTTAAAAAAATGTATGTACGATTAGCTGCCCATTACTTTAAAAACTTGCTCATTAATCTGGGATTCCAGAATGGTATAAAACATCTTTAAAGCTGTGTTTAAAAAAAAGTTATTTTAGTTTTCGCAACCAGTGGTAAAATTCGTCATGTTTTTGTTTGTTACTGAATGCATACAAAGTAAGCGGCATTGGTCATCTGAGATACACAAAACATTTACCTGCATTGTGAAGTGTAGTGGGGGCAAGGGAACCCACACCACGCCATCCATCGTGCTCAGATTTTTTTGTTAGTGTGCTCTATTCTTCGGTTTCGTTCACACGCGCTCGCTAATCCCAAACTTTTGAAATCTACAACGACCTTACGCTGCGACTCTGGACTTTTGTTTACCTGTTACTACTTGTTATCCTTGTTACGACGACCCAGGCTTAACTACGGACTTTTTGTTTTCTACTGTGTTTTATTATTGTTTCAATAATGCCACGATACGTGTACACGCCTCAAGAGTATGCGGATATGCATTTTATCTATGGTGTATGTGAAGGAAATGGTCGTGCAGCTGCTCGGCTTTATCATGAAAGATATCCGGATACGACACGATACGGAACGACATGATAGTCCAGTGGGTAGAACACCCGCCCGAAAACAGAAGGGCGTGAGTTCCAATCCTGGGTCGGGCCTACACCAATTTGTCTTTTCTATAGTCATATGTGTGGTTAATTTATCATGGTTGTTAACGGTGAGGGAAAACATCGTGAGGAAACCCACATGGCTGAGTTGTACTTAGTCATGTGACAGTGTATTCGTACAAAACGGCGATAGGCCTGCCCCCTATCACGTGAGTACACTGTCTAAGCAAAACGTGGGTACCTTCTCTGGAAACTAGATGGCGCTGCCATGTGAGTTCAGAAGTATTGGTACCTCTGCCAACCCCTTCGGGGATAAACGGCGTGAACGTTTATGTTATGTTATGTTATATCCGGATCGACGGGCTCCTGACCACAGAGTGATTTCTGGAACCCATCAAGCATACTCTGAAGGAAGAATACCTGGCCAAGGTAAGGGATAGGCGTTTATCATTTTCTTTATCCCAATTTACAAGTGTTGCAAATAGTCCGTTCGCCGCCGCCGCCGATCCTATTATTCTACCCTTATCTTGTTATCTTTGCGCATACCCTATAACATAACTTAAGAATGCCTACATGTTTGCAGAGTATTTATTTATTTTATTTTATTTAGGATCGTAACAGTTACATACTTGTGAGACTAATTACATTTGATTCAAATTAACCTAGAGATCCATAAAAGAGTTATTTAAGAGTTGTTATGTTTTATTTAACGTACAACTTTTAACATGATGAATTTTGGTAGGTAGGTAGGTAAGGAGGGGGTAGTGTTGTGATGTGGTCCTTAAATTATTTATTTATTTTAGCAGTCGGCGGAGCGGGCGAAGGACGACCTCGTGTGTATGAGGACAACATTGTCATTGAGGAGGTGTTAGCAGATCCTTCAACTTCAGTTCGAGTTATCCAACGGAGGACTGGGATACCCAAATCCACTGCTCACAACATTTTGAAGAGACACGCCTACTACCCCTATCACGTGCAGCGGGTCCAAACGCTATTGCAGAGGGATCACTACCCTCGGGTAATTTTTTGTCAGCAAATGCTGCGCCGTATGAGGGCTGATCCAGACTTTTTTAAAAGCATTTTATGGAGCGACGAATCCACATGCAGGAGAGATGGTTACCTTAACATGCATAATTTGCATGGATGGCAACTAGAAAACCCTCACCTTATCCGCGAGGATCATGCCCAGCAGCAATTTAAAATAAATTATTGGTCTGGAATCATTAACGGTCAAATTGTTGGACCCTTCGAGCTACCTCCCGTAATGAACGCCGACAATTATTTGATTTTCCTAAGGGAAAATTTGCCTGAATTGTTAGCGGAGGACCACTTGCAAATCCACCAGCCAATGTGGTTCCAAAATGATGGGTGCCCGGCACATTACGCTTTAAGAGTAAGGCAATATTTAAACGAAGAGTTTCCAGAGCGCTGGATAGGCCGATTAGGTCCTATTTTGTGGCCGCCAAGATCGCCAGATCTAAATCCCCTGGATTTTTTTTATTGGGGCTACTTAAAAGAGAGGGTATACAAAAATCCCATTCGAACTATTGAGGAGCTAAGGCAACGAGTTACAGAGGCAGCTGCGTACATTAGTGGGACTAGGCATGCGCGACGAATAGAAAGAAATTTTATTAAAAGATGTAGAATGTGCATACGAGTTGGAGGAGGCCACTTCCAACAATGGATGAAAGAAATAAATTTTGATGAAATTTAATATCTCTTTTTATTTACATTCCATAATAATAAGCAGTAGTTAGTACACAGTAGGCATTTATCTAGTAATAAACTAAAAATTTTCCGCAACAAAAGTGATATAAAACACATTTTTTTTTCTTTGTTAATTTTGTACGCGACCCTTTTTCCATGTATGACTAGTTCAATGACGGTAGGTAATCAACCCGCAGTGCAGGGTATAAGGTGCCCACCATTTTTACTCACAATCATGAGTTTAATGTATGCAGCCGGTAGAAACAAAAACATAGCGAATTTTACCACTGGTTGCAAAAACTAAAATAACTTTTTTTTAAACATAGCTTTAAAGATGTTTTATACCATTTTGGAATCCCAGATTAATGAGCAAGTTTTTAAAATAATGGGCAGCTAATCGTACATACATTTTTTTTAAAACATTAACACTTAAAGTTGCGTATCAAAAGTTTTGAAATATTTATTTTGGGTTCAAACCGTTTTTTTTTTATTTTTGTGCTTTAGATATCCTCAATTTTTGCTAACCATGCTGTTTTTTGCTTCATTAGGAGTCTAATAAAAAAAAAATATGCCGACATCCCTATTTTTGCCCTCTTACCATAACAAAATAGCCCAAAGGAATTTAAAAAAATAAAAAACAACTTAAACCTGGCTTATTTCTAAACCAGGTTTAATATAATAAAAAAATTGCATTTCCGGGCACTTCACAGGGTCCTCTTTTGGTGGTTAACGGTTGGACGTTTATTTACTGGACACATATATATATATAGCTATCCTACAAATTATTATTTCTAGTAAATTGTTCGTTCACTACATACTTAGGGTTCAAAACGTCCCACTTCCGCAGCTGCCGGCACATGGTGTCCACCTCGACAGCCTCCGCGGCCGCCAGCACCACCTCCTCCGTCCGCCTGCCGCAGCCGCAGCGGGACTTGTCGCAGCAGTTGCACGCTGGAAACGACAGTATTGAAGCAGACATACTAAAAAGTAAAAGGCAAAATGAATATAACAAAACAAAATAATCCTTCTTTAGTTAATACATGCATAAACTCAAGGCTATAAATCCCTTGAGGGGGTGGCCAGAGCTAGGGAATTAGAAATTCCTCAGCCACTCTTGAAAGTTGCGTGGGGAAAAGATGGTAAAATAAAGGTTGCTGGTGATGGGTCTCCAACCGCATCGCCCAAAAATCAATTAAAAGCCCCAAACCGTTAGTCGCCTCTTACGTACACCCACCGGAAGAAATGCCTATAATATTAATAAATAAAGAATAAATAAAGGAAAGAAAAATTTCGACAAAGGCGGGATATTTTAGAAATTTTTCTTTCCTTTATTTATTCTTTAATTATTAGTAATAATCCCCACATGAGGTTTTCATGAACAAAAAGATTTAAATTATGCCTATAATGTTCTAAGCCGACACTACACAGCAGTTAATCACAAAGAAATAAAAATAGTGAAAATAGTGAGCCGGACGGCAACATATTGCCAAAAGGGTTGTCGCCTCCGAATGTATGTCTGCAACACAAATATATTAAAACAGAGCTTCTGCATATAGAACTGACAATAAATCGCATACTACGGTTTACTTCATAAATTGTAAACCTTACATAAATCTTGTGTTTATATGTTTTTTCAGGAAGTTGATTGAGCAGTCACGACGTCCATGGCCGAGTGGATAGGTGACAAGGTTCTGGCTCCTGTGGTCGCAGGTTCAAAAATTGTTCATACCATACAAATTGATTCCAATTTCTTATATTTTCCCATGAATTTGGCAAGCATATCTGTAAATTTCTCGGCAAAGGGTTGTTCCTTATACTATGGATAATAATATACTGTCCACAAAGTGGGTACTCCGGACACCCGATGGCAAAATGTCCTGTAATTATTATAACTAGATCTTATATCCCTGCTTCGAGGTTATAAGGTTCATAAATTACCATTTCCTACAATTTGTATCATGTTCTTGCTAAGGTTTTTTGGTGAATTAAGCATCCTTACACGCTTCTGAACTTTTTGCTGTTCTCCTACATTATAAGACAAAAACGTTTCAACAACCTCGACCTTCTCAGTAACCTTTTTGCATTACATATACACTAATCCTAGCGTACATTATAAAAAAATCTTATCAAGCGATCACAGAAAGTAAGTTGGCAAAAGAATAACGTACTGAGGAAAGATCAAAGAACGAACAATTTCGAAGTAAGATTTTACGGAGAATTAGAATTTTATTGGCGAGTTAATACGTTTGAAAGATTTATCAAGAAATTTTACTTGGTTTTGGAAATTAGTTATTCTCAAAGCGCTCAATTTACTTGGTAAATTGTTTCAATAAATATGAAATATTAAGAGCAAAATTTAAAAGAAATGATTTTGTGTGTTTTTCAAAAAACCAATTAGATTTCCTATGAAGCATTCTGCTTTTATAATATCTATTAAACTCTCCTCGTGAAATGTAATTCTTTCATCGAGAAACATTTAATTACTAGACAACAAGTATTGATTGTGAGATTGAAAATGTTTGGCATTCAATGCGGTATTTTTATATCAATTTTAAAAACACTTTTAAAATTGCTTGCTACTGTAAAGTTTATCCATCACTTTTGGTTGTCAAAAACTATCAATTACGAATAAAACCAGCAGCCAAATTAAATGGAACGTGTAACATGTTTATCAGCTTCTCTCTTTTACTCATCGCAACTTTTTTTGTTACCGTGACATTACTTTAGCGTTACACCTAGTACAATTATATTAGTTACAATTGTATTAACAAGTTTAAAAAAATAATTAAATAAATATGTGTTCTTAATACTCAGTAAAGAAATAAGTCAACTTACTTATACTCACGCCCATTGTTCCCATTGGGGTAGGCAGAGACTATCGATCGCCACTTTGTACGATCCAGGCAAATATCTTTTGCTTCTGTTACATTCAAATTTCTTCTCATACATGCTCTTTTGTTCTTCATACTTCGGACGCCGGCCTTTTTGAGCACACACTCTATTTGGTCCAGGTGTGTCCTCCGTGGTCGTCCTCTACTCACATTTCCTTCCATGTTGGCTCTATAGATCTCTTTCACCAATATACTGTCATCCATCCTCTATGTGCCCAAACCACCTTAACATTCCTTTCTCTATCATGCAAACTACGTCATCTTTCACACCTAAACGTTCACGAACCACACTATTTCTCACTCTGTCACAGAACCTTACATTACATATACTTCTGAGGGATCTCATTTCCACTGCATTCACTCTACTTTCATGCCTCTTTTGCCATGCTACACATTCACTACCATACATCAGCGTAGGAACCAGTACAGCATTTCAAACAAGTCCGTGTTTTCTCCGTTTACACATGCCCTGGAATCCTCAAATCATTTAGAAACGGTTCCAACACCGTGTCGATAGAATAAGAGGTGATTCGTATCAGATTCCACCAGAAATGTGCAAAGAAAGGGATATTTTAAAGTACCAATAGAATCGCCTCATTTATTTGTCTCAATTGTGGAAAACCATCGTCCCCGGAAAAATAGGTTGATATTGATTGTTTGGAAATTCTATAAAGTCTGATTTGATGATATTGATATGACATGAATAAAATATATGTTGGTGATTAGTTCATGGTGTTCAAATTTGATGTTTAACATTTTAATAATTTGTTGAAAAATATGATGAAAAAAATTGAATTCGAACATGCTTTGTTTTCATAAAAACCGTATAGGCTCCACTGGCATAACATACATATGAACTCATTATGTGTCTATATACGCGTAGCTTTAAGATCTGTAACTTTGATGTTTAACTTTTCATTTAAACATTATAGTAATTCAATAAAACTAAATAAACTACATTTATCCTGCGCGCGCGTTTTTTCCGTCCCTGTCACTCTCAGTAAATTTGACGTAAGAGTGAGCGCAATAGCTGCAAAATGCGGGGAGGCCCTTAAATACAATCAAATTTTCACATCGCTCAAAACGTGTCCAAAAACATTGAATCAATATTTTTACTACGTAGTCCTGATAGTTTCGTAGATAAATAGCTCTGACACACGGACAGACAGACAGACATCACGAAACTTATAGAGTTGCGTTTTTCGTAATTCGTCTACAAAAGCCTAAAAAGTGACGCTATTGCTTCTTCAAAAACATATTAATCTCTCTGGTGGTATCCCAGCCTTATCGTGTTCTCTTATTTATTTAACCCATGGACCCACGTTTTACATATTAAACTAAATAACAAATTTAAGGTTCTGAACAAACAAAGGTGTTACCTAAACACAAACTACACGACAAGGTTGCCAGTCTGTCGTACAAAGCGCTGACGTAACCTTTCTGCTAAAATAATTCTAGCCTTTTTGTCTGACCTGTTAGTTTTCTTTCTGTATTTATTTGAATGGCAACAGTAAACAAATTCAAGAGAAGATGAAAAATATTGGCCCTCATGAATAATAAAAGTGTTTATATTTCAAGTAACTGATAGTATTATAAATCAGTCCTATTTTTTTCAATACATTTGTTTTGTGTTATTCCTATACGTTGTTAAACAAGGGTTTGGTCTTTTTATACTAATGGTTTATATAACAAAACCAAATGTCCATAAAACCTAACATAAAACCTTTATTTTAATACTAGTGGATCGTCCCAGCTTCGCACGGGTAGCGTTGTTTTTTTAAATATCTGAGGTTTCTTTCTTCAGTCCCTGCTTAAGCATTGTGAAATTTAGAACAATGTTTTCAATTTATTTAATTTATAGCACTCCCTAAACAGTATAGTTTGGTGATTTTGAATGCGCTTTAATGAACGGTTCAGTATTTCCATTCAATAGCAAATTTTGGAATAAAACGCTATGAAGTATTTGTAAAAATCTGAAAAATAAATCATTACGTGATGTAGGATGCACCTACTGGCGCCATCTAGTATGTTATATATAAATTAGCAAAGATTTGGTTTTGGTCACGGGCGCGATGGCTTATTTTATGTATAATTTCGGTGTTTGTCTACCGATTTCTATGATTCTTTTTTTATTGAATAGGTAATAATGTTACCTTTTTTAAATTAGAGATGAGTGAGAGGTTCACAAACGTAAGAGTAAACAAATATAATCAGAATGTTCCGAACTGCTAAGCTATCAGGAATCACACGTGTTATTGTGAGTCAACCGTAAAAGATAGACATAAACTGTGAAGGATTTTTTTTAGATAATTTTATGCAAATTTTTTCCGTCATACATGATTTCTATGTAAGTTTAACCATTAAAGCTGCAGACGCGACGGAAGCTTAAAAAATGGAGTAACTTCTCCCGTTTTCCCAAAATTTCCCAAAATTCCCCTTTACTACTCCGCTGGAAAGTATACAAAAACCTGCGCAGGAGTATGAAGAATAATTGCACCAAGTTTTGTTAGAATCCGTCGAGTAGTTTTTGTTTCCATAAGGAACATACAAACCGACAGACAGACAGACAGACAGACAAAAATTTTACTGATTGCATTTTTGGCATCAGTATCGATCCCTAATCATCACCTGATAGTTATTTTGAAAATATATTTCATGTACAGAATTGACCTCTCTACAGATTTATTATAAGTATAGATAACTTTCATATGAGATATTACTATGACCATCTCTTGTCTTCTAGGTGTACATCAGAATAACTCATACATACATACATACATATACTCACGGCTATAAATCCCTAAAAGGGGTAGCCAGAGCTGAGAAATAAGAAATTCCTCAGCCACTTTTGGAAGTTGAGTGGGGAAATAACTCAATGAAGATCAAATTTATCTTTTAGTACACAAGTTAATTTAGGTTAGGTTATTCTTTCCTTTCATGGTCACAGTTTGAATATAAAACAACTTACGGAATCCCGGCACGCTCTGGATGACATATCTGGCGGAGATGGGGGCGCCGGTGGGGGCGGTGGGGCCGTACCCGTGGATGTACTCCCTGGTCTTCGGCTGGCAGACCAGGGTCTTGTCCATGCTTAGAGCATCTTTGAGGTACCCTGTGGGACGAAATTCGCATGTGAAAAACGATCACCAAATTAAAAGTTTATTATATACTTCTTAAAAATCTTATCAACTCATCAAAACTTTGGCCCCAAAAAGAAGTAGACAGAGTTTCAGAAATAGAAATTACTCTGCCACTTTTAGAAGTTCAGTAAGGAAATATTGTAAAGCAAAGGCCACATCACCCGACAATCACCAGCCTCAAAACACTAGGTCACCTCCCTCTGGAATAGCACTTCTTGGAACCACCCATTTCTTGGCCCAGCCAAGTGGAATTTAATTGTGAAATAAATGCAAAAATTCCATCCTTTGGCTGCTTTAAACGATACAAACAAAACTATTTTAATTTAAAGAACAAATCATATATTAACCAGCTAAGACAAAAAGATATCAAATGATCTACAATGTGCATAGCAATAAGAAGACGAGTATAAAGTACGTTTCCCCACGGTTCTCTTCCAAAGAAGGGGTAGGCTTTTACTTTGGCTACCAATTTTTGTTATAATAGCCATAAGTAAAAAGTAGGTTCGTTGAGTTTCGCTTTTTGGAGTCGTCTTATACACACGCTTATATTAGCTTCACCTGTAATACATTTGTGTAAGTATGTATGTAGTCGACTCCTTTAAACTCGATTTGGACCCACTTTAAACGGGTCGATTTAATTCATTTTTTTTACACTTAACGAGAATCAGGGAGAATCATTTCATATGTTCATCCCGTTATCCTGATTAGGGTCGCTAGGACTAAATAATTTCAAATGATTCAGTACTAAAATGTAAAAAATAAATACATACATACATATACTCACGGCTATAAATCCCTTGAAGGGGTAGCCAGAGCTAGGGAATTAGAAATTCCTCAGCCACTTTTGGAAGTTGCATGGGGAAAAGATGGTGATATAAAGGTTGTTGGTGATGGGTCTCCAACCGCATCGCCCAAAAATCCCTTAAAAGCCCCAATACCGTTAGTAGCCTCTTACGTACACCCACCGGAAGAAATGGGGTAGTGTTATTCTAAGCCGACACTACACGGCACTAAAAAACAAATGTAGTTTATAAAACTGATAAACATGCTTTTGAAGCACATTTATTTGATTTTATTTTTAACTATATTCCTCGCCTTTTCTATCATAAATTTCCAGCGCTGAAGTTGCAGTTATTTTGGGTTCAGGTTCAGGAGTTTCCTCTTCAGTGACAGTGCTTTGCGTGGCTGGTGAGCTTGGTGGGGTCTGGAACAACAAAACATATCTTCAACAAAGATGGCGTGGTACTATTTCAAACCTACACCAATAATGACAAAGAGTATGACAGTGTCAGGGATGACACATTTAAAAAAAAATACAGATGTACATTAGCTATTGGCTAAGAATATGTAGATTTGTACGTTTGTATGTTATTTTGTGTGTTTAGTTCTAAGTTAGTTTTTAAGTTTTATTTAGTTATAAGTATTGGTTAGAGCTGAAAACCGGAGCTATCCGCTTTAAGTGGTTAGACCGAGCTCGTAACCATTTTGTCTTTTTTTTAATTGTTATTTAATTAGTTCTTCTTTTTTAACTTCTTTTCACTGTATTATTGTATATATTTTGTAAAAAAAACAAATAAAATCTTCTTATTTATTTATTTTATTTATTTATTTAGATGTAAAAGGGGGTTAAGCGATTTAAGGTTAGTAACCTAACGCCCGATTTCCGAATTAAGTATTCAAGCTGAGAACGACTAAAGTATCGTTTTGTCTCATTCATTTGTTAAAAGTTCAATGCGACAGAACGATACTTAAGTCGTTCTCAGCTGGAATACCCAATTCAGAAATCGGGCGTATAACTTTCCAATCATCCTTGATCAATCAATATTACAACATTGACGCGTTTCCATCCCAACAATGTTTTGTTTCTTCTCTAAATTTGTGATTGATATTGGAAAACATTAACGGACGAATGCTTGTTTTGAGAGATTTCCCATTTCATTAGCAAAGTTCGCAGAACCCGCCAGCAACACAAACATAGAACATCGGCCGTCCGTTTTATTGATCAGCCTATGGTATAATTACATAAACATAACATAAACGTTCACGCCGAATATCCCCGGAGGGGTTGGCAGAGGTACCAATACTTCTGAACTCACATGGCAGCGCCATCTAGTGTCCAGAGAAGGTACCCACGTTTTGCTTAGACAGTGTACTCACGTGATAGGGGGCAGGCCTATCGCCGTTTTGTACGAATACACTGTCACATGACTAAGTACAACTCAGCCATGTGGGTTTCCTCACGATGTTTTCCCTCACCGTTAACAACCATGATAAATTAACCACACATATGACTTTAGAAAAGACAAATTGGTGTAGGCCCGACCCAGGATTGGATCTCACGCCCTTCTGCTTTCGGGCGGGTGTTCTACCCACTGGACTATCATGTCATCATGGTATAATTATGTTTAGATTAGAAATACAGTTATCTATACTTATAATAAATCTGTAGAGAGGTAAATTCTGTACATGAAATATATTTTCAAAATAACTATCAGGTTGTGATTAGGGATACTGATGCCAAAAATGCAATCAGTAAAATTTTTGTCTGTCTGTCTGTCTGTCTGTCTGTCGGTTTGTATGTTCCTTATGGAAACAAAAACTACTCGACGGATTTTAACGAAACTTGGTACAATTATTCTTCATACTCCTGGGCAGTTTTTCGTATACTTTTCAATCGAGTAGTAAAGGGGAATTTTGGGAAATTTTGGGAAAACGGGAGAAGTTACTCCATTTTTTAAGCTTCCGTCGCGTGTGCAGCCTTAATGGTTAAACTTATATAGAAATCATGTATGACGGAAATATTCTTCATAAAATTATCTAAAAAAAAATTTTCTACAGTTTATGTCTATCTTTTACGGTTGACTCACAATAACACGTGTAATTCCTGATAGCTTAGCAGTTCGGAACATTCTGATTATGTTTGCTTACTCTTACGTTTGTAAACCTCTCACTCATCCCTAATTTAAAAAAGGTAACATTATTACCTATACAATAAAAAAAGAATCATAGAAATTGGTAGAGAAACAGCGAAATTATACATAAAATAAGCCATCGCGCCCGTGACCAAAACCAAATCTTTACTAATTTACATATAACATACTAGATGGCGCCAGTAGTTGCATCCTACATCACGTAATGATTAATTTTTTAGATTGTTATAAATACTTCACAGTGTTTTATTCCAAAATTTGCTATTAAACGGAAATACTGAACCGTTCATTAACAAATTTAACAATTAAAGCGCATTCAAAATCACCAAACTACACTGTTTAGGGAGTGCTATAAATTTAATAAATTGAAAACATTGCGCTGAATTTCACAATGCTTGAGAAGTGACTGAAGAAAGAAACCTCAGATATTTAAAAAAACAACGCTACCCGTGCGAAGCTGGGACGATCCACTAGTATTATATAAAAACATACATATACTCATGGCTATAAATCCCTAGAAGGGGTAGCCAAAGCTTCAGAGCTAGAAACTCCTTAGTTACATTTGGAAATTGATAGGGGACAAGATGGTACAAATAAAATATCTTTGGTGATGGGTCTCATATAGCATCGCCCAAAAACCACATATCCCTCACAAACCCACCCGTGGGTACAAAAGGGTGGTGGCATTCTACACGGCAAGTATTGTGGTTATAAAACCAATAATCTATAAAGATATATCGTTTGCAGCGAGACATTTTATTACTGTTTAAAGTACTCTTACATTGTCTGCAAAGCGCATTCACGGGATGAGAAGCAAGCGGTAAAAACAACACAAGCGGACTCACTATCTATCAGACGTTTGGATATCCTAACTATTTACTTACTTGTACTCACGCCCATTGTTCCCATTAGGGTAGGCAGAGACTATAGATTGCCACTTTGTACGATCCAGGCAGATCTATTTGTTTTTCAAAACCTTTATAACTATTATAGGTAGAAAGAGAGGCCAAAATGCAATATCATCATCATCTCAGGCGTCATTTGTACCTGTTTCAATTATATGAGTTAGTAGAATACAATAAATTGTACAGGATTCCAACCTTTGTTTACTGGCAAAAACATATTAAAAATATTTTACCACGCTATAATACAACAGTTTGACATAGATATTAATTTATAATTAAATTAGTTGAAATGTGAGGAGGGCACCTAAATTGGCTATTATGACACCCGCGGAAATAAATGGGTTTGTCTATTGTGTTATTAAGCTTATTTCTGTAAGCTTTGTAAGCCATAAGTATATCAAGAATTAAGTGAAATTTAAGGCAAATAACAATCTGAACGTCATCAAAGTTCTAACTTTGTAATATTAGCAGAGTTAGTACGAAAAACATTTCACAGAGAAGATTCCATACTTTAATGTTTTTTGACATGAATTCCTCATGTGGGGATTATTACTCATAAATAAAAGATGTTATTTATGAGTAATAATCCCCACATGAGGAATTCATGTCAAAAAACATTAAATTATGTGATAGTTAGGCGTTTCCAACATTTGCATTCTATCTGAAAAGGTAGACAAGTGGCCGTCCGAATTAGTTAAAATTCGGAGGTAGGAAACGCAAACACTACTTGAACGTGTAAAAAAGAAACAAAGGATAGAGAAATTTCGCGCTGGATGCCAACTGACACTGTAGCTCAGTTGGCAGAGCGACGGGGGCGTATACCCGAAGGTCGCGGGTTCAAACCCCGCCAGTGTCGAAATTTTTCTTTCCTTTAATAACATCTTTTATTTATAAGATTCCATACTTTCAAAAAGCGTGCTGGTATTAAACATGAATTCATTTCCGAACACCGTACAGCGAAGGACGGCAAAGTAAAATGGATCCAAGACGGCCTCTGCATTCAAATGAAGTGGAATGCGAAAAAACAATAATTTACGTCAGTCCCGAATTCAATATCGCGCGGACGTTAATCACCGGCGGGCGGAGGAAAGTTGGACAACCCATCATGACAGCGCGCCGTCGGGAGATGTCGGGCGGACTCGGGTGATGTGTAAGTGAATATGCATTGCATTGGTTGTGTGCAACTTATTTGTTTCCTGTAGGTGTACGTAAGAGGTGACTAACGGTACTGGGTCTTTAAAGGGATTTCAACTTTTTTTATACCAACTTTTCCCCACTTTACTTTCCACAGGTGACTGAAGAATTTCTAAGCTCTGGCTACCTCTTCTAGGGATTCATAGCTGTGAGTATATGTATGCGTATAAACGTAAAATAAGACAAGCAATAATCAGTGGACCCTTTATAATTCGTTTTTTTCATAGATGCACCATGCATTTATATTGTTATTCTCTACATATTTAGTGAACAATTATAAGCGCCCATATTTTCTTACACATTTTTTGAAATGGTCAGCCTCTATTTTATACGCACCGTTACCAAGTCCGCCCCTGTTAGAGTTCTCGAGTAAACAGAAACAGGGCCGCGTGTAAACACTTCCAATTGAAGTTATAATTGTAAATGAAAACCGTCAAATTAGCAATTCCGAGTGGTGAAGGGGCCGAGTGTTTGTACTGAAAATATACGAATATTTTCACGGAACTTTTAGTAAGCGACATTAATCGTTATTGATGAAGGCGGTAATTATCGACAGAGGCAAAGGGTTTGAACTTCATGAGTTAAATAGATTAAACATTGTTAATTGAACGACGCAATCAAAATAATTTAGATGTACCTAAACTATTAAATATATATTTTTTAAAATATTTAATAAGAAGGAGACTATTATTAACTGTTCTCTACTGTCAACTGCGTGCTGAAGAATGACTGAGGACCAACTTCGAGAAAGGGCTAAGATAGTGTTATTTACTAAACATCAAAATAAACTAGAATTTTCGAATAAAATACCAGAGTTTCCCACATTGAAACATAATTTGCTTTAAAAAATCTCGTCTTTAATGCCATGAATATACGTATCTAATTTGAATTACCAAATATTAAAGAAAAATAAGAAACAATAAGAAAACGACAATACGGAAAACCGTAGTCTATGTTTATTGTTTTTTTATATTGTTTGTGTCCTCAAGAGGCGAATAAAGATTTTTCTTTCTTTCTTTCTTTCTTTCTAGTTTTCTCTGGGTTAACTCCTCATCTTAAGCTCCAATAGGGCTTAGTAGTGCTGCCTATACCGTTTGAAACATATGACAGTTGATTCATACACAAACATTTTGTTTATTTACTATAGTTATTTCTATTTCTTGAGATGGTTTGGGCACATAGAGAGGATGGATGATAGAAAATTGGTAAAAGGGATCTATAGAGCTAGTGTGGATGGTAATGTTAGTAGAGAACGACCACGGAGAACACACTTGGACCAAATTGAGAGTGTGCTCAAAAAGGCTGGCGTCCGAAGTATGAAGAATAAAAGAGCATGTATGAAAAGATTGATGGATGTAAACGAAGCTAGAGAGGTTTGTCAGGATCGTACAAAGTGGCGATCAATAGTCTCTGCCTACCCCAATGGGAACTAATGGCATGAGAATATGTATGTACGTATGTTATTTCTATAGCATCATGACTCATGGTTATTTACTCTGGATTTTTCCACATTTTTTATTCAAATGAGAGCCATAAAAGCAATTTATATTAAAGGTTCACAAGAGATACGTGCTGTTCAGGTCGACTTTGAATAACACTATCCTATTTCTTCCCATGAGGCGACCAGAACTAATCCATGTATTTCGTCAATAATACGCCATTTAATTTTATTATAAAACCGTGATAGCTCAGTGGGTAGAACATATCGTGCAAACGATAAGGGTTAAGTGCTGTGTAGTGTCGGCTCAGAATTGCACTACCCCATTTCTTCCGGTGGGTGTACGTAACAGGCGACTAACGGTATTGGGGCTTTTTAGGGAATTTTTGGGCGATGCGGTTGGAGACCCATCACCAACAACCTTTATTTTACCATCTTTTCCCCACGCATCTTCCAAAAGTGGCTGGGGAATTTCTAATTCCTTAGCTCTGGCTACCCCTTCTAGGGATTTATAGCCGTGAGTATATGTATGTATGTATGATAAGGGTTAAAATCCTGGGTCGGGCCTACACTAATTTGTCTTTTCTAAAAATATATATATATATGTATATATAATTTATCATGTTTGTTAACGGTTAGGGAAAACATCGTGAGGAAACCCACATGGCTGAGTTGAACTTAGTCATGTGACAGTGTAACTTAGTACAAAACGGCGATGTTTGAGTAAAATCCTGCCAATCAAGCCTGTTACAAAGTTAGTTATTTCGTTCTTCTGAGAGTTACTACGCTGGTATTGATCTTCGCAAAATGGCTTGACGATTATTAGGACGTGACTTATCCCGAAAATATAAAATTAAGTACAAAGCCTATTTACAGGATGTTTTCAATTTTAAATACAAGTTACATAACAACTCAGCAGAAATCATCATACAAAAATAGCTACTTGTAATAGTAACCAAGTACGGCGATGCCTGTCCCCTACTACGTGAATACACTGTCCAAGTAAAATGTGGGTACTCTGCACACCAGGTGACACTTTCACGTGATTTTCAGGAGATTTTAATATTTATTTTTAATATAATATATATAATTATTTTAAATATTTAATACCATCCGTGCGCAAAGCCGGGGCAGACCACTAGTACTTTATAAAAGTACCTATATATAGCGATTTTATAAAAGTAGTAATGTAATACTACGTTAGTCATGTATCTTTCAAATATAACGTAAAAAAATACTTTAAAATAGATAAATTATCTTTGATTGCCTTATCAATATAATAATCTGTTGTGAAAAGTCAAATACGTGTAGAGGAACACAAAATCGCTTTGTAAATAATAATGTTATACTAGACGAGCGAAGCCGGGACCGAGTATACACAGGAAAAGTGAAGGATAAAGTTAGTCCCCGAAGCCAT
Source organism: Bedellia somnulentella (assembly GCA_963576735.1). Classification (NCBI taxonomy): domain Eukaryota; kingdom Metazoa; phylum Arthropoda; class Insecta; order Lepidoptera; family Bedelliidae; genus Bedellia; species Bedellia somnulentella. Next base: position 1,118,823 of record OY755178.1, read on the forward strand.
GATAAATTTTCTTGATTTTAAAAAGCTAAAAAGCGGCATTGACAACATTTAAAAAACCAAAAGAAGATACAAATGTCATTATTTCCAAATAAAACAACACGCAGGAAATGTAATTTCCTTGGAAACGAAACCGAAGACGGAGCATTAGAAGCGAATAGCGGCAATAATGGCGTCACTTATGAGTTTCCCGCCAATTCGGTGCTGCGCTCAACATTACACACAAATCGGAAAACTCCTTGTGTTCACATTTTGTTTTTTTATTTGTAGCCCAACCTTTAGTAATCCTAGTAGCTAAGTTTTTTTAAGAAATATCGAGTATCTTCGATATTGTATGAAATTTAATCAAAATAATAATAGGATAAGTACGAGTCATGGGAGAGATGCGAGTCAAAAAAACATGCATAAAAATAGTAATAGAGGACGATTATATTTATATTGATAAGACGATACCGGAGGATATACACATAATTTTATTATGATACGAAATTAAAAATAATTGATTTAGTAGCCTCAGTCTCAGCCACCCTCATCCCAGACAGAGTGCTACACAGCAGCAGATGAACCTCCCATGTTAGTTAAGGCTAAACAGGTTTTAGAGATAATTCAGAATATGCCAAAGGGTAAGGCTTCTGGGCATGACGGATTATCGGTAGAGCACTTAATACACGCAGGAGTACACCTGCCTAGGGTCCTAGCCCTGCTGTATTCCTTATGCTTAAACCACTCGTACTTGCCATCGAATATGATGAAAATGGATGTAGTGCCGATTGTTAAAAAGAAAACTGGGGACTGCGCGAGTAGGAGCAACTACAGACCTATATCGCTGGCGACCATAATTGGTAAAGTGTTCGATGCAGTGCTTGATTTTCACCTTAATCGGTGTCTCGATTTACGTTGTGGACAGTATGGTTTTAGGGCTGGGTTGTCTACGGAAAGTGCGATTCTGGCACTAAAGCACACCGTCGGATACTATACCAAAAGAAAAACTCCGATTTTCGCTTGTTTTTTGGACTTGTCGTAGGCTTTCGACTTAGTAGACTACACAGTGTTATGGGGAAAACTTGAAGCAATAGGTTATCCGAGACAGCTGATAGGCATGCTCAAATATTGGTAAAATAACCAGATTAATCAGGTGAGGTGGAACGAGTCCTATTCGGAATCATACGGGTTCGAGTGCGGCGTGAGGCAGGGGGGTCTAACCTCAGCGCGGCTCTTTAACTTGTATGTCAACGACTTAATAGGGGAGCTCGGTGACGCCAGGGTCGGATGCTATATAGATGGCATATGTGTTAACACAATCAGCTATGCTGACGACATGGTGTTGCTAAGCCCCTCCACAAGGGCTCTTACTCGACTTATATCTATATGCGAGTCATATGCTAAGTCACACGGGCTTATGTACAATGCGGACAAGAGCGAATTTATGGTTTTTAAAAGTGGTAATAAGTTGCCTGCCTATGTTCCACATATAAAACTATGCGATAGGGTTCTGAAAAGATTAGTGAAATTTAAATACCTAGGACATAATGTGACGGCCACTCTTAGCGATGATGTTGATAATGAAAGGGAACGAAGGGGGTTGGCCATGAGGGGTACTATGATTGCTCGCAAATTTGGTAAATGCTCCAGTCGAGTGAAACTAATATTATTTAAGGCATATTGCCAGTCGTTCTACTCGTGCTCGATATGGGTAAAATATACTTCTCGTGCGATCAACTCCCTACGTGTTACAATATACAATAACGCGTTCAGGGCGGTGATGGGCTTGCCATGACGATGCAGTGCCTCGGGCATGTTTGCGGAAGCAGCGGTTGATGGCTTTCACACTATCCTACGTAAAAGAACCGCCTCGATACTCCATCGAGTCCGTAACTCTGCCGACCCCGTTTTGAGCGCGATTGCTGATAGGTTCGATAGTCACATCATTCATCACTGGATAAAAATGCATGTTACAAAAATTGCTTGGTGATGCATGATGTGGTTGTCTTCTAAATGAGTATTTATTTATTTTTGTGATTCGTATATTTTTTTTAATTTATTATTAATCTTGTATAAATTCTCTACTAACAATAGCACCCTAAGATTAATGTGTGTACTAACAAAATTATGGATTTGCATTGTCCGAAATAAATGGGTTTTATTTTATTTTTATTTTATAATGCTTCAACATCACGGCAATTGGCCTAGACCTCGCTTTTACAACATACCCTTTTTATATTATAAATCGATAAAGGACATCAAACTAAACAACTTTGCCCATGGAATGCCTATCTAAAATAGTGTAATTTTCAAAAAAATATAATAATTAAAAATTGTCGTACCTAGTTCAAACTGAGAATGTATAGAATGAGAATCTTTGCTTCAGTGAAAATAAGAAATAAAAAAAAACATTTGATCTATGCTTTTCGCTATGTAAACAAAAATATAACTTCTTTCGGTATTTTCCAGTTGTATTGATCGTCGTTGAAAAATAATATCATGAAAATAAACCGGTAAGCGAGCGATTGAACTGGAAAATACCGAAAGAGGTTATGTTTTTGTTTACATCATAGATCAAATGTTTTTTTTATTTCTTATTTTCACTGAAGCAAAGAATCTAGTTCTATACATTCTCAGTTTGAACTAGGTACGACAATTTTTAATTATCATTTTTTTTTGAAAATTACAATATTTTAGATAGGCATTCCATGGGCAAAGTTTTTAAGTGTGAAGTTCTTTATCGATTTATAATATAAAAAGGGTATGTTATAAAAGCGAGGTCTAGGCCAATTCCATAATATTTTTTTGTTCTTAATCCTGTTAGCTCAATTCACCATGGCATAACCCTATTCTCATTGAAAGCTGTCACTGAACTCGCCCTTAAATGAAAAAACCTTTAAGTTGTACTTAGTCATATACGAGTGTATCTATACACAACGCAATAGGGCGATAGGCCTGACCCTTATTAAGTAAATACACGGGTAATAAGCAGGTACTGTTAACAGCAGGTGACAAAAAGCCCTCTTAATTTTCACTGTATTAGTACTTGTGCCATACCGTCGGGAATATTCTGATCTGAGAAGAAATATAATACTCCCAAGCAAAACCTAAAACGGTTGACATTACAGAAAGGTCCAACAATACGGCCTGTATCATCTTGTCAACATTTTATTGTACAACCTTTTTGACCCTCGCTTTTAACGTCTGACATTACATTAGGAATCTTTAATTGAAAAAATAATGGCTTCGTCCGAGTGGGATGTCTGCTCGTTTCATAAACATGTACGTTTATGAGCTGGGTCTTGATAAATATAGCTTTTATATGTGTAAAACAAACGGTAGCGTGGATAATACATACATTACATTATAGATTTCACAATATATTGTCTAAGTGTAAAAGGGGTATGCCAATAGAAGTTAGACACTCTTTTCGCATTTAATTGACACTGGCAAGCTATACACCATCTTATAGGCTGGTTTTTTATTGACAAATTTGAATAAAGAACACACTTCTTTTATTTATTTTTTATTTGAATGAGCTTCATTTTTCCGAGAATCTGGCGGGAATTCACTTGCAACAATGGAGCTCAGTCGACGTGATTTTCACGCTATGATGTATTATGACTTTAAAAAAGGTTTAAAGCCTCAAGGATGTTTTGAACTTTTGGCTTCTACTTTTGGTGAGTCTGCTTCTTCCCGAGCATACATACATATACTCACGCCATTAGTTCCCATTGGGGTAGGCAGAGACTATTGATCGCCACTTCGTACGATCCTGACAAACCTCTCTAGCTTCGTTTGCATCCATCAATATTTTCGTACATGCTCTTTTATTCTTCATAATTCGGACGCCAGCCTTTTTGAGCACACTCTCAATTTGGTCCAAGCAACAGTAGTCAATTGGTTTGCTGAATTTAAAACGTGATGGAAGGCAAATCTATCGCTGCCAATTTGTTCTAACATAACACACTCTCATTCGAAAAATTATATTGTACCCATATGTGTTTCTCTGCGTTTATTTTGCTCATCATAAGAACTTTGATAAATTCACTACACATATAAACTAACTTTCGAAAAGAGATCAATATAAATGCAACCCGAGTCTTTCAAAAGGTCCTTTACCTCTCTACATCTAAACAGTGTGGAACTTGCATAATTGGTTATATTCCTTTACATTTCATGGTCTATTTAAAAGCATGAAGTATTCAACAAAGCTATATCAACGATATATTTATCAAACATTTACTTCGAAAACAAGGCAAAGGATATTATAAACTGTTATACCTATAATTTAAAATGTCGCACGACTAAGGGCCAGTTTTTTGATCCGTAGTTAAAAATATAACCATTTGTTACATTGACTATAGTTAAATGACTAACCAGTAGTTAAATCGTAAATCCATTTTGGTTCGATATTTGACCATTAGTTACTCTAACCACGGGTCAAAAAATGCATTTTGCTGATATTTAACTAATAGTTACGATATTTAACAAATTGTTGAGTTAACCACGGATCAAAAAACTGGCCCTAACGCCCCATTTCTGAATTGAGTATTCAAGCTGAGAACGACTTAGATATCGTTTTGTTTCTTTCAGTTGTTAAAATTTCAATGCGACAGAACGATACTTAAGTTGTTCTCAGCTGGAATACTCAATTCAGAAATCGGGCGTAACTCAAAGAAAATAGTCCCAAATTCCGCATCGTAAAAAACCTTTCAATTGATTCACACTCAGATAAGCCCAATCGCTCATTTGATTAATTAGAGTGTCTATTTGTAAAAGGCAGTCTACAAAGTTATCCCAAACGACATCCCTCATTAAACGAAGCTTCAAATCAAATTAAAATCGCCATCAGTGTAAAAGTTCTGGGCCGCCATTACAGTGTTGACGCGTCCCGTACTATGGATCAGCTGACTGCAGCGACCAATCTTACTAATGGAGTTTCATTTACAAAGTGTACATCTTTCGCTTAGATCTGGATTTGTGCGATCCAATGTTCTAAGTACTCGCTTTGGATTACACTGGGTAATATAAGTGAGATGGAATTAGACGTTTTGATAAGGAATCCAGCACCGATTAACCTCTATTTTCACTTAGATAAAATAACATAACATAACATAAACGTTCACGCCGAATATCTCCGAAGGTGTTGGCAGAGGTACTAATACTTCTGAACATCACGTGACTTTGTCACCTGGTGTTCAGAGTACCCACGTTTTGCATGGACTGTGTACTCACGTGATAGGGGGCAGGCCTATCGCCGTTTTGAATACACTGTCACATGACTAAGTACAACTCAGGCATGTGGGTTTCCTCACGATGTTTTCCCTCACCGTTAACAACCATGATAAATTAACCACACATATGTCTTTAGAAAAGACAAATTGGTGTAGGCCCGACCCAGGATTTGAACACTAGTCGTTTGCACGATAACCGAGTGTTCTACCCACTGGGCTATCACGGTACTTAGATAAAATCACGCTATTAATTACTGTTGGAGTAGGCAGATTCTATTTCTAGGCATTGTTGCGGATGCCCTATATAAACTACTATGAGGTTTAAAATAAAACCGCAAATAGTTTGACCTTGTTGAATTATTGTATGATCCTGACAACACATGATATAAACGGATGAAAACTAATTCCTTACCTCTGCAACACAGTGTCAAAAATCACTGGTATTCTTATCTGTAGGTGTTTAATAAAGCATTGGAGTCAACTCAGCCACTTTTGAAAGTTAATTGACTGATGGGGCGAGAAACCCACCACTGGATCGCCCAACAATCACTTCAAACATCCCATAAGACGCATCATACTGCATCCACGGGAATGAATGGACTCAAAAACTCAAGACGCAAACGTTCACGCCGAATATTTCCGAAGGGGTTGGCAGTGGTACTAGTACTTCTGAACGTCACGGGATATTGTCACCTGGTGTTGAAAGTACCCACGTTTTGCTTGGAAACACGTTTTGAATGAATGGACTAGTGCTGATATAAGTTGATACTACCCATTATCCATCCTCACCTTATCAATAATAAGATCCATCAGTTCCTGGCGACCCCGGATGAGCTCCCAGAAGGCGATGACCTTCTCCACGTCGTCGGGCGAGTCCACGGAGTCGTCGTGCGCGAAGCTCAGCAGCACGCACTGCGGGTCGCCCGGCAGCTCGTACGGGACGTCGCTCGATAGGCTTGACACGGACAATAGTTTAAGGATTACAGGGAGAGGTAAATAGAGCTACCTAAACCCTATTCCTGAAAACGACCATGTGCGAATTGCATTGATTCACAAAATTATTCCGCCCCATGTATAGCATAGATACATCATTGTGTATATGTTCATATTCTTACGGCTATAAATCTGAAAAAGGGGTAGCCAGATGTTTGGAATAAGAAATTCTTCATTTATATATCAAATGGGGAAAGGATTGTAAAGTCTGAGGGTGATCAGTCTCCAGCCACTACGGACAGCAATCACTTAAAAAGCCCTTTCTCGCTTCTTAAGACACGGGAAGAAATGAGTATGTGCTATTCTTTATCTATACTTATAATAAATCTGTAGAGAGGTCAATTCTGTACATGAAATATATTTTCAAATTAACCATTAGGTGGTGATTAGGGATCGATACTGATGCCAAAAATGCAATCAGTAAAATTTTTGTCTGTCTGTCTGTCTGTCTGTCTGTCTGTCTGTCGGTTTGTATGTTCCATATGGAAACAAAAACTACTCGACGGATTTTAACGAAACTTGGTACAATTATTCTTCATATACCTGCGCAGGTTTTTGTATACTTTCCAGCAGAGTAGTAAAGGGGAATTTTGGGAAATTTTGGGAAAACGGGAGAAGTTACTCCATTTTATAAGCTTCCGTCGCGTGTGCAGCCTCAATGGTTAAACTTACATAGAAATCATGTGTGACGGAAATATTCTTCATAAAATTATCTAAAAAAAATCCTCAGCAGTTTATGTCTATCTTTTACGGTTGACTCACAATAACACGTGTAATTCCTGATAGCTTAGCAGTTCGGAACATTCTGATTATATTTGTTTACTCTTACGTTTGTAAACCTCTTACTCATCCCTTATTTAAAAAAAGGTAACATTATTACCTATTCAATAAAAAAAGAATCATAGAAATCGGTAGACAAACACCGAAATTATACATAAAATAAGCCATCGCGCCCGTGATCAAAACCAAATCTTTACTTATTTACATATAACATACTAGATGGCGCCAGAAGTTGCATCCTACATCACGTAATGATTTATTTTTTAGATGTTATAAATACTTCATAGCGTTTTATTCCAAAATTTGCTATTACACGGAAATACTGAACCGTTCATCAAAGCGCATTTAAAATCATAAAACTACACTGTTTAGGGAGTGCTATAAATTTAATAAATTGAAAACATTGCGCTAAATTTTACAATGCTTGAGCAGTGACTAAAGAAAGAAACCTCAGTTATTTAAAAAAAACAACGCTACCCGTGCGAAGCTGGGACGATCCACTAGTGAATAATAAATTTAAACAGGAATATATCTTAACTAACGCACGGTCATTATTCCTAAAAACGACCAAGTGCAAGTTGCACTGATACACGAAGGATGTCGTACTATCTATAAGAAAAGGCTGTTGGGATCTTTCAAATGTATTATTTCATTATTTTGTTTCTATGGCGGCAACTGCGTAAACATTATCTGTAATTTAACATCGAGTTTTTGTAAAAGGGGTCCTGTTTTACCCTCGGTTACAAAACCGCAAAAAGGGTAGCCAGAGCCTCGGATTTAACGATTCATCAGCCGCTTCAGGAAGTTGAGAAGGGAAAATATGACAAATCACTGTTCATGGGGTCAAGTCACAATAAAGCTCAATTTATTCGCTTTGTTTGAAGGCTAAGGCCTTATAAGGTCATCTTAGTTAATGTCTATTTAATTTATGTTTCTCTGTTTGTGATTGGGTTTGATATGATGTTACACAATATTTTTCTCTTGAAATCGCAACTGCCAAAAGTGGCTGGGGATTAACTTGAGAATACTGTGATGTGAGTAAATGAATATTTCGTTAAATATCGTAAGCTAGATTTCCAAAAAGCATTTTAAGCTCATACTTTTTGCTAAGTCAATTCAATTGAATAAGCTAAAACATTTAGGAGCAGAAGCTTGTCACGGCTAAGTAAAAATGTACTGGACCGTGTCGTCTGCTAAATGTTTCATGCTCTATATCTTCGTCAGTTTGTTTTAGGATCAAAAGGAAAACATCTGTCAAGTATCCAACAGACTAAAATATGTTTAGCTGACGTGCTTAATTGTGTAGATAGTTAAAATGATATCGTAATCGTAAAACTTCAGCTGAGTTAGAAACCTTCGGCTTGAAATCCCAAAAAAGGTAGCCAGTTTTCAGAATTAGATAAACTTCTTCCTCTTTTGGAAGTTGACTGGAGAAACAATTGTAAAATAAAGGTTGTTGGTGATGCCTATCTAACCGAATCACTCAAAAATCCCAAATACCCTAAGGCGCCTCTGACGACTCCCGCAGGTAGAAATGGTTAAGTGCTATCCGAAGCGAACACTGCACTACTTAAACAGGCAATATTGTCCAAAAATACCAAAAGAAAGTTGGAAAAGCAAATATAAAATGTTTATTTTCGTACCGCTTATTATATGTGTGTTTGTGTCGCTCAAACAGTTAGACTAGAGGTAAACTAACAAAAAACACACGCTCAAGCTTTTACTCTCGTAGTCAAGTTAAGATAAACCCATCCTGAAAACTCTTCAATTTTTCGTTTACATTTTTCATCTCTAGTTTTTCTTGTGACAGCCTTGCTTCCTCACCAGAAAAACACATCGCTGGAGATGCTAAGTTTAGGATGTTTGGTTTTGAATGGATCCTTACACTATACGTTTATTTAAAATGCATACATACATATACTAACGCCATTAGTTCCTATTGGGGTAGGCAAAGGCTATCGATCGCCACTTCGTACGTAAAATTCGTATTAGTTTTAAACTTTATAAGTACAGTAGGAAATACTGTGGTGGATTGAACACCAATGGCGAACATTAACCATAGTGTTAGGTTAAAAAAAAGTACACTACAACACTACATTAGTAGAGGACGGCCACGAAAGACACACTTGGACCAAATTGAGAGTGTGCTCAAAAAGGCAGGCGTCCGAAGTATGAAGAATAAAAGAGCATGTATGAAAAGATTGATGATGTAAACGAAGCAAGAGAGGATTGCCAGGATCGTACGAAGTAGCGATCGATAGTCTCTACCTACCCCAACGGGAATTAACGGCGTGAGTATATTTATGTATGTATGTATGTTCACTACGACCCCTTTTAGATATACATTTTATGTTTCTATTGAAAAATATAGATATTTGCCCTTGCATTGTATTTAGAAAAGTCCGAAAGAAATTTGCAACTATTGAAAAAGAACACAAAAGATCATTAAAAGTTTTAAACTAAAAGTTTGAAATAAAAGTTAATAATTAACAGTCCTATTTATATTCATATTCAACAATGAGCTGCTTTGTGATTGGGGTCGCTGAACTTTACTTTTAATTATTAATACTAAATAAATTATGAATATCATTTTCTATCAGATAGATAGATAAAACATTTATTTCCACAACTAAGACACACAAATTATAACAACATAATCACATACATTACAAAAACAAAAGAACATTACAACACCAATTTTGTGTGTCACAGCAATGAAAATGGGATCCAACTCAGCGTTGAAATTTGCTTTTGGGCAAAACACTGATTTTCAGTTGTTTCCCTGGGCTGACCACTTCACAAAGACTAACCTTTAAATTCCTATAACTATAAGATAATTACATACATACATATACTCACGGCTATATTTCCCTAAAAGGGGTAGCCAGAGCTAAAAAATTATAAATTCCTCAGCCACTTTTGGAAGTTGAGTGGGGAAAAGATGGTAAAAATAAAGGTTATTTAATGTTTTTTGACATGAATTCCTCATGTGGGGATTATTACTCATAAACAAAAGATGTTATTAAATGAAAGAAAAATTTCGACACTGGCGGGAGCGACGGGGGCGTATACCCGAAGGTCGCGGGTTCGAACCCCGCCAGTGTCGAAATTTTTCTTTCCATTAATAACATCTTTTATTTATGAAAAATAAAGGTTTTTGGTGATGGGTCTCCAACCGCATCGCCCAAAAATCCAATAAAAAGCCCCAATACCCTTAGTCGCCTCTTACGACACCCGTGGGTAGAAAGGGGTAGCGACATTCTAAGCCGACACTACACGGCATAATAAGATAATTACTATCTCCACTTATTATAAAAACGAGAGTTGTATATTTTTATGTTTGCCTACAATTAGTTAGAAGGCTACGAAACTGTTCACAAATTTAGAATTTGTTTTCATAACTAAAATGCTTGGAGAATTCCTTCATAAGTTAAAAAAAGTTACTATATGATCACGCTTAATTTCATATGGGTACGAAGTGGCTCTTGAAACCTTACATCATTTAAAATACCACTAAAACCGTGTGAAACTGCGGTTGTTCAATAATGCGTAATAATTGATGATTCCGAAAATCTGGCTACGCCTTTTTGAAATAAATTTTCATGAGCTGGGTAAGTTTTATTTCACCACCTTTTCGCTGTAGCGCTGGTATTTTTATGAATGATGAATCGCTTAGCTATACCAATTAGGGTTAATTAATATGTAGTTTCGGACTAAACCAGCCATTTACCATTTCTTCTCGGGGGAGTGGACCAAGACCGTCCGTCTTGCCTGTTTATGTTCGCTTTGGGTGATGTCGTGGAAATCTATCACTGAATCCTTTAATTTAAAAAAGAACCTTATGGCTACTAATGCAAGGAACTAGCAAGTTCCGTAACTCTCTGTACCCCAATTTGATAATTATAGCCGTTAGAAAATATGGATAAGAAAGTAGGTAAGATTAACCTACTTTGAAGCTCAATAACGTAAAATATCCATTACAAAACGGCGGATAACCTAATTAACAAAAGTGAATGTAGTTGAAATGGTAATTTATCTACCGAGTCGTACTTGGAACGGAACATGCTGGAATGTAATAATTAATTCAGACATTGCTGAACACGGGCTGGCTCCTCTCTTGCTAAATTACACTAATTTAACTTATCCAATATTACTTAAGATATAATCAACTCAACATAACATAACATAACATAAACGTTCACGCCGAATATCCCCGAAGGGGTTGGCAGAGGTACTAATACTTCTGAACATCAAGTGACTTTGTCACCTGGTGTTCAGAGTACCCACGTTTTCACGTGATAGGGGGCAGGCCTATCGCCGTTTTGTACGAATACACTGTCACATGACTAAGTACAACTCAGCCATGTGGGTTTCCTCACGATGTTTTCCCTCACCGTTAACAACCATGATAAATTAACCACACATATGTCTTTAGAAAAGACAAATTGGTGTAGGCCCGACCCAGGATTTGAACACTAGTCGTTTGCACGATAACCGAGTGTTCTACCCACTGGGCTATCACGGTATAATCAACTCAACACTGGCTGTATTATTTCAAGTAACCGAAAAAAAACCCTTTGACATTACTTTTTGTTAAGGGAAGGAAAATATTGAAAATAGACTCGGGCTTAGAAGCCACCTCAGCTGTAAAATTACTAACGCATTCACTCCAATAAACGTTCATTCAACCCCTTTAATAGTGCATCTATGTAGTGTCGCGTTAGAATAGCACTACTCCATTTTTACTCGTGGGTGATCGTAATAGGTGACTAAGAGTTTAGGCACTGTTATAAGATTTTAGAGCCAATTATTATGAAACAAAGACAAATTGGTTTTCTAATTTTTCGCGCACTAGTTTAAAAATTGAGTTTTTATACGATACTAGCGACCCGCCCCGGCTTCGCACGGGTGCAATGCAAAATACACCTACTACAGAATGTCCTTATACACAACGTTCACAGCTTTTTTGTCATTAGCCAATACTCAAAGTCTTAATGGAAGAAATACCAAGAAATATGGTTTTAAGCTAATCCTATCTAACCTAATGTACTTACAATACTAAATAATAATAATAAAAATTAAAAGATAATCAACAACAAAAGATACTTATTCTATTCAGTTTACTTAATTCTTGATATTTTTCTCGCTAGAGAGCTCCGATAAACGCGTGCGATCGCTGCAAATCATAAAGTGCTATAAGGCGAAGCTCTTTTTTTTTTTTTTTTTGTTTGCCGGTGGGGAAATCCTCATAGGCGACTCTCTCGAGCGACGGGGGTATGTCGGACTTTTACCGACTAAAACCCCACCGGTTCGGTGCTGCTCGGCCATCGACGCGCTATTTATAAGTACGCGCCGCCCGGCGCAAACAACTACGACCCTGCATTTTAAATTTGTAATATCTTCGGTAATATTCACTTAAATTACATGCTGTAAAAGCATATTGATCTATAATAAATGCACAATTTATTTAAGGTACTTAATTGGATAAGGATTAATGCTGTATTGTTTAAAATCACTTCGTAAATAACCATTTTTTAGTAAAGAATAAAAATGGTTATGCTGAGTTATCCCTAAGAGATAGACATATACCATCGCGGACTTTTTTGTTGAACTTTTTGAGGTGAACAATACTGTAGTACATTATTTTGGTCTATCTCGTAGGGTTCAGCCAGCGTTTGCAATATAAGCGCAAAAAAACGTGCTTATTTACGACATCACATTAGAAACCTTTAAATTTATCAGTGTTTCTCTACTATATTATGCATTTATTATACATACAAACCTTCCTTAAGAATCACTCTATCTATTAAAAAAAACCGCATCAAAATCCGTTGCGTAGTTTTAAAGATCTAAGCATACATACGGACATACAGCGAAAGCGACTTTGTTTTATACTATGTATTGATGCTATGCTATATGATGTTTTTATGCGATATGATATGATATTATGTGTAGTGTCGGCTTAGAATAGCACTACCCAATTTCTTCCGGTGGGTGTACGTAAGAGGCGACTAACGGACTTGGGGCTTTTAAGGGATGTTTGGGCGATGCGGTTGGAGACCTATCACCAACAAACTTTATTTTACCATCTTTGGCCCCGCTCGACTTTCCAGAAGTGGCTGAGGAATTTATAATTCCTTAGATCTGGCTGCCCCTTCTACGGATGTATGGCCGTGAGTATATGTATGTATGAATACGATATAATGCGTATCAAATAAATGTAAGTAAATAAATTTTATTTTAAATATTTATTATACTGTTTTTCATCAGCGGAAATCGAACCTGCAACCAGTACTAGCTAGTCCTCCTAACCAGGCTTTCCACACCAAGGCTTTCATAAAATAAACACAAACAGCATAACCGAACAGATGGATTTATTACCTTTTCTCCTGAACATCATCTATTTCCTCATTAACCGACAGACTGTCCTCAATGTCAGTTGAACTGATCGGAGTGTTGAAGGCAAATTCAGCTTCGGTATCACTCAAATATGTTGTAGACATTATTCTCGCCTTTTTAGTTGTTAATATACAAAAACTAGTCGAAGGAATTCAATTCAATTTTTCTTCAATGGCTAGTCGAAGGAAATCCCTTGTTTACTTAGTATTTAACAAACTTGTGACATGTAAATTTGTTTACGACAGTGTCATTTTAAAATCTGTATTTCAATGTCAAATTGAGAATGAACTTAATTGAGGCGGGAGGAAAACGGAAAAGCATCAAAAAGTATGTTTTCTGAACAATCTTAAAATGGCGGTCATCCTCCATTCAAGGTGTCTTAGAAAGTTATACAAAGACAATCCCAGTCATCATTGCCCAAATAATTCCAACGAGATTCACGACTTACTCATCTACCATGAAAAGAGTGCTTTGGCGATAGTCCGAAACGTAGGCCTTGAGCGGATTGAAAGATGTCAACGACTACTACCGTGCTAGTAGTAGCATAGTATATGTATGCTTAGAAATAGATTCCGAAACCCGTGCCCTTTCAAACACGCCATTATCTTTATTGCCGATTAATCATTAATTAATTCAAACTCATGTCTATACCAAAATGAGAAAACTCTCTTCATATTTTGTGAGTGGACCCCCAGCTATCGTATCGGAGATTTCGGTCAACGGAGGCAGTTAGCGATCCTTGAAGACGGTACTCGGATGGACAGTGGTAAGTGATGTATGTAAGACTAAAAAGCATTCGAATATATAAATCACCTGCGGGCGGTAACACTGCAAACAAAAAGTCATACACTGTTCTAACTGCACGAGCCCCCATAAGCAAGCTGACACTAAAAGTGACCCGAGTTGGAAAACAGAAGTTACAATGGGCAGGACACATCCAACGTATAATTTAAGTTTCTGGAGTGGCGGCCAGGTACTGGACGATGCAGCATAGACCAATCGTTGTGGAAATATTTGTGGGCCTGTTGTACCTGAGGAATTTATAATTCCTTGGCTCTGGCTACCCCTTCTAGGGAATTATAGCCGTGAGTATACGTACTGTTTCCAGCAGTGGATGTCTTTGGGCTGGTAATGATGAAAGGTGAGGAACTACCATCAGCAACTTTTAACACATCCCTTTCCTTTAACGATACATGATATAAAAATTAGACTGTAATTAAATGCGCGTTCATACACAATATACCTAGTTACTTACCACCCTGCCCCTATTTTAAGGCTCACTACCATGTGCACCTTTAACTCATTGTAGACGTGACCAGGACTCCATAATCTTTGCGCCCCTACTTTACGTACGCAATTTTGCTGTTAGCTTAACCTATTTTGCGGATCTTGTTAACGTTAATAATGTTATTTGAAGAGAGAAATGAAACCAACAGTCAATTTATCATTTGGCATTTATTTCTTGAATTATACATTTTAAGATTTCTTCTCCTATTGTATTCCTATTTTCTTTGGTTATCTGAAAAAGAAACATACATTATTTTAACAATATCATAAGGAGCTGCGTCTAAATCTGCATTAAATTAAACCAATACATACATACATACATACATATACTCACGGCTATAAATCCCTAGAAGGGGTAGCCAGAACTAAGGAATTCGAAATTCCTCAGCCACGTTTGGAAAGTTGAGTGGGGTAAAGATGGTAAAATAAAGGTTGTTGGTGATGGGTCTCCAACCGCATCGCTCAAAAATCCCTTAAAAGCCCCAACACCGTTAGTCGCCTCTTACGTACACCCACCGGAAGAAATGGGGTAGTGCTATTCTAAGCCGACACTACACAGCAAACCAATACCTCTATGATTTTTTAAGTCCTTGTCCTTTCAGTCAGTAAAACTTTCTACACTAATATGATTTGTTGCATTTCTGTATATAGTATTTTTCTGTTTATTTCCTGTGTCTGTTTCTTATTATTACTTTATTAGTTTGAGCGCTGGACTAACTCGGGCTGCACCTGCACTAGAACATCAGCGTTGTGGCAGCAGCCTTACAAGCCCTGTCATGACATTCAGCTGAAGTACATAAATACATACATATACTCACGGCTATAAATCCCTTAACGGGGTAGTCAGAGCTTTGGAATGAGAAATTCCTTAGCCACTTTTGGAAGTTGATTGGGGAAAAGATGGTAATAATAAATGTTTTTGGTGACGGGTCTCCAACCACATCGCCCAAAAACCACTTAAAAATACCCTATACCCTTAGTCGCCGATACGAGTATAAGATCATAAATGTTTTCTTTCTTTTTATTAATTTGATAAACCCATAACTAACACCATATTGTTTTTATCGATTTTAGTTATAAAACCGACAGTTGTTTTCTTCATAAAGCTGTTTTATATATTTTATAGTTTATTTACTGTGATGTGTGGTAAAATGGTTCCAATGAATAAAGAATAAATAAAGGAAAGAAAAATTTCGACACAGGCGGGAATCGAACCCTCGATCTCGGGTATACGCCCCGACGCTCTGCCAATTGAGCCACCGGAGCTACCGGAGGTAGGAAACGCAAACACTACTTAAACGTGTAAAAGAAATAAAGGATAGAAGAATTTCGTGCTGGCAGCCATTGACACGGTGGCTCAATTGGCAGAGCCTCGGGGCGTATACCCGAGGTCGCTGGTTCGATTCCCGCCTGTGTCGAAGTTTTTCTTTCCTTTATTTATTAGTAATAATCCCCACATGAGGTTTTCATGAACAAAAAGATTTAAATTAAAATGGTTCTAGTCACTCACCACTTTGTAAGATCCTAAGAAACCTCTCACTTCCTCCATTAGCTTGCTCTTCTCAATACTCTGTTAGCAAACCATCTATTCTGGCTCATTTTCTACATACTCTACACGGAGAAGTATATTTACTTATAGTTTTAGCCATGTTTAATATAAACACGAGAGCGGAGTGATAAGTCTGCTAATAATCTATTTTCAAATAAGATTATCACAAAGCTCAAGGAACCTCTTTTTTCACAAATCTTATAAAAAACTAAACAAAAAAAAATGGTTCATATTTACGGCGGCATCGCTCCTTGCATTGAGCCCTTTTTAACCGACTTCAAAAAAAGGAGTGTTCTCAATTCGACCGGTATATTATTATTATTATTTTTTATGTTTGTTCGCCGATTACTTCGCCATTTATGAACCGATTTTGATTATTATTATATTTTCATAATTTAATATGGAATTTTTGCTTCCCCTAAAATATGCCGTCCGGGGTGAACCGCACCCCCGCCCGCGCTGCGCTACGCTACTGCAATGTATAATTATACCTGCCTCTATCACTCCGCCCTCGTACTTTTTTTCAAATGTATTATAATATAAGCGACATGATAGTCCAGTGGGTAGAACACCCGCCCGAAAAACAGAAGGGCGTGAGTTCCAATCCTGGGACGGGCCTACACCAATTTGTCTTTTCTAAAAGTCATATGTGTGGTTAATTTATCATGGTTGCTAACGGTGAGGGAAAACATCGTGAGGAAACCCACATGGCTGAGTTATACTTAGTCATGTGACAGTGTATTCGTGCAAAACGGCGATAGGCCTGCCCCCTATCACGTGAGTACACTGTCTAAGCAAAACGAGGGTACCTTCTCTGGAAACTAGATGGCGCTTGCCATGTGAGTTGAGTATTGGTACCTCTGCCAACCCCTGCGGGGATAAACGGCGTGAACGTTTATGTTATGTTATGTTTATGTATTATAATTATTTTATTTAATGAATGTTCCTAAACCAACTTGCAGCTAAAAACGGTATTGTATTTCAAGCTACATCGTATGAAATGAACACAAAGTAAACAATCTATTACTATGCGTTCCCAAGCAGACGGACAATAAAGCTATGCTAAAAAATTGGTTCAGACTATGTTTTAGAACTCTAAAAACAAAATATACTAGTCGAAAATTTGTCCGGTTTTTCGTCCGCTGGCTTTGTTAGGTTTAGTTTGCGCTGCGGATGTCTCTTTGTATATACAACGTGTCCACATTGAAACGAGGTGTCCTTTGTCAATACAACCGACTGTTTTATATTCAGATTGGGAGAGTTCTTTTTTATCACATCTGTAGTTTGTAACGTTTGCCACGTGCTCGTATGGATTCACATTCAGGGAATGCGAGAAAATTTACTGGATCGTTGTAAAACCAGATTGGGTTCGAAAGGGATGTCTTAGCTATTAAGTTGTGCGTTCTTATTTAACAAATGATTTGCGGAAAGTTAAATTATTGTTATGAATAATCCTGAGCCATTTGGTTGTGTATTCCACAAACCGTTGATGGATTTTCCCGTAATTTGATTAAGTTCCAGATACCATAGCCGCCTTGTTCATACAACACGAATATATGAAATAAGTTCTCTCACGCCGTTAATTCCCATTGGGGTAGGCAGAGGCTATCGATCGCCACTTCGTACGATCCTGGCAAACCTCTCTTGCTTCGTCCTCATTCATCAATCTTTTCATACATGCTCTTTTATTCTTCATACTTCGGACGCCTGCCTTTTTGAGCACACTTTCAATTTGGTCCAAGTGCGTCTTTCGTGGCCGTCCTCTACTAACATTACCTTCCACATTAGCTCTATAGATACCTTTTACCAATTTCTCTCTCGACTTTAAGATAAGCAAATGTTTTGTTAAAGGCAGGAGTTTGATGTGAATAAAAAAGTACTTGAGGTTTGCGGCAGTCCTCCAAAGCAGTCTCTCGTTACCGCAGTGAAAAGTAAATATATTTACTTAAAAGCATGTTCTGTTTAAACCCAAAATGACTCTTACAAACTTTGCGTGAAGTTTCAACTGAGATTCAGTTTCAAAAATTTACAATGTTATTTATTTCAAAACTTCCAGATGTTACCGAGACACCCGACGGTCTATTTGTAATAGACTATATGAAAAAGATTGACTGGTGATCTTAGTCAACTTAAGATCTTAAACGATTAATCCAAAGTGTTCATGGATAAAATTCCAATTAAAATAAAATTTCCAATTACCAATAAGATAACTTACCACCCATACTTTAGAAAACCTATGATTTCTTATATTTTCAACCAATGCATCACTTCTTCTACTTGGTATTGTAGTCAATACAAAACTATTGCTACTTAATATTTCTTGTATTGTATTCTTGAATTTGCTGCTAAATAACTCCATTTTGCCAATTTCATCTATAATGAGGATTCCATTGTTTTCTCTTATCTGAAAAACAACAGCATAGCTAGTACAAGCGACCTTTTAACTAGATATCGCGTGGTATAAAAAAGCCATCTCTTTCGCACTTACTTAGTATCATATACTGTCCTCTGATTCTAACCAATGCCGTAACGATAAAATAGCCCTTGTGCTAGTTCTCCAGCTCATCATTACCTTACACCAACTTAGTGGTAGGTGAATTTGCAACTCAGTAATAAAAACATAAATAAGTATACTGTAAAAAGCCGACTAACGGTATTGGGGCTTTTAAGGGATTTTTGGGCGATGAGGTTGGAGACCCATCACCAACAACCTTTATTTTACCATCTTTTCCCCACTTAACTTTCCAAAAGTGGCTGAGAAATTTCTAATTCCTTAGCTCTGGCTACCCCGTCTAGGGATTTATAGCCATGAGTATATGTATGCATGTATGTAAAAAGCAGCAAGGCAATTACAAAACCACAACAAATTGTAACACTAAAGCAGTTTATGAACAGGGCATATTATATAAAGAAATGATGGTCATTGGTGGCTCAAAGTTTCTCAAATGGTAACCCCATTCCACAAGATTTGCAAAGGAACAGTTTATTGCGAGTGTTTTAGGGGAGTCCTATGTACAGGTGGGGATTAGCTAAAATGATAACTGTATAGAAAATTTTGATTATTAAAATAGAATAATAGGGGAGTAAGGGGAGAATGGAGCACAACACCGTCTCCTACCCAAATGTCAACCTCACCTGCACGCGCCGGATGGCGGCGGCGTGGCACACACCACGCCGTGGTGCTCCCTGCTGGATAACAGACGAGGCTATGACGACCGAGCAGTGGCGGGATAACCACACACCTGGCTTTAGCTGGAATAGGCTTGCGGCGGCCTTAGGGAGTAAATACCCCAAAAAAGGACGATAGGAGAAGGTACTCCGAAACCAAACCGAGTGTGACGGCACGCTTTAAGGTAGCAGCCCTACTAGCCGTCTTAGGATACTATGGGCTAATTCCCTGTATATCTGAATCTACATTATTACTGAAACTCTAAGAAGAAAAATACGGACCGATTTTCAAAAAACGACCTTTGGCGCGAAAAAAAGGACTCTGATTGGATGTTGGAATGTTCGCACGATGCGCGAAGAAAGTAGAGGACATCAGGTTGTCAAATACATGAGGGACTACCAGCTGGAAATACTTGGCATTTCTGAAACGAGATGGAAAGACTTTGGGGAACAACTAATTGAGGACTATACCCTTCTATACTCGGGACAGGCAGTGAAACATGAATATGGTGTGGGTATCCTGCTTGCCAAAAATGCCCGGAATAGTCTACTTGAGTGGCAACCGGTGTCAGAGAGAATTGTTACAGCGCGTTTTAAGTCTAAAGTGAGAAATATCTCCGTAGTACAATGTTACGCCCCCACTAATGCAGCGGACTTTGGTATTAAAGAAGCGTTCTATGAACAACTCTCGGCGACAATGCGAACTATTCCTAAAGGAGATATAGTGATTTGTATGGGTGACTATAACGCTCAGATTGGAAATGACAACCAAAACATAGAATCATGGGTAGGGAAGCATGCGTTAGGTACACGAAGTGAAAATGGCAACATGCTTGTAGACTTCTGCTGCGAATTTGATTTGGTGATTGGAGGCTCGATATTCCCACACAAAGACTGCCATAAGGTATCCTGGGTTTCTCCTGACAGACGTACGGAAAATCAAATTGACCACGTCATAATAAGTAGGAAATGGCGACATTCGTTACTGGATGTCCGCAACCGAAGAGGAGCAGACGTAAACAGTGATCACCACCTTATAGTTGCAAAAATCCGCCTGAAAATAGATAAGGTGCAGAATAAGACGACCACATTATCTCGTCGTTTCGATGTCTCCAAATTGCAGAATTCTGACACAAAGCGGGAATTTAGTGTAGTACTGCACAATGAGTACTTCTCCCAGAAAGTCCAAGAAAGTGCAAGATCTATAGAAGAGGAGTGGGGCGCTGTAAAAAGCACGATGCACCGATGTTGCGAAAAGTTCTTAGGCTACCGTAGTCCTGGAAAGAAAGAATGGATATCTGCTGATACATGGAATAAAATACAACACCGAAAATCCATCAAAGAGAAACTTAATGCGGAAAAAGACCATAACATAAAAGAAACCCTAGCCTATGATTATTTTCTGTGCGAGAGCGAAATAAAACGCAGTGCGAAAAGAGACAAACGTGTCAGAGCTGCATCCATAGCCAAAAGAGCGGAACTAGCGGCACACGCCGGAAACACCAGAGAGCTGTACCGTGCCGGAAAAGAGTTGTGCAATAAACCACCGGCAACGCGACCAATAGTGGACAAGTCAGGAAAACTCCTCACTACCATGGATCAGCAACTGCAGAGATGGCATGAGCACTTTCAAGAGGTATTTCAGACATTGAGCACTGATACTGAAGCTGATGACGATGGTGAGACAGGAATCGATGTCCTAGACATCAAAGTCGATCCGCCGAGCAAGGCTGAAATTGTCCGAGCCATTAAGAAGCTAAAAAGTGGAAAAGCTCCTGGTAAAGATGGAATCCCGATAGAAGCATTTAAGACCAATGCAGACGTGACGGCTGAGATACTGTTGCCCCTGATGACAGCCATATGGGAAACAGGCCAAGTGCCTGATAGCTGGAAAGAGGGGATCGTTATCAAACTGCCTAAGAAAGGTGACTTGTCTCAGTGTTCCAATTGGCGAGGAATTAACTTGCTACCAGTGTGCTCCAAGATTTTATGTAAAGTCCTGTTAGAAAGAATGACGAGCGCAGTTGACTGTACGCTAAGGGACGAGCAGAGTGGATTCAGAGCGGGGCGATCTTGCACAGACCAGATTAACGTACTGCGGATGATCCTGGAACAGTGCAATGAAATGCAGAACGAACTCTATACCCTGTTCGTGGACTTCGAAAAAGCGTTTGATCGGGTGAAATGGTCTAGTATCTGGCGAACTTTAAAGAGAAGAGGTATACCGGTCAAGGTTATAGATATTATTAAATGCCTTTATGAGGGTTCCTCTTGTCGAGTGATGCACCAAGGCCGACTAACTGAACCGATCACAGTCACCGCCGGAGTGAAACAGGGCTGCTTGTTATCACCGCTGCTGTTTTTACTTGTCTTGGATGATGTGATGCAAAGAGTAACCAACAAGGAAGGGAGAGGGCTGCCGTGGTTACATGGTAAGACCCTCGAGGACATAGACTTCGCAGACGACCTCTGTCTACTCGCCACATCCCGCAACCACCTACAATCCAAGACCGACGACCTCGCAGACGAAGCTGCAAAAGAAGGGCTGCGCATCAACTGCAGCAAAACCAAGGACATGCGCCTTAACACCCGAGATGAAGCGCCAATTTATGTCAATGGTGAGGTTGCTGAACAAGTGCAGCGATTTACCTACCTCGGGAGCGTCGTGGACCCCAGAGGGGGAGCGGAAGCGGATATAGAGGCGCGCATCAATAAACCAAGAGCCGCGTACGCCCAACTAAAACCGGTGTGGACATCTTCCATTATAACACAGCGTACAAAGATCAGAGTGTTCAATTCCAATATAAAATCAGTCCTCCTGTACGGATGCGAGACATGGCTCGTCAAAAATGAAGTAACCAGCAAGCTACAGGTCTTCGTGAACAAATGTTTACGACGCATTCTGGGAATCTTCTGGCCGCGAACCATAACAAACGTAAGGCTGTGGGAGTTGACTGACCAAAAGCCCATCGACAAGGAGATCCTTATGAGGAAATGGCGCTGGATTGGACATGTACTGAGAAGACCAGACAATCATCTAACCAAACAAGGGTTAAAGTGGCAAGCGTATGGCAAAAGAAGGCCGGGTCGCCCCCGTACCACTTGGAGGCGCTCAGTTGAAAAAGAGGCTGCATCAACTGAACTCAGCTGGAAGGACCTGGAAGCTGCCGCACAAGATCGAGAAAAATGGAGATCTCTTCTTAGGGCCCTATGTCCCTGATGAGGGATAACAGGACTACATGATGAAAATAGAATAACTCGCTTCATTGCAACCCACCTTTCTAATCTAATCTACCTCACTTTATTGTAAGTCTTAATATGTGTGCAAGCACTAATAAATAAATAAAAACTCATATATATATATAGTAAGTTCAACATTTAAAAAAAATATACTTACTCCACTGATAGCAGGAATTCCAGTTTTCTCAAACTCTTCTACTAACACACCATATTTCCCTACTTTACATCTCACAGGGTTGTTCAAAAGACTTGCATCTCGGGCTAACCTGGCTCTTACTCCATCTAAGGTTACTACATCAAAACCTTCCCTCACTCCATTTTTTCGAACTTCTTCAGTATAAAAACCATTTGTTTCAATTTGTTTCTCATTTAAATGTGTAGATAATTTCTTAACCAATGTGGTTTTGCCCACACCTAAAATTTTTAAGAAATGTTTATTGATAACAACTTAACATTATTGCATATGTTTTGCTGTGTACTGTTGTGTGGGCTTATTGCACTACAACAACTATCTCTTAAATATGGTTCATATGAATCATCAAGAGTTATCTTGTGAATATTACAGGTATAACCCTGTAATGTTGGTTGAACTTGTTTATTTATTCAATTAAAATTTACATGATAGTGTATACTATACTCACGGCTATAGAGCCCTAACGCCCGATTTCTGAATTGAGTATTCAAGCTGAGAACGACTTAAGTATTGTTTTGTCTCATTCAGTTGTGAAGATTTTAATGCAACAGAATGATACTTAAGTTATAACTTAAGAAGTTGTTCTCAGCTGGAATACTAAATTCAGAAATCGGGCTTTAAAGTGTTAGACAAAGCTTTTGAATAAGAAGAAAATTGTTTGGTTATAGGTCTCCAACTGCATCACTCAATAAACACTTAAAAAGTCCCAATATCCTTTTACAAAAACCTATGGGAAGAAATTCTTCTCAGTCGTAACACTCTGACAGAGTGGTTGTGGTCGTCATTTTGGTTGGGTGACCCGCCGCACAGAAGAAATGGTAAAGTGCTATTCTAAGCAGACACTATACTGCAAATTTTTTAAATAAATTAAATTCCCAATTCCCATTGGGGTAGGCAAAGCTATTGAACACCACTTTGTACGATCCTGGTAAACCTCTCGAGTCACATATTTAGAATGTTTTGTTCATGAAAACCTCATGTGGGGATTATTACTTATAAATGAAGGAAGGAAAAATTTCGACACCAGCGGGAATCGAACCCACGACCTCCGGGTATACGCCTACATTCATCATCTTTTCATGCCATTTCACTATCGATGTCTTTAATTTTAATGTACCAGGTTCTCCTGTCAGCACGAAATATCTTATCTTGAAACTGCTGCTACTAGTTGCCATGGGTTCACAAGATATTACCAAAATATTTAACAAATTTTTAACCTCTCTTTATAAAACCAAACAATAACAAGCTGCTGTCAGAAACATATGCGTTAAATGTCTATTTGACAGCTAAATAACAAAATGAGATTCGAAACACGAAATATAACCTGTTGTCTCTTTTTCTCTTACTAAATTTATTATCTTTTATTTTAGTCACTCACTGACTACTGATAACTTGCTTTATTGGTCTTGTTCCTTTCCTTGTTCGTTCGTCGTGTACAAAGTTCAAAGTTTCTTAGACCGGTCTTATTATCTATAAATTGATAAAACCACTCTCATAGCGATCAGCAGTAGTGTTGAAATCGTCGCCAAGCGCAGCAACTCCAATCATGTCTGCAGTCAGTTTAATATCCCGTGCTATTCTCGGGAAGAACTTGGTTAACTCAGCCCGTATTGCTGTCGCCCCCAATACCGGTTTTGTAAAGTTCTACAGTGCAGGTAAAAAAATATTTTTAGACGTACAACAACAGCATGATGCGTTATCTTATCAACTTAACACAAAGTGATGTAACATGTTAACACGACCTAACCTCTTTGGTAGTTTTTTTTGTAATACACACAGCCTGGCTAGTTACTAGAAATCAGTCTTGAAAAATACTGTAATTTATAACCTTGAATAACACCTGTTTTAATCAATAAGAATACTGTCAATAAAGTTATGTAAATTTAAATAAAGCTCACTTGTTGATTTGGATGGTGTAAAAATTAACTTTATATTATTATTTATAAACTTAACTTAGCATTAGTTAGCAAAAACAAAAGAGGGTTGGCACAGAGCTTCATTTCCAAAGTTCTTAATAATTCTCCTTTCTAAATTGTTAATAAGTTGCAGTAAATAACTCAGCATAAGATAAAAATTTGTATATTATTTTTTTACCTATAACTCTTATCTATTTGCTGAAAGATTTAAATAATCAATGTTGGCACTTATGTCACTGATATTAAAAACTGAGATAAGAATGTATTTTGGTGTTTGTATAATTTTACCTACAAATAAAATACAATTTATTTTTTTATCATATTTAAACTATACCTTAAAATGATTTTAGTATAAAATTAAAGTAGATTTGTAAACTTAAATGTACTATCGACGACGGTCGCTCATTACCAATTTCAAACTATTATCCCTTGCAGCCAGCTAAAACCAGATGCGCCGCCCACTTTTACTAATACAATAGATGTCCTTTTACAATATTTTTTTTGACTTCGTTAACGCATTTCTGTGCAGATCATTTGTTTGCTACCAGACTTTTGAGCAGCTCCTATTTTAAAAACTACGCTGTAATCTTTAACAGATGTCCAATTGTTCATTATTATAATATGGACACAGGTTGCCTCCAAAACACGACGATGAACTTCGAAGATATCTCTCAAATATTTGCCGCTTGTTTATATTTTGTTGTTATGTTTACCACTTTTTAATTGTTTCTCCAAACTTGACTTGCCGATCGTGGTGATAGTGGGAAACCAATGGATAAGTATTGTGTTTGGATGTTTGGGGGTCTACGACATACAGTGGATATCTTTTGGCTGATGATGATAAAATAGTTAATGACATTCTTACCATGAGCAGTCTATTGTGATTCCTTGGAGATCAAATAATGTCATGATTAATATGTGTTTGCGTTACTTTTTTTCTAAACCTTAGTTTACTCGAAGAAATAATGTTTTCGTAATCACAAATTTTAGTAACATTTCTCACATTTCGAGCTTTATTATAAGTAACAGCACCCTGATTGTAAAAAGGCCCTCATAAAAACTTTCAAAATAAAATAAACAAACAAATTCTCAATGACTTGCACTTGCATGATTATTTCAACATTCTGCGTAAATTGCTCTAAGGGACAAGCCATTAATTTTGTCCTAGAAAAGAACCAATGCTATTGGTCAGTTTTCTCAATAGATTTGGTCCGGACTTTAACATGTGCAAACAAAATTGATCTTTGTGGTGCTAAAGAGCTCCTGTTGTCGATAGTACATTAAAAATTATTATAAACATCAAAATGAGCAATGACAATCATATACTCTATAGGTAAATGACTTATATAGTTATTATTTAAACTTTTTTGTGGGCACTTGGAACACTAGGTGACCATGTTTTGTGATTTTTATAAGTAGTAGTCCCTCTCCCACCCCTTTGGGCATATTCGGCCTGAACATTTGAGTTAAAAATAAAATAAAAAAGGTTCAGAAATATATTTTTAGACAACTAAATCAAAATATTTTTTTCGTTGATCAATGGATTATTATGATGCATTAATAAAACATTTGATATATACCCTAGCTAGACCTAGAAGGACGAATGAAACTGGCTAATTTAGCTAAATATGATTTTCCCACAAATCATAAAAGTAGAGCTTTGGGTAGCAGCCTTGCTTGCTTGCCATTGAGGCGACGCGTGCTAGAACTTGTTTAGCGCAAGACAATAAAATATCATACCAAATTATTCGGTTTGACAAACCTTTAACCACATAGTATTTGATATTCGGTCAAACCAGTATTCCGCTTATTTCTAGTAATTATCAAACATCTTTGTTTCCATTTCAGCTCCTGCTTACGAAAACATCAAGGTTGAAGTAGTAGGTACCAAGAAGAATGTTGGTTTGATCCAGCTTAACCGTCCTAAGGCCCTCAATGCTTTGTGCAATCCTCTGTTCGTGGAACTCGGCAAGGCTGTAGTGGATTTTGACAAAGATGACTCTATTTCTGCTATCATCATCACTGGTACGTATTAATATTCATTGTTTCTATTATTATCTTATACTTAAAGCTGAGAAGCCGTTGGATGAGGGCAGCGCAGGACCGGTTGTTGTGGAAATCTTTAGGGGAGGCCTTTTTCCAGCAGTGGACGTCTATTGGCTGATGATAATATTTATAGCAAAATTTCCAAAAAAAATACTTTTGTATAGGACTTCCTGAATTATTTATTTATCAGTATTTTATATTATTGCGCAAATTTTGTTAAGGTCATGAGCGAAATAAAACTTCAACCGATTACGCGTTTCCTTTCCAGGCAACGAGAAAGCGTTTGCGGCGGGCGCGGACATCAAGGAGATGCAAAACAACACGTACAGCTCCAACCAGAAGGCGGGCTTCCTCGCCGAGTGGGAGCACATCTCCAACTGCGGGAAGCCCGTCATCGCCGCCGTCAACGGGTTCGCGGTGAGTGACAGACAAACTATGTTTAAGGCGTACTCATTGTGTTCACTGTAGTCCCCAAAGAGTGGCAGATAACATGTCCGTACATCAAGTGTCATCGGGTGTTCACTTTTTGTTTAGTCAGTGCACTACAATTTAAATCTAAAAACACTTCAGATATTTTATTAAAGATGTTACAATCAATATTCTTATTTATAATTCTTCCCTCATGATTTTCTTCGTTGTTTATTATTACAAACGAATACAGTTTTTAAAAATTACATGCATGTTTGCTTCGATCTATTTCTCTATTATAAATAAGTTTAGCTAGTTTAGAGCTAGTCATGTTATGCAATGACTATTACAAACTAATGTAACAGTTGACATTTATATGCTGGTCCTACACATCCCGCATGTAATGAATGTATCAACCAGTCTACCCACCATCAATATGTGTTGTAACGGCAGCTGGGCGGCGGGTGCGAGCTGGCCATGCTGTGCGACATCATCTACGCGGGCGAGAAGGCCAAGTTCGGGCAGCCCGAGATCAACATCGGCACCATCCCCGGCGCCGGCGGCACGCAGCGCCTGCCGCGGTACGTCGGCAAGTCCAAGGCCATGGAGATCGTCTTGACTGGCAACTTCATTGATGCTCAGGAGGCGGAGAAGATGGGTACGTTTTGTTTGGTTGAGTGAGTTAGGCGCTTGAAAATGTATGTTAGGTTAGGTGTGTTAAATCGGGGTATGCTCCGCTGTTACACCGCGCTGTTCACCCAGTGTAACTGCGGATTTTTTTCTTCGCAGTTACACCAACGTCTTTTTGACATGAATTTAACAGCTCTGCAGATATATGATCATAGACAAAACATATCGTGTACTCAATACCGTCTTTGGACTTAAAAACTAGAACGATAAAGATGTTGAATTAAGTTTTTGTGGGATTTATCTCTTAAATAATCTCTCAAAAAGCCCATTAGCCCCGAGTCGCCTCTTACAACAGCTGTGAAGTGTCGGCTTAGAATAGCACTAACTCATATCATCCGGTGGGTGTACGTAAAAGGCGACTAACAGTATTGGAGCTTTAAGGTATTTTTGGGCGATGTGTTTGGAGACCGATGGGTCTGATGACCAACAACTTTTATTTTACCATCTTTTCCCGGATCAACTTTCCAAAAGTGGCTGAAGAATTTCTAATTCCTGTGCTCTGGCTAAGGGTTTAGAAATTCTTTCCTCTGGAGATTTATAGCTGTGAGTATATGTATGTATGTCGCCTGTTACAATCCTGCTGGAAGAAATGGTTTAGTGATTTTCTAAGCCGGTACTAGTTAGCATTGCAATGATGTAATTAAAACATAACATAACATAAACGTTCACGCCGAATATCCCCGAAGGGGTTTGCAGAGGTACTAATACTTCTGAACATCACGTGACTTTGTCACCAGCCCGGGTAGCATGAGTTGTCATCTGAGAAGTGAGAGCCATGTCAGAAAACATCTCAGTTAGCCAACCTATGTCATTTTAGCGAGCATGAGCGTCAGTATGACAGACGGATGAGATCTGAGATCCCTGTCACCGAATCGATAGAGCATTGTTGCTATCATTGGTCTGTGAATATTTTTTCTCTATTTTATTCGATCTTTTTGAACCAAAATAGTAGCTATATCTGTCATATTTCATTCATTTTACGTCAAATATTGACATTTTGTAACCAAACAAAAACAACGTAAACAAACATAAATATTTAATTTCTCAATAAAAGCTTCCAAATTTTCAATTTAAATCAAAAGTTTTAATATTACAAGTTTAGTTTGTAGGTCTGTCTGACTAAACTTCCTTATAATGATAGGGGAATCATAAAATATTAAGTAAGTAATTAAGTTTTATTATTCTATATAACTATTATTTAACTAGAAAGTGAGCAGCATACTTTTAATGATTTGTATTGTCTTTTGTTTGCAGATATAGCACAGTTATATAAGTGTTTGATGAGAAAATTGAAGATATGCTGTGCAGCCTATGGCACATATTGCCTATAACATCTTAGTTCCATCCCGCCAGTCCATTCTCAGATTCCCATTCGCCAGTTCCATCGCGCAGATGGGCATTATTTAACTTAACAACCTTCTCTACATTTCAATTTCAACA
Source organism: Bedellia somnulentella (assembly GCA_963576735.1). Taxonomy (NCBI): domain Eukaryota; kingdom Metazoa; phylum Arthropoda; class Insecta; order Lepidoptera; family Bedelliidae; genus Bedellia; species Bedellia somnulentella. The sequence continues at coordinate 1,148,148 of OY755178.1, forward strand.
ATATCCTATATTCCCAAAAGCTAGTGAAGCTCTGATGTATGGAAATAGTCTTGTTGAATGCTCCTGTTTATTCAGAATTTAAGTATGCATCCATACTTAAAGAGCATTCTTATGACTGCAATGTGTATGAACAAGCTGTAGTGTTTCTATAAGGAAAATGTGATGTTAATAGAGTAAAAATGTGAAGTACAGATGAGTTTGAGGACAGAAACTATGATGTTGAGCGGTTGTTTAAAAGTATTTATTCAATAAATAAAGTGAACTCCACAAAATGTGTTTTACTAGCAAATAAAGCCCATTCATAGGCAGCTTTTACTTTTACACTTGAGATGAGATTTCAGTTGTAAAATGTGCATGCATATATTCTATACATTATTTCCCATTGCAGTAGGCAGAGAATATTTATTGCCTCATCAATAAACTTACTCATACTTACAACCATTATTCCCACCTATATATCTCTTTTGTTACTTAATTTGTATCCATCTGCTCTATTTGCCCAAAATAAAATAATATTGCTTTTTCTATGTATTCAAGGTTTGCAGTTTTAACCATGTGTAGTATTGTCTTTGAATTACAATAATCCAATTTATCCCCAGGCGCAAACATGCCATGATTATCATTTTATTCTAAATGGTCTAAAGAGTTCTGCTATGAGTTGGGTATTGGAAAATGTTGGATTTACTTGCAATGAAGAGGATTAAAACAAGTGGTTTACATTAATATTTAGGCAATTTTATTGATAATTAATTAAAAACTGTTACATTTTGCTGTTTTTTTTAAATTTCATTAGACTCCTTCCAAGTCACTAAATTGTTCCAGAATCTTTGTATTAAATCAATATGTTTTACTGAAAATAAGAAAACAACATGAGCATTATATTCATATGTAGTCATTTCAATATGCTAGTAAGGTGACTACTAAATGTGTTTTATAATGTTGCACAAAGTACCTGCACCTGCATTTAAACAACTTTTGTAGCATTAAGTGTGTCGGTAGATAAAGCGGTAAAAAAAATATGCCATCACCATTCTTTACATTCCTAGCCACACTAAGACAGAAAGCAGACTATTATCTACTCACACTATCCAGACTTTGCCTGTGCCTGTTGATGCAAGCATATGCTATGAGCTCGGGTGTCATTTATGATGATAATGATAATTTAAGACTACAAACCCTACATAACAAACAATAATGAATAGAAATCTATTTGACATGCATTATATTTGACCTCTGAAACATACCATAAGTTTAGAAACTGTTCTTAACAGTTATTTTAAAGAAGATCAATGAAATTCATTGATTTTCTCAACTGCATCAGAAAATTGGACGTATACATGGATTTAGGCTGCAGAATTTGTATCCTCATATCTAGTGAATTGCTCGTTATAAAAGCCAAACTTATTTTAACGAATTTAAAACTTAATACACAAGCACTAGTTGTAGATTAATTTAATTTAGTTAAAATTTACAATTCAATTGATATCATGTGGAATCATTTTAAACTATACCCTGAGGCTTTTCATAGGTCACAAGCTATCATAGAGGTCCTCGGAAATCGTCATGACATACAAATATGTTTCATAGGACTTGTTTGCGGCAAACTTTCACCCGGTTGAGTATCATATCCATTTTTCGTTTTTTTTTCCATTCAAAACAAATCTAAGTGATGTAGTCGCTTTGCTATCACACTTTTACACTAAGAACTACACAAAACAGTTAAAAAAGCTGCAAAACAGCACTCATATTTTGATAAGTAATCTTTCTCACTGGCTCTCGCGCTCAATTTTGACATCGACATAAGTTTGATATAAAATGACAAACATCTCAGTTTATGTCGCTGTCACGCCGCTCATGCTCGCACATGTGACTCTGCGTTGCGATGTCAAAGGCGAGTCACTAGCGCTCTCACGTCTCAGATGCCTCATGCTCGGGCGTGCGAGAAACGGTCAAATATGGCGGCCAATTCGCCCTTGAACGGTGACATAGCCCTATCTCAGAGGCTCTCACACGCCTCATGCTACCCCGGCAGGTGTTCAGAGTACCCACGTTTTGCATGGACAGTGTACTCATGTGATAGGGGGCAGGCCTATCGCCGTAATTAATTAAAACATGTATTTGCTGATTGAGAATAGGTTTATTACTGGCTAAAGACTTAGGACTAACATACAAGATATGGAGGGAATATGTGTGCGTACCACACTACAGCATAAATCCTGATATTTGCATAGAAGTTAGTAGCTTCAACATTAAATGTGAAATATAATGGTCATTTCGTACTTTTGGTTTAGGTTCATTTATTCTAGAAAACTCCATCTCGAATATTAATTCTCATTTTCCTTTTTCAGGTCTGGTAAGCCGAGTATTCCCCGTAGACAAGCTGCTAGAAGAGACAATCAAGTTGGCTGAAAGGATCGGAACCCACTCCCCCCTCATCGTCAAGATGGCGAAGCAAGCTGTCAACCAAGCGTATGAAACTACCCTCAAGTCCGGATTATTGTTCGAAAAGTCTATCTTCTATGGAACTTTCGCGACTGTGAGTTTGATTTTCTTACTACATACATATACTCACGGCTAAAAACCCCTAGGTGGGGTAGCCAGAGCTGAAATTCCTCAGCCACTTTTGGAAAGTTAAGTGGGGAAAAGATGGTAAAATAAAGGTTGTTGGTGATGGGTCTCCAACCTCATTGCCCAAAAATCCCTTAAGAGCCCCAATACCGTTAGTCGCCTCTTACGTACACCCACCGGAAGAAAGGGGGTAGTGCTATTCTAAGCAGACACTACACAGCAAATAGCAATTTTTCTTACTAATATGCTATTTAACTGTTTTATAGTCGAATTCAAATGGAGCTGATGAATGCAATTTATGGAATTCATTAGAATACTTAGTACAAGTAAACTATATCTAAAAACCTTTTAAAAAATTAAATTTGCGTATATTAATAAACTATCATGCATGACTTAGTATCACTCAGCCATGTGTGATACTCTCGCGATAAATAAACTGCAACCTTAGTAGCTCAGTGGGAAAGAGCATCGCCTCTGATACAGACAGGGATCAAATTGTTAATTGAGCCGAAACCAATGTGTATTTTTGTATGGTAAAAGGGAGGGAACATATCATGTTCAAAAGTAATACCAACTCTGCCACGATTTTGTGAATAATAACCATAAAATGAATAATAATTGCAAGTACACACGCGACTTATAAAAGGAGCATTGGTGTTGGCCCGATTTAATAAAAAGTAATCTTTTAACTGACATAGGAGATACAGAATTAGCAGTTTATAGTTGTAACATATAGTTACATAAGCAGTTACAAAAATTCATTAAAAAGACGTAAACTGATAAATTTACTTTTCACAGGAGGACCGTAAAGAAGGTATGACAGCATTCGTCGAGAAGAGGCCACCAAACTTCAAGAACGAATAGAGAACAAGCATTTAACAAAACCTGTAAAAAACTATTCCTAAGTCAAAATGTTCGCAATCATTTTATAAACAATTTTATTCCATTTATGTATTTATATACACTGCCTTTATAAAGTTTATACAAATAAATTGTTATAAAAAACGGTATCTTACATGAAGAGTTTTATTACTTTTACGTGCCAATTCGGCAAGTATTATAAAACGTGTTACAAAGACTAGGATAATTAGTAAAGGTGCGTGTGATAAACTAACTTGGACTTACTTAGCTTATTACACCACTACCGCTTGTTACCGTCTTCTTTTACCGTGTCGTGTAATAGCCGCTTTGGGACTTAGACTGAATAAACTTGATAATGGAGCAAAAATTGGTATTGGCTTGGCTTCGAGAGGGGCAGTTTATCTTCTTTAGATATATTTTCCATTATCAACCATCCTTTGTCACGTATTCTCCCCACTAAATTACAAAAGTGGCTGAGCGATTTCAAACGGTCTACTAAAATATAAAATGAATCCTGTGAAGGGTTTCGTAACAGCAAGCATAGATATGGGATGTAGAAGTACAACAATACAAATCAATAATATTTTCTTCTTCTTAAAGTGCCGCTCCATCATTGGAGGTTGGCAATCAGCTCTTTGCAACGCTCTCTGTTCATGCATGTTCTGAACAATTCTTCCACGGTTTTTAAGCCGGTCCATTCTTTGATGTTGCACAACCATGACATCTTTCTTCTTCCTGGCCTTCTTTTTCCTTCTATTTTTCCCATCATTATGGTGTGTAGTAGCGTGTAGCGTTCGTGCCGCAAAACGTGTCCCAAGTAAGAGACTTTGCGCTGCTTGATGGTACTCACGAGTTCGACCTTTTTACGTATGCGTCTGAGGACTTCGACGTTAGTGACTTTATCCGTCCAGCTAAAACGGAGCATCCGTCTGTAGCACCACATCTCAAATGCTTCAAGTCTCTTTCTCAGGTCCTCTTTAATGGTCCATGATTCACATCCATACAGAACGACGGGCCATATGTAGCACTGCAGAAGCTTATTACGGAGTTTGATGCAAAGTTTTCGACAGCACAGATCTTTCCTCATGCTCATGAATGACGCTCGGGCTATTTCGATACGCACGCGTATTTCAGTATCGCTCTCCCATGAGTCAGTCAGCCAGGAGCCGAGGTACTTGTACTTGTCGACTCTTTCGACGATGTTCGCTCCTATCCGCAGGTCTGCTTGCTGTAGAGGACCGCTGCTAGCCACGATCATGAACTTCGTTTTCGATATATTCATATTCAATCCGACCTTTCTGCTACACTCATGGACTTTATCCACAATCTGCTGGAGACCTTCTAGGGTGGATGCTAGTAGGACAGTGTCATCCGCGTATCTCAGGTTATTCACCACACGACCATTGACGACGACTCCTGCATCCACATCTTCAAGTGCTTCCTTAATTATTGCTTCGGAGTATATATTGAATAGTAACGGAGACAATAATATTTTACAGCAGAAATTAAATTCAAAGTTAACTAAAAAAAATCTATTTGTGTAAATAACATCGGTCTCTAAAAATAACTCATAAAAAGGATCGGAGTCACCTAGAGGGCAATAGAGAGGCTTATGTTAAAATTAAGGGGCAATGGGCACTTTGCACGCAGAACCGATGGCAGTTTTGTGGCAAGAAGAGACCTCCAGCAAAGTTGGACCAGCAGCGGCTCGGTGAAAGTCACGGAAAGCCGGTGGCTGAGAGCAGCGCAGGGCCGGCTGTTAGGGAGTTCTTTGATGGAGGCATTTGTCTAGCAGCGGCCAGTTCATGGCTTGCGCTATTCTTGCCTTGTGGTATTAGAAAATTTATCAACTCGCAAAACTTACGGATTATACTTTGTTCAAATAAGTATTAAAGTAAAGATGTACGATTTGTCATTGCTTATTTTAAAAGTTATTTATTAGAGACTTATATGTTAAATGTATTAAAAAAAGTATTAAAATTAATTTTCAAAGCTTTTTATAGTGACACAAATCACGAGTATTTGAAATTTTATATTATAAAGATATATGTATGGAAATGGGCAATCCCTTCCCCAACGATCATTTACTTTTGCTCACAATTAGAAAACTTTCATGTTTTAGTGTTTACTCTCCTGAAGCGATTCTGTTATTGTGTGTAAATTAAATTTAAAAGTTCTGAGAATAGGAGGTGAAGGTAAACCATTTTTCACATTCTCCAGAGTATATATGTTTCACCTCAAATTAGCCTTTTATTGAATTAATAAAAAATATTGATATAGAAGTTAACAGAAGCTAGAAAGAAACCAGTTGACAATGGCCAGTCACGTGACCAGTACAGGTATGAACAGAACGAGCGAACTGACAGTCTGTGCGTATCGTACGTGCTGACGGTCAGGACCGGGGCGCGGCGGTCCGGTTAGCTCTGACTAAACACAGCCTTATACATATATATTTATTGGTACAATAAGTTTGGAGTTTAATTCGATCTGTATGTGCTAGCTTACACTAACACTAACCTATTTCTCTCTGCGGGTTAAGTAAGAGGGGACTTTTAATATAGGGGCCTTTAAAGAGATTTTAGAACGATGTGGCTGATGACCCAGCGATCCTTAAAAAATAAAAGATAAGATAAAAAATATTTATTTCAAAATAAAAAGAATTGTTCTCTATTTTTTGAACGTCACAAACTTACGTATAAGTTAAATCTTACTCTACTGACTCTACTTCGGATTCGGAAGGTGTATTGTTGCGAGAAGAACCCGTAAGAAACTCAGCAACACACATCTTTTCTTAGTCATATTACAATAGTGGTGTATGTCTGGAAATATCCTGAATAGAGCCCTGGTGACACAAAGCAGTTTCATCTACCATAATAATCATTTAAACTGTAATAAGCTTTTAAATGAAGACTGCGTTTTATAATTACTTTGAATTTCTTTTCTGTTAGATTCAAAATGTCATCAGGTATTTTATTATAAAATTTTACGCATAAACCCATAAAAGATGTAATTTAATGTTTTTTGACATGAATTCCTCATGTGGGGATTATTACTCATAAATAAAAGATGTTATTAAAGGAAAGGAAAATTTCGATACTGGCGGGGTTCGAAACCGCGACCTTCGGGTATACGCCCCCGTCGCTCTGCCAACTGAGCTACAGTGTCAGTTGGCATCCAGCGCGAAATTTCTCTATCCTTTTTTACACGTTCAAGTAGTGTTTGCGTTTCCTACCTCCATAAAAGATGTATTTATTTTTGACAATCTGTACTTTCGAATTGAAATTTTATTATTATCTCTAAGACTTCTAGTGTGTCTGTCACAGTTTTTGGAAAATGCTTTCAAATTTGATGAATGATGTTTTCATATTTATATTGACATGGCAGTGTCAATATACTTATGGTTTTAAACAATTCTCTAAGGGAATCTCGTGAACCTAAACTATAAATAGCTCTTATTGCTCTTTTCTGTAGAATAAATATGGACCCAACATCAGCAGCTCTGCCCCAGAGTAAAATGCCATAAGACATGATGCTATGAAAATAACTATCGTATACTAAACGAGCGGTCTGTACATCAGTTAAATGTCTTATTTTTCTAACGGCATAGGCAGCGCTGCTTAGCCTGCCAGCTAGCGCGCTAATGTGAGGTCCCCATTGGAGCTTTGAGTCCAGATGTATCCCTAAGAAAACTGCGCTATCCGTAAATTACTCATAACTGGTAGTATAGATATAGGTCTATAACCTCCAGATTTTAATAAAGGTACAATTTTACTTTGTTTCATGAGATCTGGGAAAATACCATTACTTATACATTCATTAAATACGTTTGCTAAATAAGGAGCTATTATTACAATAAAATTATGGCATACTTTTACTGACATACCCCAGATATCCTCAGAATTTTTTCAACTTCAGTGATTTAAACACTTTAATGATGTCTTCGGGACTGACAACTTTAAAATTACATATCATATAATTTTACAAATTGCAACGTTTGATTTTACGAATTTTAGTGTTCAGTGGTCTTAAAAGGTATATCAGAAAAATATTTTTCAAAAAAACAAGCAATTACATCATTTGATGTAGTCAAACCTCGATCAGACCGAATACAAAAGTCCTGATCACATGATTTGCTTTTGCCAGCTTATTCTTTCCTCCTTATTCTTTATTTTATACTATCTTATCATGATCTTATCCCAACTCAAGTTCCAAAACCGCCTGAAAAATTCCTAATTCTGAAGCTCTGGTTTACTACTTTTTTGGGATTTATCGCTGTGAGTATATATGTTTGACTTCAATATATGAATGCAAGTTTGATTATTTCTAATGATTATATGGTTCTGTGTAAGTGCTGATGAGGAAAAATTTAGCTAATAAGTTTATTTTTTTATTATTCTGGAAAAAAGTGCTATGTTGGTTTTTTATTACAATTCAAAGTTAAATTATACAGGTCCGATGGAATAAAATAATACATCTCTAAAGAGGTAAAGTAGGGGTTACAGTTTTTGGATAATTTGATGTTGAAATACTCAATCACTTTTTTTTTCTAATGGATTTGTTGCTGCTGGCGCTGTGGCCTGTGCAGCTTCACCATGACTTTATGTGTGCCGGGCAGCTGAGAGCCGCCCTGGCGGGGCAAAGCAAAGGAGTGTACCTAAGCTAAATCGGATAGAAGGAGAAAGGAGCCCCAACAAGGTGCCCAAGCGGGAGGCTTATGTCATACAGTGCGAACTCTCGCCTCCTTCGGGAGGCCTATACCAGTGGCACGGTAAGGGATGTTCTAATTTGGGGTCCTTCGATCTCGCCGGTGAGGTCGGTGTCTGGAGTGGTGTCTTCTTTGTCCGTGAGCGCTGGTGGCCTCTGAGGCCTTAAACTCGCAGGTGATCGGATCGTCGGGATCCGAGAGCACGCTACGAGGGCGCCTCTCTCGATTTCCGACATCCGGTGAGATAGTGTAATCGAGCGAAGCTCTGAGTAAGAGAAAGAGCATGGCTGCGCTTTTGGAGGGATTAACCTCGATCCGCCAGTTCCTGACCACTCCATTGTTGTGTTACGGCTTGCTGAAGGCGAAGCCGTGTGCAGTTGTGATTGGGGTGATTCGTGTAGAGTAGTGTGTCGTCTGCAAAGAGTGCTAACTCCACCAGCGGTGTACACGGGATGTCGTTAGTGAATATATTGAATAGTATAGTTGAAAGCGTCGAGCCTTGTGGGACTCCCGCGTGTTTTGGGTGGTGTTGTGAGTGGGTGTCTTCCACTCTGAAGCGGAATCGGCGAACCGACAGAAAGTTGCAGACAGTAGCCACGAGCTTGTCTGGCATACCGGTCTTGTATAGCTTGTATAGAAAACCGTTGTGCCAGACTTTGTCAAATGCCTTCGCCACATCAAAGAAGACGGCGGCGCCCGTCTGTTTGGGGTATGTGTCATTGAATCCATCAAGCACATGCTCGGTAAATCGATGTGCTCGCTGGACGCATGAGTGTTGTGACTCAATAACGTCTAAAGAATGCTTTGGTATGATAGCATCACGTCTGATCTGAACTACAGAATTGGTTTTGATAAAATAATGTTTATTTGTCTTCTATCACGCAGAGGAAGTAGCGCAAGTCAACTAGTATTATATATAATACATCCACACTGTCTTAATTCACCAACATTTTAATATTTATATTTATATGTGATTTATATAAATTGTTCGGTTTATTTTTTTAATACGATTCAGAACACATCACAGCAAATGTTATGTCAGATTTGACGTCAAATGATATAACACGACTAATTTATGTAGCGTCTTTTTTCTTTTGTATTGTTATTGAATTTCCGAAGATTGTATTTGACTACTTATTTTAAAATCTGAACAATATTGATATTGAGTGTTATTTTGATATCATTTGGAGACCCTGATTGATTTGTGTTTCTTAGATAAACTATAATTTATTCATAAAATCAAGCATTAGCATAATGATCACATCCATACCTATTTACTAGAATATACAAACTTGTCTCAATAGTGCCTGCTTATTTGTATATATAATTCAATGATTCCGATGCTTTGGGACCATGTTTACCGAAGTAGACAAATCATTCAAGAATTTGAGGATATTGAAATCCACAAAAAAAGTGTCTCTGTGTTCGTTGCCTTATTTTACTTGGAAATGCTTTACATATTGCTCATGACGCTGTCTATATTGTACAGATTGAATCAAGGTTCAACTTCTTAGGTAGAAATATTATTTAGTTTAAGGTAAGTCTACATACATACATACATACATATACTCACGGCTATAAATCCCTAAAAGGGGTAGCCAGAGCTAAGGAATTAGAAATTCCCCAGCCACTTTTGGAAAGTTGAGTGGGGTAAAGATTGTGAAATAAAGGTTGTTGGTGATGGGTCTCCAACCGCATCGCCCAAAAATCCCTTAATAGCCCCAATACCGTTAGTCGCCTCTTACGTACACCCACCGGAAGAAATGGGGTAGTGCTATTCTAAGCCGACACTACACAGCTAAGTCTACTTTGTGAAAATATCTAAATTTATACAACTTACTACTTTACAAAGTTCATGTGGGCTGGCTAACCATCTCGGGTGTTTGATGATTTCAAGCTATTGGGTTGTATAGGATATAACTGTTCTTTTAAATCCCCATATATATAATTTTTAAATAGTAGCCTAGTCCAGGCAGGTGTAATGTTATTTATAAGCCATGCATATTGGTTATTCTAGTATTGTAAGGATAAACTCAAAATTATATTCGCCGTGTAGTGTCGGCTTAGAATAACACTACCCCTTTCTACCCGTGGGTGATCGTAAGAGGCAACTTAGGGTATAGGGGCTTTTTAAGTGGTTTTTGGGCGATGTGGTTGGAGACCCGTCACTAAAAACATTTATTATTACCATCTTTTCCCCAATCAACCTCCAAAAGTGGCTGAGGAATTTCTCATTCCAAAGCTCTGGCTACCCCGTTCAGGGATTTATAGCCGTGAGTATATGTATGTATGTATGTAAACTCAAAATTAACACTTTAGCGGAAAACACTTAAAAACTAAAACTGCTACTTGAAAACCTTTGACCCAACTAAATTTCTGACTCAAGAATTCTTTCTTACAATACCATTTTGCAACTCAAAATATGTTAAAAATCACCCAATACCAAAAGTAAGTTGCAATTTTTATCTTAAAAATAGGTCCTTACCTTCCTACCTTCTAAAGTTACATATTGTAGCTGATTTTGTGTTTCTGTGAACAGTTTACCTACATAATAGTATATGAGCAGTGATTTCAAATTGTTCTTTTTGTTTCAGGAGAAAAGATAATTTGTAATAAAGAGAATGGAATCTAGAATGGAAATCTCAAATGTGCACCTTACTAGAGGGACTATGACAATGATAAGATAGTTGTATACAATTGTTGGTTAATTTTATATTATGTGTAAAAACTTGTGATGGGTTTATATTAAATAATTTAATATAATTATTTTTTATTTGTATTTATTTACTAAAACCTTCTCATGCCATTGAAATTAGTAATTGTAGTATTAAATTAATTTCCAATAACTATAATCTGTGGTGTAGGCAGGGACTAATTGCCACTACAATAAAGGATCCTATGATCCGTCAAACTTCTCTAACTCAATTTATTACACATACATAACTTATGCTGCTTTTATTCTTCACATTACGGGTAGATGTGTTAACACATATCCTTTTTGATAGCCAAACTGCTACCAAAATTATCATTGACTTTACTGTCATCTACTGATGAAATAAACTCTGATGTTTTATCTATTAATGTCAACAAGGTAAGTAAGCAAAGCTAGATTGAAAGGATGGTATAAACTGGATATTTTAGTCTTCTGTGTAAAAGATAACCATTGTTGGAAAAATAATTGTCAAAAAAAGAGTGTTTGCAGTTTCATGAGTATATGTCATCTATTATCTGCTTGGCAGGTATTATTGGATAAAAAAATAAGTTTTTGATGACCATCTAGTCATACAGATAAGAGGTACTACATGTAAGTCGGCTAAAAATAGCACTACCCTGTTTATTCCCGTGGGTGTCTTACCTAAAGTTTGGTGGACGCACGGACACTATGTCTGTACACAATGCTAGTAGAGGTTTGTTAGAATCTTATATAGTGATAAATATTCTCTGCCTACCCCAATTGGAAAGAACTAGTAAAGTTACTGTACTATATGACTACGACCATGGTTTATTTAGCATCCCATAATAGAAGTTCTACTTCAGTTGGTGCTAAGTTGAACTGTGTATAATATGTCCGTATGTCTATTATTATTTATTTACGTCTATACTCAGTACACATAAATGAACTCACGAGTCTGAATTCGGAAAAAGGGAAGCTAGAGCTTCAGTACAACTAGATTTTCGTCAGCCGGTTTTGGAAGCTGAGCTGGGAAGAGATAGTAAAATAAATGTTGCTGTAGGGCAAGCACGAGCGCTATTTTATCGACACGATAACGGTTAGAATGAGGCAGTATACGATAATAAGTAAGTGCGTAAGAGATGGCTGCTTTATCCCACGCGATAACTAGTTTAAACACGGCTCGTACTAGCAGGGCTGGTGATGGGTCTCTAACCGCATCGCCCAATAACCACACAATAATACCCAAAACCCATAAGGTTCCTCTAATGATGCCCGCGTTAGAGCTATTCTGAGCTGACACTACACAGAACTTATTGACTTGACAGTGCTTCGTGCTACTGAGGTCTGGGGTCCAAGGGCTTACCACCTCGCGTGGGATTTTCAATGTGTTTGAAATATGCCACCAATAATCCTGTGTAGTATGGCTAAGACACTATCGCCCGATTTATGAATTGAGTATTCAAGCTTGTCTCATTCAGTTGTTAAGATTTCAATGCGACAGAAATCGGTCGTATGCGTTCTTCCACGTAATAGTGACCTCAAAGCTCATCCTATGATACCCATCATTGAGGCTGCCCTAGTTAGAGCGTAGGTAAGCGTTACACAATAGGCTATTTGACTAAGTTTTGAAAACTATCTTACGATGTTAATTTGTTTATAAGAAGCCTTTTTTATTTGACTAAAAAAATTTTTTTCTGTCTTCATTTTAGCTATTTTATTAACAAAACGAAAAAGAAAATGCAATATTCAAATTCAAATGTGCCGCGAAAACGCGACTTAAAGTAATATGGCGGCTGTAGCACAATTGACTAGGCTTGGGTAGATCCAGCTCCGCGAGGGGATTCGAATCATTAGGTTCAGGCTCAGTTCCGGTACTGAATCCTCTTAACCGGGCCGGACCGCTTATCGAATCCGGCTCGGTTAAGAAATTCGGAACTGAATCAAACAACCAAAAAATACCACGCTTACTTCGCGGAACGTAACGATTGCTGTTGACATACATGTAAAAAACAATTAACTCATATGTATAATGATTCTGTTTGTGTACAGGCTAGGTTCGCTAACATACAAATATCCATATGTAAAAAAAATTAATAATATTTAGAAACATCTTAACAACATCTTATAACAATATCTACACATAAATATATGCAAATCAGAAATTGACACAACATAAAACACTATCATATTTATAATATCACTATAAACACCATTATTTATGAAAAGATTGATAAATCTATTAAACGAAATTGGCAAACAAAGAACAAAAAAGGACAACTCTCTTTTCGTCTCTGTCTCCCGAGTTCAAATTGTATTTCATTCTTGTCTCGCTCTCACATTCAGCAAGCAAAGCAAATGTAACGGTAATAATCGAACCGATCCTGAACCTGATGCCTGAGCCTGTTGTTCGAAAACAATAAAACCGAGCCGGTGCGGAGCGGCCCGGTTAAGCGAACCTGCACCTGATAAGAAAGAGTGGGGCCGGTTAGGCCAATCAGGCTCACGCAGGGATTCGAATTAGGCTTGGGTAGATCCAGCTCCGCGAGGGGATTCGAATCACCAGGTTCAGGCTCAGTTCCGGTACTGAATCCCCTTAACCGGGCCAGACCGCTTATCGAATCCGGCTCGGTTATGAAATTCGGAACTGAATCAGACAACCAAAAAATACCACGCTTACGGAACGTAACGATTGATGTTGACATACATTTAAAAATCAATTATCTCATATGTATAATGATTCTGTTTGTGTAAAGGCTATGTTCGCTAACATAAAAATATCCATATGTAAAAAAAAATATATTTAGAAACATCTTAACAACATCTTATAACAATATCTACACATAAATATATGCAAATCAGAAAGTGACACAACATAAAACACTATCGTATTTATAATATCACTATAAACACCATTATTTATGAAAAGATTGATAAATCTATTAAACGAAATTGGCAAACAAAGAACAAAAAAGGACAACTCTCTTTTCGTCTCTGTCTCCCGAGTTCAAATTGTATTACATTCTTGTCTCGCTCTCACATTCAGCAAGCAAAGCAAATGTAACGGTAATAATCGAACCGATCCTGAACCTGATGCCTGAGCCTGTTGTTCGAAAACAATAAAACCGAGCCGGTGCGGAGCGGCCCGGTTAAGCGAACCTGCACCTGATAAGAAAGAGTGGGGCCGGTTAGGCCAATCAGGCTCACGCAGGGATTCGAATCATTTGAATCCACCGAGCCGGACCTACACACGGCTACAATTGACGTCAATTCCGCATTAAACACCAATGAGCGAAGCGATACACAGTCTGTTTATGTGCAATCTACGTTATTATAGAAATAGCCAATCCCGGTCGTTTATAGTCACGTGGCAGTTGCATCAAAAATACTTACTTTAAAAGACGGATTTTGGTGAAATAATGCAATATTTTTATCTCGCATTATTACATATTGCTCCAAAAAAGAAATATTAAGACTAATGATAATGAAATAAAAGAAATGAATATTTTTATAACAGTCAAATAGCCTATAGTATATTCATGTGACGTAGGTTCTACGTGCCCATGTAATCCCAAAATAAATAAGTTTATATTCAACTACAAAACAAAAAGTTTACTTTCATCCCTCAAGCATCCAGCACTTCAATTGTATTTTCTTCGATCAACTTCCGCCGGTGGCTGAGCAATTATAGATACCGGACTGATTACCTACACCTTTTTAGGATTATAGCTCTTATTATGTTAACGTTGGTTGTTAGCAGAGTAGTACTACTATTAGCTACTAGTGTTCGAATCTCGGGTCAAGCCTACACCGATTAGTCTTTTCTAAAGACATATGTATGGTTTGTTTATCATGGTTGTTAACTGTGAGGGAAAACATCGTGAGGAAACCCACATGGCTGAGTTGTACTTAGTCATGTGACAGTGTATTCGTACAAAACGGCGATAGGCCTGTCCCCTATCACGTGAGTACACTGTCCAAGCAAAACGTGGGTACTCTGAACACCAGTTGACAAAGTCACGTGATGTTCAAAAGTATTAGTACCATACGCCAATGTAATTAGGGGCAGTTCTTGCTTGATTTTTTTGCTAGGCAGTACTTTTCCACCATGAAAGCAAGAAAAATGGTTCTATGAAATAAAATTGAAGACCCAAAAATACGGGCAGAAGATAGATCAATTATTATATTATATCAATGGGGCAAAAGATGTGGGCCGTTAAAGATAGAAAGTGAAATGTCCAAGTGTATTGGAGTTTGGAGATTTGGACCGAATGAAATTATTATGGCTAACAAGTTATTAGATTCAATGTGGAAAGTATAGCCATGTAGGAGGTTTCAAGGAGACAATGAGTTAAAGGAGTGACTACAAATTAAGAACAATAAACGAGTATATTCTTAAAAATTGAATACATGCATATACTCGTGGCTAAAAATTCCTAGAAAAGGTAGGCAGAGCTAAGGAATTAGAAATTCTTCAGCCAATTTTGGAAGTTAAGTGGGGAAAAGATGGTATAATAAAGTTGATGGGTCTCCAACCGCATCGCCCAAAATCCTTTAAAAAGCCCCAATAGCCTTAGTCGTTACTTACGTACACCCACGGGAAGAACGGGGTAGTGCTATTCTAAGCCGACAACTAAAAATTAAATAATTTTAGTTTAAGAGAAAAGTCTGTCCAGATCTAATTAATCCAGTGGAGAACACCAATGGGTCAAAATAACTGTACCAAATGCACTTGAAACTTTAGTTTATATCATTTATATTACAATAGTTTTTATTTCACGTCAATACATGCAGTATTTCGGAAGCAGCGACCTCGAGAAGTTCAACCCCGTTTTAAAATCTTCAGAATTCGCGCGCTTTTTAATTTTACGTCACACACAAAATGTGAGCCGGTGGATCATTGCCACTGCGCGAAGTCGGTCTGTGGGAATGTTGCGATTGTTTCTTTATTTATTCCTTTTATATGCTTGTTTACAATAAAGTAACATAAATAATAGTTACTTTTGCCGACCCCTACGGGGGTAAAATGGGTGAAAGTTTGAGTTTTGAGAGTTGAATTAATACAAATACTTCCTGCCCGATAGTTGAAGTAACCACTTAAAACTACTTATAGATATAGAAATTGAGAATAACTAAATGGCATAGAGGATTATTGTTGGTGGTGGTTTTTTTATATTTACTGTGTATTATCGGCACAGAATAGCACTGCCTTCTTTTTTTCACAAGAGTAATATGAATGTTTATTAGTATTAAATGTTCATGAAAACCTCATGTACATTTAATACCAATATTACTATATTATACATACTTCTAATAAATAAAGGAAAGTTTTTTTATGTTTTGTTTTTTTCCCCCGCTGGTGCCGAAACTATTCTTTCCTTTATTTATTAGTAAGGGTAATAAAAGATGACTTGGAAAATTAGGCGCTTTATTCTAGGAGAATATTGGACGATGCGGCAGAGACTCGTCACCAATCACCAACAACCTTTATTATTCAATCTTTTCCCCACTCAAGTTCCAAAAGTAGCTAACGAATTCCTAATTCTGAAGCTTTGGCAACCTTTTTCAGTTTTATGGTCGTGATTATATTTTCATATCAAAGTGGCAATGTAGTGTCGGCTTAGAATAGCACTACTCTATTTATCCCGGTGGGTGTACGTAAAATGTGACTAACGGTATTGGGACTTTTGAGGGATATTTTCTTTTAAGAAACTTATTTCACCATCTTTTCCTCACGCCAATGGGCAGCAATGTTGACTGGAATGTGGCAATGGGTGACAGTAGTGACAGTGAGATTAGTATGGAAGAAGTAATAAAAGCATTGAAAAGTATGAAAGTAGGGAAAGCGGCAGGGTATGATAGGATAAGTATCGAAATGCTGAGGGCTGGTAAAGGGTTGGTGGTTTCCTGGCTGTACTTCCTTTTTCAAAAGTGTTGGTCGAGTGGTAAAGTACCACGAGATTGGTGCAGGGCAGTAATTGTGCCCTTATATAAAGGAAAAGGGTCACACCAGGAAGCCAAAAACTACCGCGGAATCAGCCTACTCAGTGTTGTCGGTAAATTGTATGCAAAGGTATTGATTGAAAGAGTGATGAATGAAACAGATGACAAAATTTGGGATGTGCAAGCAGGATTTAGAAAGGGAATGGGATGTATGGATCAAATCTTCTCTTTAAGGAGCATCACTGAAAAGTTCTTAGCCAAGAATCGAAAGGTGTATTGCTCCTTCATAGATTTAGAGAAGGCGTATGATAGGGTGGTAAGGAAGTATTTGTGGGAGGTGTTATCCAAGTTCGGCTTGGGGAGCCAACTTATACGTGCATTGGTATCACTCTATGAGGATTCTAGTGCATGTGTAAGAATAAATGGGGAAAACACAGACTGGTTCGGTATCTCTAGAGGTGTCCGACAGGGATGTGTAGCTTCTCCGTGGCTCTTCAATTTGTTCATGGATGACTGTCTGATAGAGTTGCGTGAAAGTGAGTATGGACTGAGAATGGGTGGATTCGTCATCAAATGCCTCTTATATGCTGATGATCAAGTGTTACTTGCATCGTCGGTTGAAGAGTTGCAAGAGATGATGAATATTGCATGTACGTCGTTTGAAAGAAAAGGAATGAGAGTGAATGTAGATAAAACCAAAACCATGGTTTTTGAGAGAGAGGAGAATATGACTGAATGCGTGATTGAGATCGATGGTAAGAAAGTGGAACAAGTGAAAGAGTTCGTATATCTGGGAAGTTTGTTCACTAGGGATGGAAAGTGTGATGAAGACATTGAAAGAAGAGTAAAAAAGGGTAATGCGGTAAATGGAGCACTGGATAGTCTCATGTCTAGTCAATCGGTGTCCGAAAAGGCTCGAATGGCTGTGCATGATGCTGTCCTCGTTCCTACGCTTATGTATGGTAGTGAATGTTGGGTGTGGCAGAAGAAGCATGAAAGCAGAGTGAATGCAGTAGAAATGAGGTCCCTCAGAAAAGTTTGTAATGTGAGGTTATGTGATCGTGTAAGGAATGACGTGATTCGTGAAAGATGTGGTGTAAAAGATGATATTGTAAGAAAGATAGAGAAAGGAATGTTGAGATGGTTTGGGCATATAGAGAGGATGGATGACAGTAAATTGGTAAAAGAGATCTATAGAGCCAATGTGGAAGGTAATGTTAGTAGAGGACGACCTCGGAGGACACATTTGGATCAAATAGAAAATGTACTCAAAAAGGCAGGTGTCCGTAGTACGAAGAATAAAAGAGCATGTATGAAAAGACTGATGGATGTGAATGAAGCTAGAGAGGTTTGCCAGGATCGTACAAAGTGGCGATCGATAGTCTCTGCCTACCCCAATGGGAACTAACGGCGTGAGAATATGTATGTATGTATGTATGTTTTCCTCACGCAACTTCAAAAAGTGGCTGAGGTATTTCTAATTCCCTAGCTCTACCCCTTCAAGGAATTCATAGCTGTTAATATATGTATGTATTAAAGTGACTCTTGATAGTCTCGTATAATATGTCATAATAATAGGCACACAAAAAAAGAGTTTATCTGGTGTTCTAACTGTAGAGTTGTGTAGTGTGGCTCAGAATAGCACTACCCCCTTTCTTATCGCGGGTGTACGTAAGAGGCGACTAGGGGTATATTAAATGGATTTTTGGGCGATGCGGTCGGAGACCCATCACCAATATCCTCTATTTTATCATCTTTTCCTCACTTAACTTCCAAAAGTGGGTGAAGAATTTCTAATCATTTAGCTCTGGCTACCCCTTCTGGGGATTAAAGCCGTGAGTATATGTATGTATGTAGTTAAAACACTGAAGCACACTAAATTATTTATTTGCTATTTTGTATCACAAAACTACAAAAACTCCATGCGTACTTACGTACTCGTACGTAAGAGTGAGCCCCGCGTGAGCGACGAATGGCGGGGTTGTGACGTGACGTCACATCGCCACTTTCCTGCGCCAACCGCAAATAAATCCGTCGGCCGAAAATGCGCACTTTGAACCTAAATATTTCAGCCATTTTTTAAGCAATGAAAAAAGTAAAACACAGTTTTTCTCGTAACTTTTTGTAGAATTATTTGGCGTATAAAATAAAAAAACCTTTGTCAGGTCCATTATTGGCATGAATTTATGTATTCTATGTTTTATTGAATGCTATAAGTTAGTTAGAGTGCGGTAGGTAATATCGGGTTAATTTCCAATGATTCAGATTCAGAGCTCATTGCAGCTCTGAATCCAGCGTGGACAGCGAGCGTGGTGGCTAAATTACACAATTAAGGGTAGGTCTTTCGGTTTGGATGGGATGGGACTGAGACTGGGATATAAAAAGAGTCTAATGATAAAAACGCCAACTATTACGCATATTAAAATGTTTACTCTCAAGATTTCTAAATGCTCCATTGAATACATTATATATTTTGCGGCTAACCAATGGTTTTTAATTAACCATAAGGTTTTACCTTAATAAATTCTATTTATAGTCAACATTGGCGTATGCTTCAAAAGTTACCGGTTTTGTTAATAATAAGAGGAAAAAATGTAAACAAACACAAACAAAACTCAAAAGCTCCAAAGCCAAAAAGCCAATCTCTATATAGTTTGTGTCCAAAGCTGACTATTTTTTATGAGGTTTTTATTTTGCTCTTGGTGGCCTTGCGAAGATCTCCTAAAGAGTAATTAGTGTAAAAAAGGGAGACTCAACATAATGAAATAAAACTCAACAAATTTTCTGAGCAATTATGATTTACGAAAAGTTATATTTAGACAAAATTAAAAATGTTTATATCGGTGAGAAACAGGCGATGAAATTAAGTCAACTTCAAAGAAATAATGTGAGGTTTATTTACAGACAATTTATCAAGGTAAATAGATTTCTATATTTTTTCAACTGTGTTAATGTCTTATGCCTCTTTGTACTACACACTATCACAAGACATAGTATAATCATGGTTTAACGTTAATATAACCTACATAGTATGACTCAGTGTAACTTATAGGCATGGGCGTTTTCGTTACTTAACGCAAACGGTTACATAACCGATATTCAGTTATCATATCGATATGGAAAACCGTTTTTAGATATCGATATCAGTGGGAATAGCAAAACGACCTTGAAACAAAAACGCATGCAATCAACAAGTTATATTTTATAAGTTTAGTTAAGAGGTCCCTTCCCATTAGTTACAATAGTAAATCATGGCGATCTTCCTTCATGCTTAAACAGGCTTAGGATTAGCAGAAAAGTTGTATGAACTTATTATTAATGCGAACGTGTGTATTTATTATTAATGCATGTGTAAAGTAACGATAGTATAACAAAAATGATACATGATGAGCTCAGAATTGAAATAAACAAACTTAAACACACAAATAAATAACCAAAATGACCCGAGTTATCAGGTAAAACGCGCGCCAAAACTAAACAACAAAATGTAATAACTAAAGATATTCGCTTCATCTCTTTCACAACGCTAACGTTTTGTAAAGTTAGAAAGAGATGGAGCGAATATAAAACGGATGCGGTTCGATGGTTTGCGCTTCGTTTGTCATATCGTTTTCTTTTACGTATCGATGTCTGGCGGGCGGTTTCGGTTTTTGTTGATAGCATAGTTTTGAAATATCGGATATGTACTTTATAGATATCGATATGATATGATATGTAACTGATATCCGTTATTAGTTACGTTTTGATATATCGAACTCATGCCTAGTAACTTATGTTGGTTTCCTCATGGTTGGATTGGGTTTTTCTGCAAATTGACATCTACTAGTTTTGTGATGATGGAATGGCACTAATATAGCCATCATGTTTAGGAAGTTCAGGACCTGCTCAATGCCTTTTGACACCCCAGCTTGCTAGCTGGCATCACCAGGTGTGTCACTCTGAAGTCTGGTATGCCAGTACATGGATATCTTATTGAGGAACACCAAGCCTTTATCTAGTAAAGTGGACTCATTTGAGGGAAAATAATAGATGGAGCAAGTGAACTATGTCCTAATCAACTTCACAGAACAGAACTTCCTCATCAATATGAAAATAGTCTATACTGTATAATCTATTTATTTTCAGACAAAACCAGGTGTTATCTTCAGAGATATGGAAAACAGTGAAATATTTTTACTAGTTTTATTTTTGGATGCTGTGAAGGCAATACTTGACTTCCCTTCGTTAATACTTACTAACAATGTTGATGAGTGGAAAGACTTGTACTCTGTCTGGAGCTGTGACGCTAATGGTAATAACTATATGCTATTTGTGTGAACCAACTTCCAAGATGCTGAGAAATATCTAATATAAATTAATAATAAATCATAGAAAAAGTTAACTTTTTCCTTTCCTGTTCAAATATATTTGTTTATTATATGCTATCATTATAAATTCTTTGTTATCTTAGAACTAGAGAATTAGAGATTTGAGCAATATAACATATAACACATAAAAGTTTTATTTTATTTTATTTTTCTATTTCAGATATTATAATGAATTCAAGCAAACTAGTTACTGATAAAAGTGTAGTGATCAACAGCATAGATGAGGCATTGTCTGCATGTCGGCGCGACTGGGCTGTGGCTGTGGTCCAAAGTGATGGATACTCCAGTACCTTTGTCAAGATGCTCAGATCTATTAAAACAAGGTACAAAATTATCATTGTATCTGGAAAATGTGAGGTATGGAATAGCATAGTATATGCATAAGTAAGATAATGAATATTTACACATAAAGTTTAAGTAAGAGATAAAAAGAAGAATAAAGATTAGAATGGGAAGGGAAATATATGGTGATGCAAAGGGAAGCTGATAGGTTAGATATAATCATTATCATTTTAATTTACATAAGTCATCACCATATTTAACCAGACATTGAGATGCAGATTTTGCTAGTATTTTATTATTTCAGAGAACTAATATCCAAAAGTATGTTATGGATGCTGAACTAGCAGAGTTAATCCCTACAAATAAAACTTTATGGGATATCCCTCTGGAATCAAATCTGAGACCTCTGGATCATAAGCCAAACTCTCTAACCATTCAAACGAAATTAAGGGACATAAAAGTTTGGGAAATATTATAAAATAATGATGTTTTTTTTCAGAACACCAAAGAGATGACACATCTGTACAATATGTTATATCCTAGTAACACTCTGTCAGAGTTACTTGAAAATAAATCATACACTACTTTAAAAGAGAAAGTAGAATATGACATTCTATTTGACTCTATCTTTGAAGAAGTGTTGGTACAAGCTAATAGCAACAGTGGTCTTCATAACACGGTAAGTTTGGGATACAAAGCTTCATACATATTAAGCTTCAACAATTATAAATGTCGACGATCAATAACGTCCTATTTTTAGGGTCCCATAATATTATTTTAGAATTATGATATTTATCAGCTTGTTGCGACGTACTCACTTGATACTGCATCTGCCCCGCTAATTTATCCACCGTTAGATTAGTATGCTAGATGATGCAATTAGAATTTAATAACCAGTTTTTAAAGTTAGTATAATACGTTTTTCAAAACATACCTACATATACTCACGGCTATTAATCCCAAAAAGGGGTAGCCACATTTGGAAATTGATAGGGACAAGGTGGTAGAATTAAATCGTTGGTGACGAGTCTTCATCCGCATCGGCGAAAAATCCCTTAAAAAAACCCATACCATTATTTCAAAACATTATTAAATTTAATTCCAAAATGGGCTGAATGATTGCAATAAATCGCCAAATCACAATGAAAACATTCCCCTACATGTACAAAGACGAACATTTGACAAATCTGAGTCACTGTATCCAGCTTTTGTTGTACAATGTATCCACGTTAGGGACTAGCCCAAATTGCTGTTATGTATATACAAATTTCACGTTGTAAAACAGTCTTTTTTAAAAAAAAACCGTCTCAGTATATATGCGACAAAATGTATAAGTCATGTCACTATTTTCCATAATTTTAAACAGCACATATTATTATAGGAAAGTCTGTAATGTTTTTCCATTTCATATTTCCATTCAACCCAGTTTGAGACAAAACTCTTTCCTATTAAACCACGAAATCGATTATTTATTTCTTTTTAAAACATTTTCAGATAGAATTAAGACAAGAAGATCCGAGTAAAGTTAAGCGTAAAAATAAAGACTCTACTGGAACAAAGATAAAAAGAAGCAAACCTAAGACAAATGTTTCTAATCCTAACACGAATTTAGAAGATCATCTGGAAACAAATATTCCAGTTACAGAAAAGCCCAGAATCAGTAAAGTCACCAAATCAAATAGGAATACTAGACGAATTGAGAGTGACGAAGAGAGTAATCCATTCGATAGTAGTCATTTTTTGAAAGACAATGAAATTACTGATACTTTATTTATTGATACTAATTTATCGTTAACTAAAGATACTATTTGTAATGAAAACAAAGATTTTACTAAAGACAATGAATTTACTGAGATATCTTGTGAAAATAATATTGATTTAAACAATCATGAAGATGAAGTCAACATGTTTAACGTTTCCCCCGATGAGCAACTGGAAACGGCTGCTGATTTAACTATGGAATTGAAATGCTTATCTGAAAAAGTAATTAAAACCCAAGATGTAACTGATTCACCAGATATTTTCAATACTGAAACTGAAAATAGCAACTTATCTAGTCAAACCCATGATGAAATAAAAATTTGTGAAGAGAATGTAATTAATAAAAATATTGAAGAAATAAGCAAAAATGATTTAAGCCCGGACTTGTTTACCGATGAAAATACTTTACAAAGCGAAAATGATAATTGTAAAAGTCAATTGGATTACAAAATCAGAGAAATTGAACGGGAAACGACGAAAAAGTTTAAAGGTTCTATACTTGATAGTTTATTTTAATATAAGTATTAGTATTTTTTATTGTTTATCTTACAAATAAAACCGTATAAAACCCTTTATCGAATTATTTTCAACCTGCTCGTTCCTCATGATCTTGCCATCAGTTTATTCCAAGACTCGTTCACAACGTATATCCCAAAAGGCGTGGTAGAGGTACTGTTACATACATCACTCACTCACGTCTAGCTTGGTCAGTTTGCTCACTTAAGGGTATATAGTTGTATTGTACGAATACACCGTCAAATAACTAAGTAAAACTGAGCCATCTGGGATTACTCAGGATGTTTTTTCTCTCCTTTAACAACCATGACATATTAACTACACATATGACTTTATAAAGACCATTGCATACTAAATCTATGATTGGGACATGGTAGGCGGTTGTCCTCACTAAGCTATCACGGGTGCTCATCATCATTGTTTATCAAATGATGTTAAGATAATTTGTGCTTCTCAGTCTTAGAACTTGCGTATATTACTCGTGATGTTGCGTCAAGGATCAAGGCGTCCCCAGTATCGATGCACGCAATTATCGCGCATAATTCGAATTCGCGTGATACTTGTGGACGCGATGTATTAATATATACCTTGACAATGCGCGTATGAATTCAAAACGACTTCGCTCCTTCTGTAGCCGGATTGCGAGTTTCAATTGAAATTTCGTTTTCGATCATAATGATTGCTGTGTAGTGTCGGCTTAGAATAACACTACCCCATTTCTGCCGGTAGGTGTACGTAAGAGGCGACTAACGGTGTTGGGGCTTTTAAGGGATTTTTGGGCGATGCGGTTGGAGACCCATCACCAACAACCTTTATTTTGCCATCTTTTCCCCACTCAACTTTCCAAAAGTGGCTGAGGAACTTCTAGTTCTTTAGCTCTGGCTACCCCTTCTTAGGATTTATAGCCGTGAGTATATGTATGTATGTATCATAATGATCGAGTTCCATACATCCGAGTGAAAACAATACATATATGTGTCTCTTTTACTCCTGATGGTAAGGATAGCATTACGTTACTACGGCGGCGTAAAGTAAACGATTCGATAAAACTTGCAATCCACCTACAGGACAAGGTCTTATTATCAAGGGCCTCACAAAACAGTATGTGGACTGAAATTGTAGACCAATAGGCGTAAAATAAAACTTTACCGTGGTTAGTGAAAAAATAGTTATCCGCGTGAGGCCAGGCCGTGCTACTAACAACCAATGTGCTTGCCGGCACTGACTGGTGATGGGAGCTACCCCTTGTTTACTTTCAGTCTGTGATGATATCAGTTCACTTAATGGCGTTTCAGATAAGGGCTCCAGATTAATTCACTTACTTGCTTTTAGCCCGCGACTACGTTCGCGTTTATAAATCGCTAAGAATTTAACTAATCCAGTTATGAAAAATGTATGAGTTTTCGGTAAAACTTCAGATGGAGACCTTCACTTTGATACCTGAACCAATTTTCTAGCTCTTAGCATCGCGACACCAGGCTGGTTCACAAAATCCACCCTCTCTCGTTTAATATATAATAAGAATATGTGAATTACAGTATACGAGATACTTAAAGATATATAAAGAGACTCACCCAATTTCTGAATTGAGTTTCAAGATGAGAACGACTTAAGTATCGTTTTGTCTCATTCAGTTGTTAAGATTTCAATGCGACAGAAGGATACTTCAGTTGTTCTCAGCTGGAATACTCAATTCAGAAATCGGGCGTAAGATAGCGCTATAATCACAGATAATATAATACTGTGCTATAGTATTACCTTTGAGAGACTCGAACGTTCACGCCAAAGATCCCCAAAGGGGTTGGCAGCGGTACTAATACTTCTGAACATCGTATGACATTGTCACCAGGTTAAGTATAACAAAACCCACCTCTTCACAGTATCAGTTGTAAAAAGGTTACTTCCCAAAATAAAGAATGCGTTCAAACTTGATTTTTGTGCGTTGGTATTGGAGCGGAGTTACATTTATATGGTAAAAATGAAAACGATCATACCGAGCCATAATATTTTATTAGTTTTTCCATAGAAATAGTTAAGACATTCCACAATATGAATTCACATCCACTAAGTATCGCTTTCATACAAAAACTGATAACATGACTCTTCCAATACAATCCTATCATATCAATTTAATCATATTTTTTTTAATCCATATAAAATATCATTTATTCTTTGAATGTTATATTTTTTCATGCGGTCTATCTATGGCATAACCATTTCATGACATTCAATATAACACACAGATTGAGAATACGCATCCAACTAAACTCAATATTAAGCTGTTTCAAGTTGGCAACGAAGTATTTACAGACTTTAGTTTGACTGTGTCGTGCATTGTGGCTTTAATTTCTTTATACATACATACATATACTCACGGCTATATTTCCCTAGAAGGGGTAACCAGAGCTAAGGAATTATAAATTCCTTAGCCACTTTTGGAAGTTAAGTGGGGAAAAGATGGTAAAAGTAAAGGTTTTTGGTGATGGGTCTCCAACCGCATCGTCCAAAAATCCCATAAAAAGCCCCAATACGTTAGTCGCCTCTTACGACACCCGTGGGTAGAAAGGGGTAGCGACATTCTAAGCCGGCACTACACGGCAATTAATTTCTTTATCTTGACTTAAAAATCGTCCGACATAAAAATATAACATTCAAACTATTATTATTGCAATCATTATTGTAAATAAAAAGGGTATTTGTAGAAGAAAATAATAATCTTATAACGTAAATAAGTATACACATCATGAACAAGAAACTCTAAAGTTGACTCCACACATAATTATTCAGGACTGTTTCCGACAATATATTCGCTGCTCAATTACCGCGTATAGTGGAAGTTTCTTTTGAAAAATAATAGAAATTACCTAGTTGTATATTGTAAATCGGGGTGTTGTCCAAATAAAAATTGCTATCTTAATGCAATTTTACCTATAATATATTTTTTATGAATAAATTTAGTTGTACGCTTCGTTCAGAAGCGAATGGATGGATTTATTTTGCAAAAGTTTAAGAGTTAAAGGCGAAGATTGTTTCCGATTTCATATTACTCAAATTGTACCTGACTTGCAAAAAAGATTAGCATTTTGTTTAGTTGCTTGTTCTGGATACTTTACTTCAATCAGGTGATTATTTTAATTATTTTCTTTAATACATTTTTAGCCATCCGGACATATTTATGCAGTGAAAAGCGAATGACAATAATAAATCTCTGGACTTGTAGTTTAATATAGGATCTCTTGAAGAGTTTGTATGTTATCGAAATTAATATATATTTAAAAATTGTTGCAATTGAGTATTACACATACTCACGGCTACGAACCCCAAAAGGGTTCGAAGGGCGTCGGAGCTACTCAAAAATCCGTGCGGCACCCAAGAGAATAAATAGGTTAGTGCTAAATATTCTAAACCGTCACTACAACATACTCTACCATTTTAATTATTTAGATAGTTGATGAGAAATAAACCTTTTATCGTCAGCCGCATTAATATTTGCCGGTCGTATCACAAGTCTCAGCCACCAGGCAAAAATATGAGAATGACTAAAAATATATTCGCAAATCGTATCAAAATCCATAGGCAAATGTTTTTTACGGCCAGAGACTATACATTACGTCTAGTTCCACTTACACACGAATCATTGGACGTCTATCATATACGTAACAATACAACGTATTTACAAAGTGTACAAATTAATAATTAACATATTTCTCGTTGCTGCAATCATTACACTACCGAAGTGACTTCGTTATCCTCAAAGCTTTCCATGTGTATGACACTGATGGAAATAGTGCATAATATATAATTATAATTTTAAATATAAAAGAAACTTGAGAAAGTAAAATGGACTAATTTATGAACTTGGCAAATATAAATGAGGATTTTAAACATAAGGAATATTACAGAAGATAAAATATTATACTTATCTGGTGAAAACGCTTCTTTAAATTACTATAGTAACCGTGGTATCAACTGAATCGTTCCCCCAAATCATTCCTATACATCTATCTCGCTTGCACATATCGGTCCCGGCGCATCGCACATCCTTTATCACCCTCTATCACGACTCAGTTCAAAACGCGCTTACTATAGTAACATAACCAGCATAATATACCGAAATAAATAAACATATACAACAGATTTAAAATACGGGAAATAAAATTAAGCTATGGTTTAAATTTTGGAGAATTTAAGGTTGAATTGAGTCGGAAGTCACTGGTATGAAGACACAAATAGAAAAATATAAACAAAATGATGTATCGAATTTCTTCACTCGTTTCTACACAATACAACATTAACACTAATATACGCGATTTGCAATATCACCTACTCACAAAACTAATTAAACTTTAGACTCACTGAAATAACAAAATCCTATTCCGACACGCGATATTCGTTCTAAAACTATTTTTAAACATTACTATTTCGTTGCCAAATGATTTTATGACAAGTTCTGATTCACGGCTAGAAACCCAAATAGGGGTAGCTACAGTTTAGTCTTATAGTCGTCAGTTTAGCTCCGGCTGAATGCAGCTTTAGGATATTTAGAAATAGTTTCGAACTCGTGCGTATCACCAAAATTTTGACCTACATTAATTTTTGGACAACAATTTATATTTTTAGTGGCACACGATATACAAATAGATACAACTTATTCTATATCATATAGTTACTAATAATTGATAAAGAATTATTCGTGAAACAATATTCCTATAAGAAAACGGTAAAAAATACTATCACATAAACAGTTATTTCTTATGTTAAATTTGTTAATTTTAGGCCCTTCATGATAAGTTCGTCGATAGAGTTTCTTAGACCTAACCGGTATAAGTATAGCAAAAATGATTTGGTGGGTAGTTTCATAAAAAGTATTGTTTCACGATTATTCTTTTAAGTTTAAAAACTGGCCGCTAAATGTATTCGAGTTATATTTTAACAGTTACCTAATTTAGCTTATCTATCAATTGGCTTATTTTTGTAAGTAAACGAATAGTATTTTCTTGTGCGCGAACTGCACTCAACTTATTTGACAAATTCAATATTTAGGGACATTACACGTCATGAAATATCTAATTAAGTTTCAAAATTATGTCCCAGAATAATTTAAAATAGTATACTTTACTTCCAATTAAACTTTATACTTATTTCCTAATTTTATTACTCATTAAAAGTTCCTTAAAAAGATATATAATTCTAATTAAAATTGAAGACCAAATACACGTATAAATAATATAATAATATTCCGCTATATTGAACAAATGACCGAATGATCGAGAGTGAAGGTATTACAACAATTGCACTTCACTCCGACCGATATGTTTACAAACTCAACAAACTAATCTAAACTAGAGAATGGCGTTATCTTAAAACAGATCTTTATTTTTACAAGGAAGAATATTTAAAACTATTAATGAGAGCGAAACTGTTTTTAACTTTAAAAAATGTTGCATCAGTTCATAATTTAAAAATAAAATACATACTACAGAGATCTTGACTTTGACGGGCAAAGATAGACCGTTAAATTATTAAGCGATCGAAACAAAAAGGGGAGGTAAGTTAAAAACAGTCTCGCTCACATTGTAGATATTACAGAGAATACTAGGAGCTACATATTTGTTCTAGGAGACGTCGGGGTCTTCCTCTCCAAGGTGGTCTTACTGCTCTCTATGCCGGAGTCGTCGTCGCCGCTGTCCACGGAACCCTCGCTCTTCACCTCCCTTTTTACCTCTTCCGCCTCATTCAGAACTATACTTTTATCGGGACTACTTTTCGACGTCGACTTACCGAAAGTCGAAAACGTCGGTTCGGGAATGCTGACGTCCTCGTTTACATCTAACGGCAGCGACGTGGTGACGACGGGAGTTTCATCCGTCATCACTAACGGGGTCGGGCTGACTTCGGGTTTTGATTCTTCGGTTCGGTTTTTCGGTTGAGGTTTCTCGAGGACGAAGTTGAAGACCCGGTTGTGTCTCGGCGACGGGATGTGGGGACTCGGGGGGAGATCTAACTTCAACTTGTCTCTGGTGTGTCGCAGACCTCCGAGGACTTCGCCCGGAGAACTGGGACTGACAGACTCGCTGGAACTGCTCCCGTTGTCTAAACTCTTCCAACTTGACTGGAGCAAATTTTCTGGTAACTTTTTGAAGTCATCTTCCGCGGTTGTGGACGGGGTGATGTCTTCTACCCCGGAGTCCGGGGTGGTGAGATCTAGTGAGGGGGTTTTGGGGAGTAATGTGAGAGGGGGCGGGGGCGGGGGAAACTCTTGTGAGTCGTCGATTGAGTCTTGCCGGTCTAACATACAGTTGGATTTGAGGTTGGCGTGCATGCCCGGGAAGAATTGGCTGCTCGTGGAGATCAGCCCCAGACTCTCAAACGGATGCGATGACGACGAAATGTAGAAATCGTCATCGTAATCTGGAACGGAAATCCGCAATCAATATGGTGATTGCAATATTTATTTGCAAATAAGATGTTCTTAAGAACCAATTTTATAATTCATACATTTTCCCAGCCAGGTATATTCCCGAAGAGTTAAAAGTATGTTTTTAATCCCTTATTTTTATTTTATTTTTTGATTTGTGTTTTTAATTATTTTTGTGTTATATTTTTCTTTCTGTATTCTTTTATTTTTTTATATTTTATTACTTATTGTCTGCATATTGTTAGTTTTTGTGCCTTTTATGCAGCCAATAAATGACTTTCTTCTTCTTCTAAAAGAGACTACAAGATAACAGAAAATAATGTTCAATAGTATATTTCATTACAAGTGCGGAATGACTGTGAAAGTATGAAAAACACCACAAACAACTAAATTTGCAAAGAAAATTTCTGGAAAATGGCGGCAGCCGTAGACCAAAGAGAAAGTAGACTTTAAGCAGAGATTATTTCTTTTCACCCATTCTGGTGGATAAAGGAGACTATGCCCACAGAGCCGTCTACAGTATAATCTTTTTATTTATATGAAATGAAAATGAAATGAAGTGACATGAAATGAAACCAAACCTAACTCATTCAATCAAATCATTAAATCTGATATTGAAATAAATTAGTAGCTTCTTTTTAGAAATAAAAACTATTTTGTTTTTTTTATTATTTCATGGTTGGTTTTGGTAATATACATTATTTTGACAGTTGGTAAAGAAAACGCACTAGTTCGGGAATGGCAAAAAAAAGCACGAGTGTGTAATAGCCCACATCCCGAACGATATACGTCCTTGCAATACGCCACTTTTTGAGCAACTGTATTAAAAAATAAGTTACTACACTATTTGGAATGCTTGAAAAATGGCGCAAAAGTTATGAAATATTTTATCTAAAGCAAAGTAAATAGTCTCTTGTCATATATCGTCCTGTTTGTCCATTGTTCAAACATGATTTGGTGCTTTCTAAGTAGCAAGTCGTATTGCTGTATAGTAAGAAGAGCCGGTGGGTGTACGTAAAAGGCGACTTACGGTATTGGGGCTTTAAGAGATTTTTGGGCGATGCGGTTGGAGACCCATTACCAACAACCTTTACTTTTACCATCTTTTCCCCACTCACATTTCTAAAAGTGGCTGAGGAATTTCTACTTCCTTAGCTCTGGCTACCCCTTCTAAGATTTATAGCCGTGAGTATATGTATGTATGTGTACCTGCGGCCAGTCCGTGGTAGTGGGAGCCGTACAGCTGCTGGTAGCTGAGCTCCGCCTCCTCCGCCGCCGCCGCCGCCCACTCTGCGACAACACGTGTTGGGTTAGTCTTGTGTTGTGGACTCGAATATTTACACGCTTAATGGCAGAACTAGCTCAGGATATAATTTATAAGACGAACTTGTTTAAACTCTTGGTTCTTGTAAAAAAAACATTTTTTTACTGGAGATACAACAGCTCTTAAAACTTAGCTCGAAAAATATTTACACACCGCGATGTAGGAATATGAGTGAGACGCTGCTATGTACGAGTGAGTCCGCTTTAGTGTGCGTTCTAACATGACTCCCACAAGTGTATCATAACGTCACCAAAAACTGATTACAAATAAATATTATGAATATCAAAGTTGATAGTTTCATGTGCACCCAGAAAAAAATATATATTTCCAAACACATACATACCATACTTTAGATTTACATTGAGTTAAATTCGCTATCTACTCCTCTGTATTTGTAACGTAAATACATAAAACCGACCTGTGTAGGTGGCGTAGTGCGGCGAGAGCGTCTCCCGCGGGTACTCGTACACGCAGTGGTACTTCTGACGTTTGAACACCACGCGCTTCTTGCTCTCCTGGAACGAAACACCACATTTCTATTTCATACATACATATACTCAAGGCCATAAATACCAAGAGGGTTAGACAGAGTTTCAGAGCTGGAAACTCCTCAGCCACATTTGGAAGTTGATAGGGGACAACATACATACATACATACATTCATATACTCACGGCTATAAATCCCAGGAAGGGGTAGCCAGAGCTGAGGAATTAAAAATTCCTAAGCCACTTTTGGAAAGT
Source organism: Bedellia somnulentella (assembly GCA_963576735.1). Lineage (NCBI taxonomy): Eukaryota > Metazoa > Arthropoda > Insecta > Lepidoptera > Bedelliidae > Bedellia > Bedellia somnulentella. The sequence goes on from OY755178.1 coordinate 1,180,305, forward strand.
AGAGTGGGGAAAAGATGGTGTGATAAAGGTTGTTGGTGATGGGTCTCCAACCGCATCGCCCAAAAACCACTTAAAAACCCCATACCCTTAGTCACTTGTTACGACACACGTGGGTAGAAAGTGGTAGTTAATTCTAAACCTGCACTACACGGCATCACGTAATTTTACCATTTATTTTAATTACTTCCTATACTCACGACTTTAAATCCCAAAAATGGCTAGTTTAAGTTTAAGAATAAGTAAATACCTTATGACAAGTTTACATTATTCAAGCAATCAGAATCCAAGTTCGTTTGACGTTTTACTTGAAAGCTTTTTGGATAGTGTTAACATTTTTGTCATTTTGTATGAACTTGAGTGTTTTGGACGTCTAGTCTGTATATATTCTTTCCCATTGTTGAATGAAGTAATGGCGGCATTAGCTCAGTGACTCTAGGATAATAATCAAATATCTTTACATATCGCATAAAATCTTCCAATTAAAATTATATTTATTGCTTCTTGCACCATTTCTACTACTGGTTATTAAATAAATAAATAAAAATTAAATAATCATTTATTTCGAAGTAAAAAGATAAACCTTGGTTTTTTGAACGTCAAATTGCAACTTACTACTAAGTTTACATCGGATTCGGAAGGTGTTTTGTTGAGAGATGAACCCGTACACACATCTTTTTTACGTCCATTACAATTTCGATGTTGCCCGGAAACATCCTGCACAGAGCCCTAATGACACCAAGCCAATTTATCATTGATATAATCATTAATATCATAATAGGCTTTCGAACTAAGATTTCTTTTAACCACTGCTTTGAATTTGGTTTCTGATAAATTTAAAACGTCCTCAGGTATTTTATTATACATTCTTACGCATAACCCAATGAAAGATGTATTTAATTTTGACAATCTGTATTTAGGTATTGAAATTTTGTTGTTTTATTATTGTCTCAGATTTCGAATATGTCTGGCACTATTTTTCCCATAGAGGCCTGATTTTTTAATATTAGCTGCTCTGCCCCAGAGTAAAATACCTTATGACATTACACTATGAAAATAGCTGTAATAAACTTATCGAGCTGTCTGTACATCTGTCACATGTCATATTTTCCTAACGGCATATGCAGCACTACATCGCCTGCCAGCTAATGTGGGGTCCCCATTGGAGCTTGGAGTCCAGATTTATCCCTAAGAAAACTGTGTCATCCGAATATACTATCATTTCATTATTTAAAATTATTCCGTTTTCAACGCTCTTAACATTAAATAATACAAATTTAATGCATTTAGTTTTTTTACCATTCAGTACAAGATTATTGGAAGCAAACCATGTTTGAATCTGCGAAACCTTCTTATTCACCTCGTCAATATTCCGGTTATTTATTTTAAAGTCAAATACTAAAGAAGTATCATCAGCTAATAACACTATCTCAAACATTTTTTCGACCATGAACGGCAAATCATTAATATAAACCAAAAATAAAATGGGCCCAAGATAGAACCCTGCGGAACACCCGTTTTTACATGAGTTCCAGGTGATATTGTATTATTGATTTGCACTTTCTGTATCCGATCCGAAAAGTAAGACTTTATTAATTTAGGTGCGTCTTTTTGTATGCCATAACTTTCTAATTTAATAAAAAGGATTTCATGATCTGTACAATCAAATGCCTTCGTAAGATCGCAGAACAAACCAAATAGCATCATTTTTATATTCTCACGAATCAAAAATGTGTTTCATTAAGGCAACGCCTGCATCGGTGGCAGAGCGGCCCTTTGTAAAGCCAAATTGTTTTGGATGAAACAATTTGTTAGAAGCGAAACTCAAAAGCATTTGATTGATATTTAAATTATAGAATTATGTTTTTGAATATCCCTATGTCTATCTTTGTGTACAAACGATTTTTGGTATAAGAAAATATAAATGTATATATTCAGTCTTTTTAAATGTGAATGCTTGAATACATAAATATTTTTTCATTAAAATGTCACTTACATTAGGGAAAGTATGCGCTTGTCTCAAGCTCCTCAACGAAGATTTGGACGGCTCTGCTCTGCAATCCCACGAGGACGGCACGAACTGGACTTCATCACCATCGGATCCCGAATCGCCGGAATCGCCAGATTCGCCGGAATCACCAGAGTTGCCCGAGTTTCCTGCGTTGTGAGACGGCGAGCCGGCGCCGTGAGACGTGCCACCGTTGTTGCGTTGCTGTAATGTGTGCCAAGTTATTTAAAAATTTCGTTTTAATTATGGGATGGAATACCGATAACTAGAAAGACTTTAATTGAGGAAAACATAAAAAAAGTTAAAAACCTCCTGGATATACGAACGGTGATTGTTAGCAATCATTTAATGGCTTTGTATCCTTCACCGGTCCTTCATCACTATTTCGTCGCCTAGCACGTGAAGACACACATTTTAGAGCATTGGAGACTCCACAACTGTCAGTACTACACGCAATGTTCATTTTCCATTGCCACTCTAGTTCTACCACTCTTATAATAGGCCTAGACCTCGTTTTTAAAACATATTTTTTATATTTTAAATCGATTAAAGACATCAAACTAAACAACTTTGACTATGGAAGACATATCTAAAATATTGTAATTTTAAAATAATTAATACATAAAAAGTGTGAGTCCCTAGATCAAACTGAGAAAGTACAGTAAGGTTCTTAGCCTCGACTGAAATAAAAGAAAAAAACATAGAAGAAATATAGATCAGTTTTATTTTTATTTTAGCTGAGGCTAAGAACCTCACTATACTTTCTCAGTTTGATCTAGGTACGACACTTTTTATATATTATTTATTTTAAAAATTACAATATTTTAGACATGCATTCCATAGGCAAAGTTGTTTAGTTTTATGTCCTTAATCGATTTAAAGTATAAAAAGGGTATGTTTTAAAAGCGAGGTCTAGGCCAATTAAATTCAAACACTAACATCCAGAAATGGGTAACTGATGATTATTATCTCGCCACATCGCTCAACTTCGACTTAAAAGTTTTATCTTCTACTACGCGGTAGAAATATTATTGTGATTCTACTCTAAGCCTTAGATGAACTAATAAAAAACCGTAGATAAGTTATGCGCGCTCATAAGTGGCACTTAAAAAACAGGCTAAATGGCTCATTTGACTTTAGTCGCACTCTAGCTGCCGTTGCAATCGTTCACCTGTTTTGACGTGTTTGTTTATCAAACAAATCGAGAGTGCCGTCGTGTGTGATGAGATTTTGCACAAACTATAGTAGAAAAACTACTAAAATGATGGGATTACTTATCATTCGTAAGTATTATAAATGTACAATGTTTTATTTAAAATTTATAATAAATTAGGTGTATCGTGAGTATAGATCTAAATTATTCTTTGTCAAACTGTCGGTCTTAGTGTTATATTTCACGTCGGTACAGAGAAAATATGTTTATCTCTTTTTAGCGCTTGCTATGAGATGTGCTATCTCGCCTTTATTTCAAATGTATTTCTTGTTGGATATATTTCTAGTGGTGTGCGTACATCTGCCGCAATCCGTGCCACTCGTAAGCTCCAGCAGTTTCCTATTATATAACCTATCTTACGTTTTTTAGTACATCTATGACTCTAAGCCAATAAGTTAATTGCATAAATGCAGATTCTTCATGTGACACAAAATCTGGAAGTTGGCCTGCTACCTCCATACCAATATTGAGCCATAGCAGATAAACTGTTAACAAAGTTGCATTCGCTAGTATAATGTTAGTAGTTAGTAAGGCAGCTTAATAGTACAAGATTAATAATGATGTCATGCCAATGAGTTGATAATGTTATAAGCCGTTATGATGCTGCGGGTGATGTACGATTGTACGTGCTCGATTTTTGATTGTCGCCGAGGTTCGGTAGGTGGCGCCACTTGTGCCATTACATTATTACTATTTATTACATTTCTGGAATATTAATGGCCAGTGACAATGGACGTGATGGCCCGTGTTTTACTTAGTAACTAACGCTTATTTTTTGTGCATTTCCAGTAATCCGGTACAATGGCACAGGCTGAAAATTAGCGTCTAAGTTGTTGAATGTATAACAACTGTGGCATCTTGCTGAGCCAGTGACCAATTTGATGCATATGGTTATTTTATGTAGTATACTTGTTTCTTTTATTTCCTTTAACCTATTTCTTTTTAATACATATGATACTTGTTATTTTATCACCAAATTTAATATTTTTCTTTGTTTCTGATTATTTTTTAATATGAATTTGAATCCGCATTAATAAATTAATTAACACAGCTACGTTCAAGACATTGTTTAAAAATTTCAAAATTTAATGCGATATTAACGTACATTAACAATGAATGTTCATCTCATAAATAGGCAATAACGTAGGACCGTTCATCACAAAAATTCAAGCAACATTTTATAATGAAAAATATACATTGTTAATCTCCCAAAAACCAAGGCATCGAAGTTATCAAATAGATCAACTATGATGGTACCGTAGTACAAGTGGCGCCCCCTACAAGCTATAGTCCGCGCGTATCACTTACATGTAGGAAGTAGTCGTTGGCGACTACGTCGGAGTCCCGCCCGCCACCGCCCTACCGCACCGAACATCACAACACAACATTAGTATTAAGCGGAACAACACACCACAACCTATTTACATGATAAAGAGAGAATTTGCTTTATGGATATAAAACTTTGTCCAAGTGAGTTATACTATCGTTGAAAGCTTGTAAGTTTAATAGGTTAAATATTATTCCTACTGATTCTTACAGTTAACAGATTCTGCTCATATTTAATTAGATTAGTTTAGAGGGCTTACAATGAAAATCAGTTCTGACTATGAATACTCCTGCATAAATCAGAATATACTGATCAAGTGCCTAATTTACTAAATCAAATTTATTAGATTATTTTTTTATTATATGAGTACTAACAAAAAAAACTTTCTCTATTAATTTATTATGGTTATAATTATATTATTTTATTATTAGTAGTGAAACATACCTTCCAAACAAACTCCCCGCTGGAGACATTAGAAGAGTGCGAGTCATCACTATCGCTGTCCCATTCTTTATGCGAGTCCGTCCCGTTTGGGGGCTGGTCCTCAGTGGTGGGGTCCTCGGGGGACTCGGATGCTGGGCCTAATGAGAAATATGATCATAATATAAATAGTTATAGTAGGAAGTTGGCATGTTTGTAGGGGGTGATCTTTAGATTTAATAGATGAAAAAAATAGTTAAATTCACACTTTATCATTAATTTTAGTTCATTTCCTTGCCATTAAGTAAAGACAAAAGGCTTAATTAAACATTGGGTTACAAACAATAAAATAAACAATAGAAATCTTACTAATAAATAAAGGAAAGAAAAAGTTCGACACCGGCGGGGATCGAACCCGCAACCTCGGGTATACATCTTCGTCGCTCTGCCAATTGGCCTAGAGCTCGCTTTTATAACATACCCTTTTTATATTATAAATCGATAAAGGACATCAAACTAAACAACTTTGCCCATGGAATGCCTATCTAAAATATTGTAATTTTCAAAAAATAATAATAATTAAAAATTGTCGTACCTAGTTCAAACTGAGAATGTATAAAATGAGATTCTTTGCTTCAGTGAAAATAAGAAATAAAAAAAAACATTTGATCTATGCTTTTCGCTCTGTAAACAAAAATATTACTTCGGTATTTTCCAGTTCAATCGCTCGCTTACCGGTTTATTTTCATGATATTATTTTTCAACGACGATCAATAGAACTGGAAAATACCGAAAGAAGTAATATTTTTGTTTACAGAGCGAAAAGCATAGATCAAATGTTTTTTTTTATTTCTTATTTTCACTGAACCAATAATCTCATTCTATACATTCTCAGTTTGAACTAGGTACGACAATTTTAATTTTCTTTTTTTTTTTTGAAAATTACAACATTTTAGACAGGCATTCCATAGGCAAAGTTGTTTAGTTTGATGTCCTTTATCGATTTATAATATAAAAAGGGTATGTTATAAAAGCAAGGTCTAGGCCAATTGAATTGAGCTATAGTAATACTAATATTAATAAATTTCTTCGCTTAATTCCGCTAAATAATACCTGCAGTCTTCATGCAACATGCACTGTGCACCGCCCGCCCTCCCACTTACAAGAAATCGAAAAGCAGACAATGCACCACACACACACCCGCAAGCGAAAACCGAGTACTACTCGGTGGTCAGCTGCCGAACTGTCTACTAACTGCTCGTCAATGACTCGTGTTGAGTCGAAACGCGTCGCATGTTTGTGGTTGCCTGTGGTTTTCGCTTGCGGGTGTGTGTGTGGTGCATTGTCTGCTTTTCGATTTCTTGTAAGTGGAAGGGCGGGCGGTGCACAGTGCATGTTGCATGAAGACTGCAGGTATTATTTAGCGGAATTAAGCGAAGTAATTTATTAATATTAGTATTGCTATGGATTTCCGCAAAGTAACGCCTGATTCAATCCAATATCTTGAGCTATAGTGTCAATGACTTCCAGTGCGAAATTCTTCTATCCTTTCTTTCTTTTACACTTTTGAGTAATTTTTTTTTTCCTTTATTTTTTAGTAATAATCTTCACATGAGGTTTTCATGAACAAAAAAAAAAACTTACCACTGAATTTGATGTCCTTCAACATTGGTAAATAGTAGTTCATATCACAAAATTTCTTCTCCTCATCCAAAAAGTTTTCAGTCACATTGCTTATTGTATCACAATCATTCACTTTACTCTCATTTAATTTACTAACATTTAATTCGGCCTCGTTACATTTTTCTAAACTAATATCTTTTGAATTTTGACTAGAATTTTTACTTTCTATCTGCGTATTAACATCTACCAACTCTTCGAAAGGCTCATTAATGAAACACACAGTTGCGAAATTGTGAGATCCATTGCAAGATGTATTAATTGCTTCTTCTTTTCCTCTTTCATCTTCATTATGATCGCCATTTACGATATTCATTACAAAATCGTTTTCCCCATCAACTTTTTCTGAAGGATGTTCTTGTTCAACACTTTGACTGGGGTCTTTCGTTCTTTCATTCTGATCATTGACGTCGCTTGAATTGCAGCTGGCATCATTTTTACTATCATCATCGGAACTTTTTGGCTGGTCGGCATCATCAGTATCAATGTCTTGTTTGTTTTTGTTATATGACAAATGTGAGTTATAAGTCACATTAACGGTACTATCTTGTAAATTCTCAGCTACTATGATAGAGTGGGGTTGGTCTTCTTCATCAGCATTTGTCTCTAATATTATAGGAATATTCAAATGTATGTTTGTATTTTCTATATGAGATTCAGTTTTTGATTGATCTATATCTATAGCCGACAAATCCTGCGGCCTGTTTTTGATAGAGTTTTCAAATCGTAGAAAATCTTCACCCGAATTTATTGCACTTTTAAAACTATGACTAGAATTTTCTTGCACATCCTGTGGTCTGTCCGTTACAGAGATTTCGAAGTCCGAGTACGTTGGCGTTCTTTCAGCTCGATTAGTTGCATTCAAAGATTTTATAGCGCTTTCTGTAGTGCTGGAATCTTGACTATTGGCTATATCTTGAGGTCTCAACTCAGCCGAGGTCATGAATGAGTTAAAATTTGGAACTGGAGAAGGGATCGGCATCGTAATATTTTCATTATGCGGCAAATTTATTGGAACCACGTCCACCTCTCCCGACTCATCATCAACTGCGTCGATTATAGGCGTACTCTGTTTCGAACTAGCCATATTTCTAAAATGATAATCAGGACTTTCTTCACATTTTGTTTTCTGTTTGTCATCAGAGTCTTTGGTCTCATTGCCAACGTCGTCATTGAGACACGACATTTCGACACTCTCCATTTTGTTAAGAACCGGTTCAGTGCTTAGATTTGGTGTTTCATGTAGGTCTTCTTTTTCTGGCAAGTTCGAAATTGTTATATCTGCTTCTATATTCGGTGACTTCCTTACTAGCTCCGGCTGAGGAAACCTCCACACATCATCATTGCTGGACAATATTTCCGTGTTGCAGTTCGAGTAGGTGGCCATACTTGATATGAGGGCTTCATAAGCTAAACCTTTTGTTTTGCTGTTTTTTGTGGATTCTTCTGTGTCATTTTTGGGCGATATATTTTGCTTAGTTTTAGTGTAGGTGCCATCCCCTGTTATCGAATCAGGAGTGAGTTCGTCTTCAGATTTGCTATCATGAACAATGTAAGTTGAACAGTGACTATCCTTTTCTTCTTCATGATCTGTGAGCGTGTCACTGCTATCGGTTTTATTATCTTTGTCCAAATCTTCTGGATCGTTGTCCATAGCTAAATCATCAAAATTATCCTCGACATTAAACAATGTATCGTTGGAACACCATGAATCGATACTGGTTGCTTTAGAAAGACATTGATTATCTGACGGTTTTGACGTTTTAGACGGTGCCGTGGTTTTTGACAAAGTTAGGATGCCTGTAGCATTTTCAGATTCTTCTGGAAGAGACTCCGTTGTAGGACTGACGATGAAAGGTGACTCTTGTGATATTCGTGGACAATCTTTTTCACTATCATCCTTGACGTATGTCTGGTCGTTAGCTACTGAGTTTTCTTCATTGCAAGCAATTTCATTTAGGCTGTCTGCGCTCATTGTTAATCTGAAATGAAATGTAACATAACATAAGATTGATTGATAAATAAACAATAATGTATGAAACAGACAAGTAATATGTAAATTATTTTGAGTTTCTGTATAGTTCTATTATCTAATACTGGTAAAATGTTGGTACAACTCGGAATAGTGTGTTGTGATACGTCACGAGGTAAACAAAGAAATACTAGATTTGTTCCCTCTTTGCGAGTAAATAGAAAAAACCTTAAGTACATTTCTTGTTGGCCTTCCTTTGTAAGACAAACACATTGTGGACATACGCTACCTATATAGAGCACTCACTCTTTGCTAGTTGCATCCTTGAGCGTGTAGGTCCCGTCGAGGTCGTGTCCGGGCTGCACGGTGTAGGTGAGCAGGTCCAGGTCCGCGGTGGCCGGCCCGGGCAGTGACGTCACGTCGTCCGTCGAGTTGTTGCACGGTTCTAGGTAGCTTTCGGATGAGTCCGTGCGGTTCGACGTGTTCCCTGGGATATGATTTGTATTGATACATTGCTGTGTAGTGACTTAGAATAGCACTACCCAATTTTTTCCTGTGGGTGTTAGAGGCGGCTAAAGGTATTGGGATTTTTAAAGCGATTTTTGGTCAATGTGGTTGGAGACCATAATTGAATCATCAAAAACCTTTGTTTTACAATCTTTCCTCACTCAACTTCCAAAAGTGGCTTTGGCTACCCGTTTTGCATTACAGCAGTGAGTATATATATGAATGTGTATTAATACATGAGTGTCAATAGCAAAGACATCTTAAAATTTTACTCAATAGGTCTACCATCCTTGGAGTTCAGCGTATCTTCTTAAGTGTTTAAGTAATTTTTACTTGAATTCGTAAGTGTACATGTGATCACATTAATGAACCAGCAATGTCAAGTTGGAAAACATACGAATATAAATAGGAGTGAAATGAGCATATGTCTTATACAGGAAAAATCGTATCATAATTGAACCACAAAATTGCAAGCAAAAAATATTTGTATGAGTGAGACGTTATTTTCACTGTATGAAACACAATTTTATTTGTTCATGATACTGCCTCCCTTCAACTAACATTGACTAATTTGAGTGTCCAGGTTTACAAATTTTTATTGGAATTATTCTTCAATAGTTAATAGTGCACTATGATACTAGTGACTTGACAAGTTAATCATTTCAGCTGGGTTTGTGTATCCTAGTAGGTTATAGTTCTGGGTATTCTCGGGATATACTCAACTGATTTCAGCAATTCTTTAACCAATAGATAATAACAATAATCATTTATTCACAACTTTCATCAGTTATTACTCACGGTAAAACAAACAAGGAGTGTACTGAACTTTAATATATTGCAATTCGGTATGCAAAGTTTTACAAAAGTGGTGCTGATTACGAAACCATTTCGAGATATTATGTTTTTAAAACATATTTTCTTGAAATTAAATCAAACAGAGCTAAGATGACCGTTATTTTAGCAAAAAACTGTAACAGTATTTGACCTTCAGCGTTATGTCAAAAACATTCGTAAATCATAGGTTTGTTTAGTATACTATCGTAATAATTTCATTTGGGATCACAAATTCGTGAAATATTTTGCAATTAGCAACATTTTTACTAAACATTTCGCTTTATTTGCATGTCGCTACGTGATATTTTCAATCGATGACGTCATTAAGTACAAAAGTTGAACAATCTTTAAAAAATCATAACTTTGCAATTACTCATTTTAAATGAAAAATATTCAAATTAGTTTTTTATTTTCGTGTTTGCTATCGAATAAAAATATTTAATAAATACCTAAAAAAACTTTGCATACCGAATTCTTAAGACTTTTTTGTCCAACCAGAAAACAGCGTGTTTTTCAGCATGGAATATTTGAACTATAAGAGAAATGATGAAAACACCGAAGCCGTTTGTACATGTGCGAACCCAAGGTAGATGACTAGTTAACACCACAAAACTTACAGATCCGATCATTCTCATAGGCAGACAGCTGCGTCCCGGTCTCCTCAGCGATGGGGCTGAGCGCCCCGGGGTAGTTCACCACCAGCTCCATCGGGTTCCACGCTGGCAGCTCCGAGCTTGGCTCTATGGACGCCACCTGTGGGGGGATTTACTAGGCTTTAGATCTAGAGGTAAATAGATTACAATTATGTGTATGATGATGAGTATATGTTTGTTTTTATTTTTTATCTAAATACTTTATAATTTTTGAAATTTTGTTTTAGCATACTCGCCGCCGCCGTGTCACTAAAACACTTGTGAATTTACCAACTTCTTTATATTTTCGACCTAAAAAATACCAGATTTTTTGTAAGAAATTTTTAAACGCAAAAAGTATCTTACCTGAGCCAAAGGAAGTTTCAGTTCCAGTTCATTGCGAAGAGCATTCATACAGTCTTCATCTAATAGGAAATGTTCTCTAGGTTCTTCCACTAGCGCCCCGTTCCCCGCCAATATGGAGTCTGATAACACATCGCTGTCTTTGAAAATTACTGAGTCATCAGACACTATTCCTTCGACAGTCAGCGGCCCCGAATATTCCATATTTAGATTGTTTTCATTCTCAGCTATTGCAAGTTTTGCTGTTATATCAATTTGATCAGATTCAATTGCGGGCCCTTCGGTGTTTTCATCATCATTCCTCTTTTGGGTTGAAGCTAGGAAATTTCCTGGAGAATTAGGTGGGGTCGACGGTGAATGATTATGCACTGGATTAAAGGCTTCTATAACATCTTGAGTTATTGAAGCGTTTTTCGCTTCAGTAACACTTACAAATTCATCATTATTTTCTATGTCTGGCACTTCATTTAAAAAGTTACTATCTTGTAAAGGCGATGGCGTTTCTAAGTTAATGTCGCTGAAGTTTGAAGAAAACGTTAATATTTCCTCCTTAGGTAGATCAATTTCTATGTAACCGGACTTCATTTTCATACCTTCCGTAGTACAACTTTCAAATGGCCCTAACAGGATTGAGCTATTTTCATCAATGGTTTCTGTAGGATGACTTTTGGTTGGAGAATCAAACGGACTTGTGGTTTCTGGTATCACTTTAGCCTCTTTAGTAATAACATCCTCTTTGGCATCTATATCGACAATGACATCAGCCACGCCAGGGGCTCCATCGGATGCACATTTGGGTGAACTGGTCGTGAAACGTTCTAAGCAATTATCATCATATTTATCAAAACTTTCTAATCTTTCTGAATGCAACATTTCAACGGTTTTGTTAATTATGCTCGGAAGATCCATGTACCTGGTGGATTCGTCTGTAAGTGTCGTATCATAGTTCTGTACACTCTTAAAAGCTGTTTTATCTGCAACGCAATGAAACTGAATATCTCCATTTGTGTTATCTTTAATATCGAGATAAATTGTGCTGTCGTTCAATGGCAAGATATCTTCGACGGTATTTACATCTAGATTTGTACTTTCGTTAGACAATAGTTTTTCATTTTGTACTAAATCATCAGGCTTTTCTAAAGGCAATGTAGATTGAGTATCAATTGATTCTGTTTCGTTGCTGTTTGATCTGCATGCACTACTTCTATCATCAAAATCTGTGTCTTTGATTAAATCTGGCACAACAGGTGTAAATAACAACAGTTCACTGTAACTTTCTTTATCACTTAAATCTTGTGTGCTCGATACTTCTAAATCTTTTTTGTGTTCGTATTCAGAAGGTTTTGTATTCTTCGTTTTGTGAATGTTCTCTTCAGCATCAGAAATACCACGATGCCTTTCATTATAATCAAAGTTGGTTTCCCTATTTTCTACTTCTGAGTCTTGTCGCCAAATTATAGGCATTTCGTGAACAGGCGACGACACTTTTTCATCATAACTAGTGGGATCCGATACATTATCATTATCGAAATTATCCAATTCATTGAATTTAATTGTGATTTGATCTTCAGTTATCACTCCGTTTAATTGGTCTTCGAACGATAGACGGCTTTCGTAATCTTCATTATGTTTTTCCATATCTACCATTTCATGCGACATAGTCGCAAGTTTTTTAACTTCAGGAACTTCTTTTTGGTATTCTCTTTCAATAATATCACAACTATCTTTATGACCTTGACTTCGCGCTGTCTCTATCATTTCAGGATCTGGGCTCGGCTTAGTTTTAACTTGAGTATCATTCACTATTACCTTAATATTATCACACGGCGTTTCACAGTCTTTTTGTATAGATTGTTCATTACTTTCACTTAACCTAGGTATATTTACTAAACATAACTTCTGCAATTTTGGTATTTCATAAACATTACATTTCTCATCGGTCCTAGTTTCAATATCCGCTTCGAGATTTAATTTTGGACGCGTCGATTCCAAATCATCCGGTTCATTATCACAAATATCTTTGTTGGGAGTTTCAGGCGTAAGATTAGCTAGCGTGGCTTGACTATTGGTGTCGCTGTGCCGCTCGTAGGAGTGACTCAGCGTGCCGACCGTATCTCTATCGCCCTCGTCGTCCATTCGATACTCGTCATCGTCATCGAATCCGAGGTCGGCAACGTTTTGGAAATTAGTGATGCCGGGCGATTTCACCAAGCTCGACTGCGCCGGGTACTCTTTCTTACAGTCCAAACTCAGGTTGTCTCTCGACGGACTGGCCTGATGACTCGACTCCGAGCTCGACGTCTTCTCGGAGTTGAGGATATTATCGAGGTTCTTGATGACGTCGCTCACGTCCCGGAAGTAGCTGACGTCGTCCTGGCTGCCCGCGATTATATCCTTGACCCAGGGGTCGAGCGAGCAATCGGAAACGTCTTCTTTATCGTTGGCTTGGTGGCATTCGAGGAGGGGGGTTTCGTTGTGTGTGAGATAAATGTTTCGGACGTCTTCAAGAGATCCGTGTAGATTCGTGAGGCTTTCGGATTTGTTGGGTATCGAGAGGGGGTCCTTGTCCGACATGATACTGCTGGATCTCGAGACCGCCGAGCTGAGATCGACGGAGAGGTTGTCTCGTGTTGTGTGCGAGTCGAAGTCCTCGTTAGTGAAGGCGGTGGAGGTTGAAGGCGCGTGCACGATGGCCACGTGGTCCACCTTGGGGATGGAGTTGGGTTTGAGCGCGTCCCAGCGCAGCGTGAAGTCGGCGCTGTCGCCGCGGTGCTCGTCGCGTGACGTCATCACCAGCCGCAGCAGCGCGCACAGCTGGCGGGCGGGCGGCCGCGCCCCCGCCTCCTGCCAGCACAGCTGCGCCACCTGGTAGCTGCAATGGGATAATTATATTCACTAATTTAATCCTAAAAAAAATAAAGCATAGTTTGTTATATATCAATCATAAAACTACAAAAATAGAGAATTCGTTCTAATATTTAATTAATTAATATTTATCCGGCAACGGCACAGGATGACTCCGTCACCCAATGTTAGAACATTGTGATCAGGTGCATATCGAGTAGCCATTGCAGCAATGCAATTGAAAGTCGGCGTCTGAGTTTGTAGATGTGAACCCGTGTCTACAAACTAGTCTCAGCGCGTTCACATTTTTGGTAAAAAAGCGGCCAAGAGCGAGATGGACTCGCAAATGAAGGGTTCCGTAGCAGCACTAGCAGCAGGTAGGTAACATAGTTATATACAAGTTTTTGTAGTTCGTTGTAAGTTTGATTGACGTGTTATCTACTATAGAAATATAAGTCGGGTTTTCCTTCCTGACGCACGAACCGATTTCCGCACGGTCCTCTCCCGTCCCGCGCTACCGATATCTCGGGCGGGGACTGCGCGGGGATGACTGAGCCACGCTCTGAGCGCAGAGCTAATTAAAATGTTATTTACTTATCACTGATTTACTATAAGAAAACAATGGTTCACGTTTTATGCGTAAGGCCTGTGATAGTAAAATTATTGTTATATATTTCAGTGAAATTAATAAATCAGGTAAGTAATTTGATTTATGACGTTCAAAAATAGAACTACTGGCTAGATCTCATTCAAACCAATTTTCGTTAGTATAGTTTGTATAGTAATACACATCATATATTTTTTTCAGTTTTATCATGCCCATATTTTAGAAGTTACGGGGGGGGGGACACATTTTACCACTTTGGAAAAGTCTCTCGCGCAAACTATTCAGTTTTGAAAAAAATGATATAAGAAACCTCAACATCATTTTCAAATACCTTTTGATAGATAGCCCACACGTATAGGTTTGATGAAAAAAAAAATTTTGAGTTTTTGTTCTATGTATGGGAAACCCTAAAAATTTTGGTTTTTTTTTCAGATTTTATTTTAAAATCTTAATGCGGTTTACAGAATACATCTACGCACCAATTTTCGATAATGTAGTTCTTATAGTTTCGGAATAAACTGGCTGTGACATACGGACGGACGGACGGACGGACGGACAGACAGACAGACATGACGAATCTATAAGGGTCCCGTTTTTGCCATTTGGCTACGGAACCCTAAAAAGAAGTTACAAATCCAACTTGTGGCGACCTCTAGACGGCGAATTCACTCACATAAAAAAATCCTACATCGCGGTATCGCAATATCTTTCTAGTTAAATATAAATACAAATGATAAGTTGGTACACAGCAGCACTAGTGGCATGAGGCTTGTGAGAGCGCGTATGCCATAGAAGAAATGAGAAACTGACAGATTACTTACATAAAATCTATCAGTATCTCACTGACAGGCCTGATGCTACGGAGCCAGAGTGTACTGGTCAGTATACAAAATATGCCTAGATGTAGGTGTATATTGTGCGGTAGGTAGATGTAACATAGGATACTCACAGCTGCGGGTCGCACGCGGCGGCGGGAGGAGGTGTCGACGGCAGCTCCGGCCGCCAGCTGCCGGCGCTCCACAGCGCGAGGCCCAGCGACGCCAGCTCCTCCGGGATCTGCCGTAGTATCATACATATAGTGACATTCGTCGTCATTTACAAAGACCTGTGAAGTGTCGGCTTAGAATAACACTACGCCATTTCTTCCGGTGGGTGTACGTAAGAGGCGACTAACGGATTTGGGGCTTTTAAAGGATTTTTGGGCGATGCGGTTGGAGACCCATCACCAACAATCTTTGTACTATCATCTTTTCCCCACTTAGCTTTCCAGAAGTGGCTGAGGAATTTCTAATTCTTAAGCTCTGGCTACCCCTTCTAGGGATTTATAACCGTGAGAATATGTATGTATGTAAAAATGACATTATTTAATTAAATATTCCACCGTCACTTCATAGCATCATTGAGAGAAATATATTTGAGATGTTCCATAATGAGTAGTTAGTACAACTGACCGTGTGGTAGGAGCGCGCGTGCTGTTCGGCGTAGTGTCCGAGCGCCGCGCGAACGTGCTCGCCGCGCTCGCGAACCAGCACCGCAGCGGGGGACAGGCAGCTGGAATGCAAGGCAGATATATTACTATGTGATACATTGACTAATATATTGGATTCACTGCCTCTGTAGTCTCGTGGTTTAGCACTAGGCTTCAATAGGCTATTTGACTAAGTTTTGAAAACTATCTTACGGTGTTAATTTGTTTATAAGAAGCCCTAAAAAAAATTCTGTCTTCATTTTAGCTATTTTACTAAAAAATCAAAAAAGAAAATGCAATATTCAAATGTGCCGCGAAAACGCGACTTTAAGTTTTAGCTTTAGACTTTAGCGGCTGTAGCACAAATGCCGTCAATTCCGCATTAAACACCAATGAACGAAACGATACACAGTCTGTTTATGCGCGATCTACGTCTTTATAGAAATAGCCAATCACGGTCGTTTCTAGTCACGTGACAGTTGCATCAAAAATACTTATTTAAAAAGACAGATTTTAGTGAAATAATGCAATATTTTTATCTCGCATTATTACATATTGCTCCAAAAAAGAAATATTAAAACTAATGAAATAAAAGAAATGTATATTTTTATTACAGTGAAATAGCCTATTATGGAGGTCTCAGGTTCGACTCCCAGGAGGTAAAGGAACTTCGGAGGACACGTTAAGGCGTCGGTCCCGGCTACTATTACGGCAGTAATCGTTAGTCTGCCAACCCGCACATAACCAGCGTGGTGGACTAAGGCCAAATCACCCATAGAAGGTAGGCTCGAGCCCCTTGGTGGGGACATATATGGGCTGTGAGATACATTGAACAATAGACTCAAAGGTTCATGCTGACATTGCACTTGGTGTACAAAATACCCTCCATTTACTAGGACAGTGTACTAACGTAATAGAAGGAAGACCTATCGCCGTTTTGTACGAATACACTATCACATCACAAGTACAACTAAGCCATGTGGGTTTTCTCACGATGTTTTCTCTCACCGTTACCAACCGTGATAAATTAACCACAAATATGACTTTAGAAAAGGCCAACTTGTGTAGGTGCGACTCGGAATTTGAACGCTCAACGTCTGGGCGATAAGCGTTCTACCCACTGAGCTATCACGGTTGTCTTTGCCCAGCAAAAAAGAATAACGAAAAACACGAATTCAAAAATTTTATTCATTATAATCTAAATGGATTCTAATAATTTTAAGAACAAATTTAAAGCAAATAATTACTAATAATTGAATTAAGAAACAAGCAAATATACATATGTGCACGTGTTTGTAGTGCGGCAATCGATAGTCTCCGCCTATCCAAATGGGGGTATGTATGTGTGTGCTTACCCATAAATGATTCCCCGGTCGTGCAGATACGCGATCCCGGACGCCATATCCAAAGACAGCCGAAGTGACAGCAATTGCGATTGTGACGAGCTCCGAGTAGTCATGTACTGCGCTAGCGACTGAAAACGAAATATCACTGTGTTAGGATGGGCTAAATGTTGTTGTGCTATTAGAACAGTCGGGTAAACCTTGTTTGTCATTTTGTAGATATGAACAGCAAGAACTATCAAATCAAATTACATAGTCAAAAGTTGAGCGCGGTCATATATAAAAAAATACACATCGAATTGATAATCTCCGGTTTTCGTCGGTTATAAATTTTTCATGTTGAAGTTCACGTGTCGTTCTCAGACCTACTTATAATCAGCAAATAGACGTACTTAAAATACAAGTACAGAACGTATTAGTCTGACACACTGTGTGTAAGGTGCTGAATGACTTCTACAAGATTTCATTATTTTAGGAACATTTTGGGGATGAGCGAAATATTTTTTTATACAACTCTGATAACTAAGACAACATAAATATAGTACCACATCTTAACATATTACTATCAAGTTCCAATAACGTGTCATAATGCCCGAAATAAACTGTTTAAACCACAATAAAATCTCACCATAGGATAAAACTCCAGAACGACAATCCAAGGATCCTCAGCCAGCGAGCTGCCAATAAATCCCAGGATATTCTCATGGCTGCAATCCCGATACAGCCGGGCCTCCTCCAGGAACAGAGCCTTGTCCTCCGAGGACGCGTTCTGATCCATCACCCGCAGGGCCACCAGGGGCGGGCCGTTTGGCGCGTTGTACTCGCTTTCTATCACCTGCAATGGGGATTTAGTTATCTATACTTATAATAAATCTGTAGAGAGGTCAATTCTGTACATGAAATATATTTTCAAAATAACCATCAGGTGGTGATTAGGGATCGATACTGATGCCGAAAATGCAATCAGTAAAATTTTTGTCTGTCTGTCTGTCTGTCTGTCTGTCTGTCTGTCTGTCTGTCTGTCGGTTTGTATGTTCCTTATGGAAACAAAAACGAAACTTGGTACAATTATTCTTCATACTCCTGCGCAGGTTTTTGTATACTTTCCAGCAGATTAGTGAAGGGGAATTTTGGGAAATTTTGGGAAAACGGGAGAAGTTACTCCATTTTTTAAGCTTCCGTCGCGTGTGCAGCCTTAATGGTTAAACTTACATAGAAATCATGTATGACGGAAATAATATTCACAAAATTATCTAAAAAAAATTACTCCACAGTTTATGTCTATCTTTTACGGTTGACTCACAATAACACGTGTAATTCCTGATAGCTTAGCAGTTCGGATCATTCTGATTATATTTGTTTACTCTTACGTTTGTAAACGTCTCACTCATCCCTAATTTAAAAAAGGTTACATTATTACCTATTCAATAAAAAAAGAATCATAGAAATCGGTAGACAAACACCGAAATTATACAGAAAACAAGCCATCGCGCCCGTGATCAAAACCAAATCTTTACTAATTTACATATAACATACTAGATGGCGCGAGTAGTTGCATCCTAAATCATGTAATGATTTATTTTTTAGATTGTTATAAATACTTCATAGCGTTTTATTTAAAAATTTGCTATTAAACGGAAATACTGAAGCGTTCATCAAAGCGCATTTAAAATCACCAAACTACACTGTTTAGGGAGTGCTATAAATTTAATAAATTGAAAACATTGCGCTGAATTTCACAACGCTTGAGCAGTGACTGAAGAAAGAAACCTCAGATATTTAAAAAACAACGCTACCCGTGCGAAGCTGGGACGATCTACTAGTTTATTTATAAAGGTCAACATACATTCATCTAAATGCCAGCAAGTATCAAAATAAAATTGGGTAGATAACCAATTACAGATTGAAACAGCCGAAGAAATGTTAATTTTTGCGAGTAAACAGTTTTCAAATGTAACTAAACTTTACGGCTTCATTTATTGACTAAGATGATCACTGTGTAAATATTCTACAAGAAATAATATAACTACGGCGACTAACGGTATTGGGGCTTTTAAGGGATTTTTGGGCAATGCGGTTGGAGACCCATCACCAACAACCTTTTTTTCACCATCTTTTCTCCACGCAACTTCTAAAATTGGCTGAGGAATTACGGATTCCCTAGTTCTGGCTACCCCTACAAGGGATTTATAGCCGTGAGTATATACGTATGTATGTAAATAAAAAGCGTATGAAAATGATTACAATACATACTCTGCCGAACCATCCTCGACTTATTTCTCGAACGTATCGCAAACGATCTCTCGAAAACTCGTCACCTCCTGAGGAAAAACAAATGCAACAATGAGTTTTCAATTGCACGGTACAAAGTGTATCTCCATGGCGGAAACTGAAAGCAAGATAGGCGTGGGAAAATACTAGATTACTCTGTAATTCCTCCAAATATTTAAAATATAACGGACTCTATAGTATAATTATTTGATTACACTGTTCAGATGATCATAAGGAAAATGACCTCTCTACAAACGGGTGTGAATTTTTTACAAAAGTCTAAATGCTAAGTAACGAGGATGACCAATTTTATTTACGACTTTTTGTAGGAGTGGCAGGGGTACTAATACTTATGTTTCCACTTTCGGGAAACTGTGCATTAACATGATAGGTGGGCGGATTATGTATATTTGGCGAACGAGATTGTGTCGCAACGCAAGTTGCATTATTGTCGCTGTGAAAAGTGTCAAATCGCATACAAATTTATGACATTGACAGCGACAATCGTGCAATTTGCACCACAATCGTCAGTCGCAAAAGATACGTAATCATCCTCACATGCAGCCTTATCGCCGCTCAGTACGAATGCGCTGTTACATGGCTAAGAACAACTCAGCCCGTGGGTTTCCTCACGATGTTTTTCCTCTTTGTTAACAACCTTGATAAACCAACGAAACAGATGACTTTAGAAAGGGATGCATGCATGGACCTGCATCAGAAGCAGTGATCCTCCCACTGAAGTATAACATAGATATACTGTAGCAACTCACCGAACCAATCAGCGCACCTATCGAGCGGGTCCCCGGCCGCGTCGTGGTGGCGGGCGGGGCGGGCGAGGTCGCCGGCGCTGGCGAGGTAGCCGGCCGCGTTGTTGTTGGCGATGTTCTGCAGCTGGCGCGGCGACAGCTCGCCGTTGTTGTTCTCCTCCGCCGCCGCCGCCGCCGCCAGCTGCTCCAGCGGCGACACCACCTCGTGCAGCTCCGCCGCGCTTCGGGAGAACAGCTGCAATTGCGATGCGAGTGTTAGGTCATCATGATAGCATCGTAGGCTCCTAGTAATCGGTGATTTTTATTACCTATGTTAATCTGACTTTTATGATATTTTCTACGATGTTAAAATCATTCAAATGTGGAATCGGTCAAGCAACTATTTGTCAGCGATTACGCTTCGAATATTCCAAAATCAAAGTAACTATTGAAGATTTTGTTATACAAATGGTAAGCAAAAAAGAAAAAATAAAATAGAAATTGTAATAATTTTGATAAAAGTTTATATATAATGAAGGTAGAGTTTCAGTTACGTATGAAAGAAACCTCTTATACACATATGCATTATTTATTTATTTATTTGAGAATACACAAATATATTATAATATTTAGACACATAAATGTTTCACAACCAAAACTAACAAACATCCAATTCATAATAAGAATAATCGCTATCTCTTATATAAAGTGTTTTAATATACTACATTTATATTACGACTTACTTCTAACTTCGTAAGAACTTATTAATTAAGTTATGCCATTATAAAAATAAATATAGACTATTTTTAGAACTGTAATACCTGATTGACGTTTCCTTCGTTTTCCTGATGCGTGAAAAAAATAAGAAACACATTTCATTTAAAATCTCAATATGTTTTTATTTAACGCAGAATATGTTGCTTTTTTTGTTAGGAGATCACTGTAATGTCTATTTATAGTTTCAGTGTTTAAAAAGTATCCTTTGTTAATTATTTATAAATGTAAACGAATCTCGCGAGGTCTGCCAGGATCGTACAAAGTGGTGATCTATAGTGTCTGCCTACCCCAATGAGAACTTACAGCGTGATTATATGTCTGTTTATATGTTTTCAAACTAGACATGGAGTAAACAAGCTATAGCTGGTGATATAGAGGCATGGGTTCAAATCTGGAAAAAGACATTATTAATAGGCCTTTTCTAAAAGTCGACTTTAGTTTATTAGCGTACTGCGTTGGTGCTCGAGGCTGTTGCCGTAAAGGAGGCCAAGTACGAGCGCTATTTTATCGCCACGAAAACGGTGAGAATGAAATGGCAGTATACGATACTATGTCAGTGCGCAAGAGATGACTGTTTTATGCCGCGCGATATCTAGTTAAAGACCGCTCGTACTAGCTATGCTGATGCTCTAATGTAAACATGCAAAAGAGATCTGTCGATGATGTCCGCATTACGTATGTACGGCTGACTCACTGCGCCGCCTCTAATTAAACACGTGTTGGCCTTCGAATGTGTTTATTGACTATCTGTACGGTACGCTCACGACCGCGATCCGATAGCGAGTCAATAGAGCATCCTATTCATTCATTATTTAATGAGAACATGAAAGAAGATAAGAGATTCTAACTTAAATCATTTGCATTGACGCTGTATATCTCTGAAGGATAGGAAGAGTTAGCATTACGCGACATTTTATGGTATGGGTGGTATTCACACTGTCGTGTCGTGTAGTAACATATCGCATCTCTTCCCGTAACTGTCATCCGAAGCTCTTCTAAAGTTTAGGGACCCGGCAAAAACGATCTTTTATTGACTATGTTTTTCTTATTTATCTTCCTAAAGTGACTGAAATGTAGCTGACTCCGCGTCTCTGGTTACCCTTTTAGGAATTGCAGCCACAAGTGAAGCAGTATGACCGCTTAGGTGACAATCTCTATTACTATTCAAATATACATACATACATATACTCACGGCTATAATTCCCTAGAAGGGATAGCCAGAGCTAAGGAATTATAAATTCCTTAGCCACTTTTGGAAGTTGAGTGGGAGTTGCCGTGTAGTGCCGGCTTAGAATGTCGCTACCCCTTTCTACCCACGGGTGTCGTAAGAGGCGACTAAGGGTATTGGGGCTTTTTATTGGATTTTTGGGCAATGCGGTTGGAGACCCATTACCAAAAACCTTTATTTTCACCATCTTTTCCCCACTCAACTTCCAAAAGTGGCTGAGGAATTTATAATTCCTTAGCTCTGGCTATCCTTTCTAGGGAAATATAGCCGTGAGTATATATATGTATATGAGTGGGGAAAAGATCGTAAAATAAAGGTTTTTAGTGATGGGTCTCAAACCGCATCGCTCAAAAATTCAATAAAAAGCCCCAATACCCTAAGTCGCCTCTTACGACACCCGTGG
Organism: Bedellia somnulentella; assembly: GCA_963576735.1. Lineage (NCBI taxonomy): Eukaryota > Metazoa > Arthropoda > Insecta > Lepidoptera > Bedelliidae > Bedellia > Bedellia somnulentella. The sequence goes on from OY755178.1 coordinate 1,202,945, forward strand.
GTAGAAAGGGGAGCGACATTCTAAGCCGGCACTACACGGCAAATGAATATGTTCACAAAAATAATATAATTTAAAGAAATATATGGTTTTCTCACGGTTTGGTTTAGGTCAGTATTAAATACACATATGAATTGACAAAAAGCTCAAGCTCTTTAAATCTATGTTTTCTTCATGTACGTTGAGAAATCAAAAACAATAAGGAATTATAAGGTCGAAATGAACAACATTGTGATGGCGATAGATAGACGAGTGCGAAAATCTATCACTCCAACTACGTGTATTTATGTCGACCCCGATTGGTACAAATATGTTTACTCTGTCTATCTTTTAAGAGTAACACAATATGACTACCCGACGAGCACAAGAACAATACATGTTTAGCTGTACAATATAACAACAGGCATTGTCCGCGTTTGCAGAACTAATATTCATTCATACACACTACAAACAAACATAATGATCTCTTTGACACCAGTGCTTTTCATTGAAGAATGAGATTTATCTGACAATCATATCATTTTGTTTATGTCGTGTGTTTCTAGGGATGGCAGAGGTACTTCTTTTAGGCCTTGTCTGTTGCTGTATATAGTACGCATCTTCTGCCAAGAGCTTTTTTGTTAATATAATAGGGAGGTTTATCGTCACCTGGTACAAACTCACTGTGACATGACGAAGTACCACAGGCGAAGAAGTTTTCGCCGTTAAAAACTTTGAATAAATGATAGCAACCCGTACCTCTAAGCACCACTGCAGACAAGCACGAGCACTATTTTATCGACACGATAACGGTTAGAATGAGATGGCAGTATACGATACTAAGTAAGTGCGTAAGAGATGGCTGCTTTATCCCACGCGATAACTAGTTTAAACACGGCTCGTGCTTGCCCTGCTGGTATTGCAATCGAGCTAGCAGTGATTTGACCAGCATAAGAGTACCCACTTACACATTTCAAGTCTCAGTTTCAGAAGAATCGTTTTTACATACATATACTCACGGCTATAAATGCCTAGAAGGGGTAGGCAGAGCTAAGGCATTAGAAATACCTCAGCCACTTTTGGAAAGTTGATGGTAAAGTAAAGGTTGTTGGTGATGGGTCTCCAAACACATCGCCCAAAAATCCTTCAAAAGCCCCAATACCGTTGGTCGCCTCTTACGTACACCCACCGGAAGAAATAGGGTAGTATTAAAGAAAGTTCTTAGTACTTCTTTTTAGATATTGTAATACTTGTATACACCTATATCGATAACAAAAACTCCAACCCAATAATGTTTCGATGGGTCTCAAAATATTAAGAGAACATGTACCTCTGCCGCGACCGCGTAAATAGATTAGCGTGAAGCTACATTATTTTGTTTAGTTAAATAATATAAAGAATACGGCGATGAAACGAATTTCAGAATGACTGCACATTTCGCTGTGATGTCATTCATTGTTTAAGTAATTTAACTGCATCGTTTGCTTCTATTAGCATCTGCGAGAGTCTTACCGTTGCTAAAGAGCTTATTCCATTACACTTTGTCGTTGCTGAATTCAGACGTCCTTCGAAGTTACTGCCGCAGACGCTTGTTATTCCACTACTCAAATTTCAGTTCTAGCGTTCTGAACGTTATTCCACTAGTCTGAATTCAGATTCTGTGGCTTTCAGACGTCTTCATTCAGACAAATATAATGGAATAAGCTCTTTAGCTTCCTGTTGGGGAATACATTTATGTTATAAATATGATAATGATTATTTGATGAAATATATTTAAGGAAATCTCCTCAACTCACATTAACAACTCATCCCCTAGACGCCAAAATTTTTTTAAATATTTCAAGACTCAAGCATTCACGCCGAAGGGGTTGGCAGAGGTACTAATACTTCGGAGTACTCACGTTTTGCTAAGTACGGTGTACTCACGTGATAGAGGGCAGGCCTATCGCCGTTTTGTACGAATACACCGTCACATGACTAAGTACAACTTAGCCATGTGGGTTTCCTACGATGTTTTCCCTCATCGTTAACAACCATGATAAATGACTTACGACTATAGAACAGCCAAATTGGTATTTCCGACCCGGAATTTGAACTCACGCCTGTCTGTATTGGCGGACGGTCGTTCTACCCACTGGACTATTATGACTGTCTTTTAAATATTTGTTCAGATAATATTCATCCGTATAGTGTCCCCGGCGCGATAGTTAACCAAAACAAGAGTTTTACATTGCGAGGATAAAACTTTTTGCTCACGCTTTTTTTGCTGTACATGCATGTAGGTAGATAAGGGATATAACAAGCTATGTAATCGGCTACATGATACGGTTCGCACGAAAGCTTCCCACGGCTGTGACGTCACGCATTGTCACACACAAAAACCTAGACTGCCAGTCTGCTGATGAAAGAATTTGGCTGCTATTGTCAATTATACATCTAATATTGAATTGTAATTACGGTTTAGAATATGTTTGTATGCAATGCAACTGCCTGTATATAAGTGCGTCATACGGTTTAAGCGTTACCCTCAGGATCGGGAGATCCCGGGTAAATATCCAAGGGGGGCACAATTACAAAATTACTTTGTGAGATTTTATGTGTATTATACATTACAAATACAAGCTGAGTCAGCTGTTAATTCGAAATTATTCAGTGCGCGATAGTAGTCGTCGATGCCTACCAACTAGCACTTGGCTAGCGCGGTGGACGAAACAACCTAAAAAAATACATTTAAGTAAATCCGAATCCGGATGGGAACCCATGGCTATCCGGATCGAAGGCAGCCCGTTTTTTCTCGGCGCTATCTAAGTGTATGCAGTTAGGGAGCACTTAAGCCGGGCAGAACAGCATGACAGTTCATTGATAAATCAATGGAATGATATCGAGTGCGGAGCGGCGCGGTGAATGAACCCCGGCCGCGGCGATAGGGCCGGCCAATTGACTGACTCAGCCCATTGGTCAAACATGGCACTTCATAGGCCACACTCTCTTAAAGTTCATTTCACGCATACCATACTTATGAACCATTATGGTATAACGATATTATTACATACATACATGCATATACTCACGGCTATAATTCCCTAGAAGGGGTAGCCAGAGTCAAGGAATTATAAATTCCTCAGCCACTTTTAGAAGTTGAGAGGGGAAAAGGCGGTAAAATAAAGGTTTTCGGTGTCGGGTCTCCTACCGGGGTAGTGACATTGTAAGGCAATACACGGCCATGCCCATATATAATTAACTATACTCGATACGTAGTTATAGGTGTAAACAGGACTTAAATTTTAGGTAGGATAATACCTGTGTGGCAGTCAAAATAAGCCTAGTAAAAGCTGATGGATGCGTGCTTTACAAGATCGGTCGTAAAGAATATCCTTACTATGACCTGCTCATCAGTCCTGACCGAGGGACTCGAACCTAGCCTATATAGGGTGATGGTCTACAACGCTGACCTAGTGCGGATTATATATTTTTTTAATTATGTGTGTTATTGGAATCACATGTTTATAGTATCGGTTCGTTAGAAGTAATAAATTTCGTTTTTATGTCTATAATGTGTAAACGTAGATGTGGTTTGTATTAGTTTTGGCATGGTATCAATCGAAATCTTTTTTTCTTTCTAACTAGTTATTTATAACGGATTAATACCATAAGGTATTACTTTTACTTCTTTTATAATTTCTACTCACAACTTTTGAAGCATTATTTAACTTATTAAGACAAATTTTTCAAATTTCAAAAGACCTATTTTCCCAAAGATTTTTGACGTACAATCTGTGTACTAAGTATCGGGAATTTGTCAATAAAACAAAAAATACAAATTATTCATCTAAATTTATTTTATCGCCTTCAAAGTAGGCCCCATCGCTTGCAATACAACATATCCACCGCTTCACCCAGTCTTCCATACATTTTTCATAGGCTATTTGCGGTATGGCCTTTAGCTCATTCAGCGAATTTTATTTTATGGCTTCTATCGACTCAAAACGTTTTCCTCGAATTGGTAACTTTAACTTGGGAAATAAAAAAAAGTCAGACGGAGCCATATCAGGTGAATACGGTGCTTGGTCGAGAATTTTTCGCTAAAAACTCTTTAACTATATTGGCTGTGTGTGATAATGCATTATCATGGTGCAGCATCCATGAGTTGTGTTGCCACAAATCTGGACGTTTTCGGCGGATACTCTCACGCAAACGCTTCATGACGCCTTAATAATATTCTTTATTCACTGTTTCTCCCTCTGGAAGGAATTCGGAGTGAACCACACCACGGTAGTCAAAAAAACTGACAGTATCACCTTAATTTTGGAGCGACTTTGCCGCGGTTTTTTGGATTTCGACTCGTTTTCGAGACGCCATTCTGAAGACTGTTGGCTTGTTTGCATGTCGTACTCATAAACCCATGACTCGTCGCCAGTTATTATACGTTTCATAAAGGTCGGATCCGTAGAAGCTCGGGAAACCATGTCTCCAGCGACATTCTTTCGCTGCGCTTTTTGAACAAAATTGAGCTCATTTGGAACTAGTCGAGCGGCGACGCGTTTCATGCCTAAAATATGAATGAGAATGTTGTGGACGGACTTAAAAGATATATTCACCTCACAAGCCAACTCTATCAGACTCATACGTCGATTTTCGAGCACTAGCTTCTTGATTCTGTCGATGTTTTCTTTGGTCGTAGCGGTTGAAGGTTCACCAGAACGAGGCAAGTCTACTACTACTTCTCGGCCTTCTTTAAAAGCCTTATACCATTCATAAGTGAACAAGGTTTTCGATATACACGATTCGCCGTAGGTATTTCGCAACATTTTTAGTGATTCACCACATGAATTTATCATTCGAAACACAAAATTTAAGGCACACTCTTTGTTCAACAATATTTTCCATTGTAAAAATCGCCGAGGACTCAAAACTATGACCAACAAAAAATGTAGTTTAAAACAAATTAAATGACAGATCCCGCTCAAATTTTGCGCGCTATATCAGTACAGTGCTACCAACATACAGTAAAAAAAATTGAACGACCTCTTTTACGCGGGTCTTTTTATTGACATATTCCCGATACTTTTTACACAGAGTAGTATGTTGAATCTAACGCAGACTATAATTCATTATCATCTCCACACTCTCGCTCTCCTCATTGAACGTTACCATAGCCGAACTTACCTTCCGCTGCTTATGTCGGTAGCACCAGGTGCAGCCGAGCAGCGCGCCAGCCGCCGCCAGCAGCACGCCCAGCGGCAGCGCCAAGTACGCCGCGCGCCATTCGGGCCCGAACCACGGATCTGGAGCAACGGACACACATTCATATAGTTCTTGGGATTGGATCACAAATGTAACGAATGAGGTGGACAAATTGCTACTCAGAGCAGCATGGGTCCAGGATTATTTCTAGGGGGGATGCAAAGGGCAAAGACTATTTCTAGTTAATGGGAATGGAATAAAAAGTTACATGCTCCCATACCGCCCCCCGCTCACTTTTTATTGTCTTATTTAGACTTTATTATTATTCGGAATACCTTTAGTTCCTCGCCTCTCCCATGGCCGAAACAGAAAATTAAAATTTGAAATGGGAGAGGCGGTACTCCCCGACAAGAGCACAGTCGGTCGGGGTCAGGGAGTCAGGTTCAAGAACCGACGGACGATCCGAGCCGTATCGAGCAGCACCGCTTTCTGCATCTGTGCTGGAACCGACACGCCACAGAAATCCAACCGCCTCAAGTTGGTCGCGAGGCTGGTTGGAATTAACCCGTTCGCGGACAAAACAATTGGGATTATTTCTGTCGAAGTCACACCCCACATGTCGGTGATCTCGTGAGCCAGATCGAGATATTTCCGACGCTTCTCGGTGTCGGCTTTCACGAGACCCTCGTCATGAGGGATAGTGACATCCACTAGAAATACCCTCGACTGCGACCGATCCCATACCACGATATCAGGCTTATTCGCTAGAATAGTCCTGTCCGTGATAACGGATCGGTCCCAATAGATTTTGGCACGGTCGTTTTCTAGGATTGGCTCCGGCAGATACTTGTAATACGGCAGCCTCTGTTGCAAGAGTCCGTATTTTAGAGCGAGCTCCTGATGCAGGATTTTGGCTGCTTGGTTGTGTCTGTGCAAGTACTCAGTGTTAGCAAGAGCCGAACAACCGGAAATAACATGCCTAAGTGACTCTCCGGGACGGCCACATGCTCGACAGATGTCTGTGGTACCGTCCTTTAGGATGTATTTCCGATAGTTCCGCGTCTTGATAACCTGGTCTTGTATTGCACAGACAAAACCTTCGGTTTCCCCAAAGAGGTCCCCGAAACGCAGCCAATGCAGGGAGGCTTTACGGTCCACGAACGGTTCGTGAAGTACCTTGTAAAACCTCCCGTGCAGCTCCTTCTCTTTCCATACGGACTCCCGATCAGAGGTGCTAAGTACCTCCTGGGTTCGCCAATCCTGTGAGGCCAACGATAAGGGAGTCAGTCCTTTATCACTAGCGACCACCTCTCCCCGAATACTATCATCCGTCATCGTCAAAAAATAGTTTCTGAGGTTGCATACCTCGCGGTTGTGCATGGTTTTGGCACTCAAGAGGCCTCGACCACCACACTTCCGCGGGATATACAATCTCATAACCGACGACCTCGGATGATGCATTCGATGAGAGGTCATCATCGTGCGGACTCGTCTGTCCAGAGCGTCGAGCTCGGTCTGAGTCCATCTGAGCACGCCAAATGTGTACATCAGTACAGGCATGACCCAGGAGTTAATGGCTAGGATCTTATTAACGCCTGACAAGTAGCTATTAAGCACACTTTTCAGGCGTTCATAAAACTCCTCGCAAACACCCTGTTTCACGTCTGCCACCTTCACACCGATGGTTTGTGACATGCCCAGATACCGGTATGTTTCAGCCTCGGAGAGTGCCCTCAAATGATTGGTGCCGACATCGACACCATCAGAGTGCACGACATGCCCCTTCTCAACATGGATGACCGCACACTTATCGACCCCGAGCTCCATCTTGACGGAACCACTGAAATCGTTAGTGATCGTCAGTAGCTCCGCGAATCTGTCAGCCGTGGGGGCGTAAAGCTTCAGGTCATCCATGTAAAGGAGATGAGGCAAGCGTGGTCCGCCTCTCCGAAACTGAAAGCCCGTCCCCGAATTCTCCAAGAGTGTACTTAGAGGATTCAGGGCCAAGCAAAACCAAACTGGACTCAGGCAATCGCCCTGGAAAATCCCTCGCCTTATATCAATTTGGTCATCCGCATCCGTCATCCGCTGACCGTCTAAACTCAGGATCGTTCTCCAGCACCCCATACATTGCCCGAGGAAGTGTCGAACTGCACTATCAATTTTGTACAGCTCGAGGACCCTCATGAGCCATGTATGAGGTACCGAATCAAACGCCTTCCTGTAGTCTATCCAGCCAGCGGAGAAGTTCCGACGGTTGCGTTTGACCAGTTGGCCTACGACCGCGTCGATGAGGAGCAGCTCCTTGCTACCGCGACTACCGCCCCTACATCCGTTCTGAGCTCCAGATATCACATTGTTATCAACAATGTGTTGAGTAATCTTGGAGCTCAGAACGGATGTCAAGGTCTTGTAAATTGTACAAAGACAAGTAATGGGGCGGTATTGTGATGGATCCGCGGTAGCATCGCTCTTTGGAGCTAAATGAGTGACCCCAGTAGTTAAGAAGTTCGGGAGCGTCCCACTCTGGAGGGCGCTTTGGAACTGACAGGCGAGAGTAGCGTGACAGCGCGTGAACCCCTTCAACCAGTAATGGTGCAATCCGTCCGGCCCCGGACTTTTCCAGTTCGGAGCCTTACGGATCGCAGCCACCACATCCTCCTCGGATATGTTGACGGGGTTCATGGGCGCTATGGGCTCGCACGCTCCCTCGACCGCCTCGAACCATCGGCCCTCTTCGTGATCAACAGGCAGCGACCAAAGCCCACGCCAAAAGGCAACTACATCGGCTTTTTCCGGTCGCTGACCTGTCGAAACCACATCGGGACGCTCCAAAGTTTTGTAGAACTTCTTCTGGTCACTCATGAAGAGACGATTCTGTTGGTACCTCTTTACCCTTTCAGAATATCGCCTAATTCGCTTACCCCAAGCAGCGATCTTCTGCTTCAGATCATCGATGCGCTCCACCAGTCTACAGGCAAACTCTGGTGAGTTGTCAAAGACATTCTCACCAGGGAATGCCTCCCTGACGAAGCGCACCACCCTCGGCCTATTGTTGCCTGATCTGAAGCTGGTCAGTTTGCCGATGAGGACCCTGGCCCTTTTGATACGGCTTTCAATCCGCCTCATCCAGGCTGGTCTAGTTCTAGTCCTGGGACTAGTACTGCCAGCCTGGCGGGAGCCACCAGCTCTTGTTGGCGGCATCCTGACGCCAACAATTTGACAAACTGTCATTGCGGCGCCAAAGAGAATTGAACCCGTATCCCAAAGGTCCATGCTGCTCTCTAAAAATGAGGGCAGCATGTTATTGACGGGCTCAACGACATCCTGAACCTTGATGCTGAGAGGAACTCGGGGCAGCCTTGGCCTCCTTTCGAGAGGCACTTGAAGATATTCCAGGATCGTCTCTTCGAGTGCGCTCCTCACCAAATCCAAATCCAGGGAGACTGTTCCCCAATCGCTTTCCGCACCACCCACATCCGGCAGGTTAGCAATTGGCTCCCTCCGTACTTCCCGTTCAAGGACTGGAGGGAGAACCTGCAAAGGTGGCTCTTCGTCTAGCGGGGGAACAGTCTCGCGTCGCAATTGTTCGAGTTCGGTAGTGCTAAAAAGTTCTGAGCGCTGTATGTACCGAACTCGATCCGCCAGGTTTTGTTCTGTGACATACGTACATTGCTGCCCGATAACCCGTCCGTCCAGTTCTTGAACCCGAGGCCCTAATATAGGCCCGCATGGCATTCCTGTTCATTTCGACCGTCCATGCCATGCGGCGCCTTGTTCCACCAGCGGCGGGCACCGACTGCTGGGAATGAGTTGCCCCAGTCCCAACCGATGCCAAGCCATCTGGTGGCTGAGGTGGTCGCGCAGACCGGCCAGGTGGTCGGGCCGGTCCGCGGCGGCTGGGGGACCGCATGCTGCCACGTCCAGCCCCAGCTCCAGACGTGCCCCTTCGATCACCCAAGGGAAGCGGCCCTATACGCTCATCGTTTCTATTTCGTTCCATTTTACGATGAGCGAAGATTCACCCGGGGTTTCACTCACTTGCCCCGGGGAGACCGTTGTCACCCTATTCAGCGATGGGACCAGTTTGTAGACACGGTCAACACCTACAAACTCAAGCGCAGACTATTTGCAAAGCCGGAATGGCAAACATATCATCCTGCCATTCCAACAATGGGCGGTGGGGTCGTCACATCCCTACGCCATTTATTATTATTATTTTAGGCATGAATTTTAGTTCCTCGCCTCTCCCATGGCCGAAAATGAAAACATAAATTTTAAATGGGAGAGGCGGTACTCCCCAACAAAAGCACAGTCGGTCGGGGTCAGGGAGTCAGGTTCAAGAACCGACGGACGATCCGAGCCGTATCGAGCAGCACCGCTTTCTGCATTTGTGCTGGAACCGACACGCCACAGAAATCCAACCGCCTCAAGTTGGTCGCGAGGCTGGTAGGAATTAACCCGTTCGCGGACAAAACAATTGGGATTATTTCTGTCGAAGTCACACCCCACATGTCGGTGATCTCGTGGGCCAGATCGAGATATTTCCGACGCTTCTCGGTTTCGGCTTTCACGAGACCCTCGTCATGAGGGATAGTGACATCCACTAGAAATACCCTCGACTGCGACCGATCCCATTTATTATTATTATTTCGGAAAACATTTTTGTTTCTCGCCTCTCCCATGGCCGAAAATGAAAATATAAATTTTAAATGGGAGAGGCGGTACTCCCCGACAAGAGCACAGTCGGTCGGGGTCAGGGAGTCAGGTTCAAGAACCGACGGACGATCCGAGCCGTATCGAGCAGCACCGCTTTCTGCATTTGTGCTGGAACCGACACGCCACAGAAATCCAACCGCCTCAAGTTGGTCGCGAGACTGGTTGGAATTAACCCGTTCGCGGACAAAACAATTGGGATTATTTCTGTCGAAGTCACACCCCACATGTCGGTGATCTCGTGAGCCAGATCGAGATATTTCCGACGCTTCTCGGTTTCGGCTTTCACGAGACCCTCGTCATGAGGGATAGTGACATCCACTAGAAACACCCTCGACTGCGACCGATCCCATACCACGATATCAGGCTTATTCGCTAGAATAGTCCTGTCCGTGATAACAGATCGGTCCCAATAGATTTTGGCACGGTCGTTTTCTAGGATTGGCTCCGGCAGATACTTGTAATACGGCAGCCTCTGTTGCAAGAGTCCGTATTTTAGAGCGAGCTCCTGATGCAGGATTTTGGCTGCTTGGTTGTGCCTGTGCAAGTACTCAGTGTTAGCAAGAGCCGAACAACCGGAAATAACATGCCTAAGTGACTCTCCGGGACGGCCACATGCTCGACAGATGTCTGTGGTACCGTCCTTTAGGATGTATTTCCGATAGTTCCGCGTCTTGATAACCTGGTCCTGTATTGCACAGACAAAACCTTCGGTTTCCCCAAAGAGGTCCCCGAAACGCAGCCAATGTAGGGAGGCTTTACGGTCCACGAAAGGTTCGTGAAGTACCTTGTAAAACCTCCCGTGCAGCTCCTTCTCTTTCCATACGGACTCCCGATCAGAGGTGCTAAGTACCTCCGGGGTTCGCCAATCCTGTGAGGCCAACGATAAGGGAGTCAGTCCTTTATCACTAGCGACCACCTCTCCCCGAATACTATCATCCGTCATCGTCAAAAAATAGTTTCTGAGGTTGCATACCTCGCGGTTGTGCATGGTTTTGGCACTCAAGAGGCCTCGACCACCACACTTCCGCGGGATATACAATCTCATAACCGACGATCTCGGATGATGCATTCGATGAGAGGTCATCGTCGTGCGGACTCGTCTGTCCAGAGCGTCTAGTTCGGACTGAGTCCATCTGAGCACGCCAAACGTGTACATCAGTACAGGCATGACCCAGGAGTTAATGGCTCGGATCTTATTAACGCCTGATAAGTAGCTATTAAGCACACTTTTCAGTCGTTCATAAAACTCCTCGCAAACACCCTGTTTCACGTCTGCCACCTTCACACCGATGGTTTGTGACATGCCCAGATACCGGTATGTTTCAGCCTCGGAGAGTGCCCTCAAATGATTGGTGCCGACATCGACACCATCAGAGTGCACGACATGCCCCTTCCCAACATGAATGACCGCACACTTATCGACCCCGAGCTCCATCTTGACGGAACCACTGAAATCATTAGTGATCGTCAGTAGCTCCGCCAATCTGTCAGCCGTGGGGGCGTAAAGCTTCAGGTCATCCATGTAAAGGAGATGAGGCAAGCGTGGTCCGCCTCTCCGAAACTGAAAGCCCGTCCCTGAATTCTCCAAGAGTGTACTTAGAGGATTCAGGGCCAAGCAAAACCAAACTGGACTCAGGCAATCGCCCTGGAAAATCCCTCGCCTTATATCAATTTGGTCATTCGCATCCGTCATCCGCTGACCGTCTAAACTCAGGATCGTTCTCCAGCACCCCATACACTGCCCGAGGAAGTGTCGAACTGTACTATCAATTTTGTACAGCTCGAGGACCCTCATGAGCCATGTATGAGGTACCGAATCGAACGCCTTCCTGTAGTCTATCCAGCCAGCGGAGAAGTTCCGACGGTTGCGTTTGACCAGTTGGCCTACGACCGCATCGATGAGGAGTAGCTCCTTGCTACCGCGACTACCGCCCCTACATCCGTTCTGAGCTCCAGATATCACATTGTTATCAACAATGTGTTGAGTAATCTTGGAGCTCAGAACGGATGTCATTATTATTATTATTATTATTATTATTTATTTATTAAATCAGACAACAAGGGTCCAAAGCACATTTTCAATATTATAAAAGTTTGAAAAAATTAGTTATACAATCTTTATACCACGAGAAAACAGCTTATTTCAAAAATAAAATCAACCATAATATTAAAAACTCTAAAGAACTATGGAAAAATCTTAAAGGTACTGTGCTCCAAACTCATGATTTTAAAAGTCTTCCCAATCATTTAAATACACCAGATCTCATTAATAAACATTTTTTGACCGTCCCAGGAAATATTTACGCAAATTCATCCAAGCTCGAATATTATAACTGTAATAGATTCTCCTCATCAATATTTGAAATCAATCAGGTGACATCTGATAACATCTTAAAAATTTTACAAAACTTGCAATCTAATGCGCAAGGCATTGACCGTTTGTCTTTAAACATGATTCTTATGACCTTGCCCATAACAGTAGATGTTATAGTAAGTATTGTCAACTCTTCTATAGCGTCCGCAACATTCCCCGATTTATGGAAAACAGCTATTGTTCGTCCGATACCTAAGACTTTAAACCCCACACTAGTTTCTGAACTTCGACCGATAAGTCTTTTAACATGCTTGTCCAAGATACTAGAGAAAGTTATAACATTACAACTTACGGAATATCTTGAGAGGAATAACATTCTACCCGTCTTGCAATCTGGTTTCAGGAAAAACAGAAGCACCACAACAGCCTTACTAGATGTAGTTGACAATATCTTGACAGAACAGGACAGGGGTAAAGGAACTATTCTCACGCTACTAGACTTTACTAGAGCCTTTGATTGCATGAATATAGAACTTGCACTATCCAAAATGTTATACTATGGATTTTCCCAGAACACAAGAGAACTATTCAGAAGTTACTTAACTAATAGAATGCAAATAGTGGAATTAAATAAAAGTGATGGATCCATTTCTTCGTCTGATGCATGTCCTATTACCCGAGGTGTCCCGCAAGGTTCTATTTTAGGGCCAATACTGTTTATTATGTACTGTGCAGACTTGGTTAACTGTATAAAAAATTGTAGCTATCATATCTATGCTGACGATGTTCAGTTATATTTATCTTTTAAGGCAGAAGATACAGAAAACTCTATCGAACTTATTAACACTGACTTAGCTAGAATCGTTAACTGGTGTGAAGACAATACGCTCGTACTTAATCCCAAAAAATCTAAATTCTTAGTGTTGGGAAGTAAAGAGCAGATCCGTATAATTTCATCATATGATCCGCAAGTTAAAATTAATGACAGCTTGGTAGAACGTGTTTATGAGGCTCGTAATCTGGGTATTTTAATGGATTGCAACCTTAGGTTTGAAAAACATGTCTTACAACTAGTTACTAATTGTTTTTACAGATTGAAAATTTTATACAAAATACGTGAATTTCTTAGCGAGGAACTCCGGATCAGTTTGTGTGAGTCATTAATTTTGTCAAAATTAAATTATGGTGATGCCGTTACTGGTCCTAGACTCCTTTCCACCTCTTCAAAACAGTTGCAGAGAGTGCAAAATGCGTGTGCGCGTTTCTGTTTTAATATTCCCCCTAGATCACACGTCACGCCATTCTTGAACAAGAGCAGACTATTAAAAATGGACTCACGTCGAAGGCTGCACTTGGCTACGCTGCTGTTTGGACTGGTGAAGGTTGGGGAACCAAGTTACCTACACCGCAAACTAAAATGGCTTGGTGAAAGTAATAAATACCACACGCGAGCTGCGTCTAATGTCCTGGAAGTTCCCCGACATCGCAGTTCTGCATTTCGTGGAAGTTTTAAGTACGCCGCCACAAAATGCTGGAACAACATCCCTCCACCACTAAGAAGTATAATGAGCGTTAACAGGTTTAAACTTAAATTAAAGCAATATTTATTAAACATACAATTAAATGGCGGCCAAAACTTGTAGTCGAGTATTGCATATAATAGTGTTATTTATATATATATATGGTATGTATGTACAATTTATATAATTATTACATTATTTATTGACTATTTACTCATACTTATTTTAATTTTCGAAATTATATATATTACATATATATAATATATTATAGTTAATGGATTTATCTGACCTAAATCTTAATAGGGTTTTTTATTTTTTATTCAAAATTTTGATAATTATTGACTCAGAAATAAGTGAAAATATGTTTGTTTGTTTGGTTGTTCTAACTTGTTTTTAATTTTCCAAGTTTATATAAATACCTGCTGACGTACTGTCATCACCATGTAGGGCTCATAATGAAAACCAGTTCTGATTTTGTGTATACTTATACACAAATCAGAAATTACTGATTGTGGGCCCAATTTAGCGAAACCATTTCTTTAAATTATTGTATGAATTCTGTATATGTGTGCTAAATAAAAACATTCTTTTCTTTTTCTTTCTTTTCAAAGTATTAGTAACATTATTATCTTAGCCTATGTTAGTGTACAATATAATCTATTTATTATTATTAATCAGTATCACAATCAGTCAATTAGCACCCGCGCAAGGTGCTGCATTATTAGGGAGTCGTAGCGCCCTGCTATGGTCCTCAGGATAGAGTTAGGGCTGCACCGCACCCTGCAGAGCAACGAAGCGGCTTTTTTGCGCATAATGGCATAAAAGTTGTCTGTATGGTTCTGCGCAAACATGCCCGAAGCACTGCAGAAGCGGGGCAGCCCCAACAACATTCTGAAACCATTATTGTATTGGACTCGCAGAGCAGTGATGGCCCGCTGCGTATATCTGGTCCATAGGGTGCACGTATAAAATACCTGACAGTAGGCTTTAAATAGACTAATTTTGACTTTTATGCTGGACCTACCTTATTGGACATTGATAAATTGACAAATTAACAATACAAAATCTGTCAGTTTCTCACTTCTCACGTGACACATGCGCCTCAAGCTACTGAAGCTGCAATTAATTTTATATCAAAAGTTATAATGCACATATTTCTTAGTATGTGTGGGCGCGTAAGTAAGGTTGACCTTTCAACTGTGAAATGTTGGATCAGAATTTTAGTCCATATAGCACAACAAGGGGGCCAAATAATTCAATTTTAAGTCAACTATTATCAACTTGTAGATGTTATGTAAATAATTGAATATTTAAGCAGGCATATGGTATAATTGGTTACACCTCAATTATACAATTTATAAATAAGATCACTATTGAAACAGTAATTTATTTTATTATTTTATTGTACAGAGAAGCTTTGCAGGTATTGTGCAAATAACTAAATGATTCAATAAGAATTGAAGGGCAAACTTATAGATAGCCAAATTACGAATAAAAACATACCCATTACTCTATATGTTTTTTTATGAAAATATAACATTTCATAATCATGATGTATATTTTTTCATTATTTTGTTCAATAATTATTATAATATAATCATTATTTTTAATATGAAATTAATATACACATATTTTATTCATATCATATCAATATCATAAAAATTGCCAAGTGCAAGTCAGGTCCGACTCATCCGTGGAGGGTTTCATAGTGGCAAGTATAGCTAAGCAAATCAATGTATCAACAATAACATGTAAATTTTTGGAGCCAAATTTAAAACTGAAACTTATCTTTTTTCCTCATATTGCTTGTAGGAAATACAAAGTTAAAATTGCAGTTTCACAAAATTTGTTTTATCTCAAAATTGACTGAATATATTTAGTTCAAATCAACCTTTTTTAAATAAGATCTGAACTTATATTTATTTCATTTATTGCTTTCCTGTTTCAAAAGTAAGAGGGGGCAAAACAATTTTTAACACTTTGCAAGTTTTGTCAAAATCAATAGTTGAAATATATATACATACATATTCTCACGCTGTTAGTTCCCATTGGGGTAGGCAGAGACTATCGATCGCCACTTTGTACGATCCTGGCAAACCTCTCTAGCTTCATTCACATCCATCAATCTTTTCATACATGCTCTTTTATTCTTCGTACTTCGGACACCTGCCTTTTTGAGCACATTTTCTATTTGAAATATATATATTGTTACAAAATGTCAATGTAATTTTGAAGATACCCCAGATGTATAGGTTCAATCATATTATAACTAAATATCACCTCAAAATGTAAAATAATAACAAAATATTTGTCCTGAAATAATAAATATGGTTTTTAAATTAACTGAAATATGGTTTTCCGAGTATTAGTGTTAAGTTATAGTTAGCTAGAAACATAATTTCTTTGTTGAAAAAAAGTATAATTGATTTCTATATAAAAAAAGGCAAATAGTCTATTTATTTATTTCCTTAAAAGTCATTTTTACCAGGACAACATTTTCTGATTATTTTGCAATAATTTGTCTTTAAAATAGTCTCTTGAACAGCATTGTTTGTAGGAAATAGGTAAGTAAGCAATTCTACCACAAGTAGCAGGTTGGTGATGGGCTAACTAATGCTCAGAGACAGATATAACATGGAAACTAGCAAATTCATCAATTAGCCTCTCTAAAGTATACAGTGTACTTCATTTTTAAAAAAAATATTGTGCAGGTCTTGACTTGTGTATAAAATGTCCGTATATATTTATTCATTGTATCAGTAAATTGTGTATGTAACCCTGGGACTGGTGGTATATATGTGATGTAAAAGTAGTACCTCCACCTTTTGGAGATTGGACAGGGCAAATGTTGAATTAACATTAATGATCAGTCAAAAACCTATAGACTCTAAACTAACAGGATTCTAAGCTATCAATAGTAAACTATAGGTAGGGTAATAAAGATAAATATTCTTTAAATTTATAAAATTACAGTTTTCTAGTTTACTTAATAAGTGATGATTATAATTAAATTCAAGACATAGTATTACAATCATTATAATCAGAATTCAGACAAGACAGAACAAATGAATATATTGCTATACAAGTCTATCAGTAAAAAGATAACTTTTTAAATTATTATTTTTTACCTTGTGGGTACTTATGCGTCGGCGATTCAATCGGCAATCCTCCAATAAAATGAGCCCCAACAAGGGCTACAAATAACACCACCCACTGCACACCCATCGCAATTACATTATTTACACAGCCAAAACATTTTCAAAATTATATTACAACTAACACAACACAAAATTCAACACCAATCCATGTCAGTTTTTTTTGCACTCTTTAATTTTACTCGCAAATGGTCGTATTTTTTTAAATATAACGTAACAAAATGTAAAACATTAAAATCTTTTGAGTAAACACTATTGGAATTATTTCTACTTTGTATTAAAATCATTTAAACATAATAAATTGCGCAACCCACAGCTGTACAAACGCCATATTTATCTCGATTTGTGACAGAGAGCGAGAAGGAAAACGGTTTTTTTTTATCCTGAAAGCTCAGAGTAATTTTACTTTAACGCCGGGCTTACATTATTAGACGACGACGTCCGCGACTGATAGGTGACTAGCTTCAGGGTACGGAGGTCACGGGTACGAATCCCCCTGAGAGCATTCATTTACGTGATGAATGTGAATGTGTGTTTCTTCTTCTGCTTTAATTTTAATTAAAAATTTGAATGAGAAAGTTGGAGTTCCCTATTCAAAGAACAGTCAGGGTCAGGGACTCAGTTTTAAAAACAGACGGACGCTAAGAAAACCCACGGCAGAGACCGATAAGATAATGGCATACAATCGGTCGCGTACTTTTGGATATCAGGCTTTTTTGCTAGAATCGTCCTATCTGTGATAACTGATAAAATAACGGATCGGTCCCAAATCCCAATCCTTTTAGCACGGTCGTTTTTTCAGGATCGGTTCTATTCCAGCAGATATTTGTGATACGATATTCACTGTTGCAAGAGTCCGACTTCCGAGCAAGCTCTTGATGTAGATTTTTTTGCAGCTTGATTGTAATTATTTAAGTATTGTTCTTTATGTCTGTAACCCTTACCGTGACTCATTTTAATTTTCAAGGGACTAAACTAAGTTGATCGGACTATCCTCCGTAGTATGAGGCATCATGTGAAAGCGAGTATGTCCCGTGAGAAGCGAGAAACCGACAGATTTTATATGAATAATCTTTCCGTTTCTTAATTCTCGTGTAACATACACATACTCGCTTTCTCCAAACATAATCTGCGCGTGACTACGTCCACGTACACGTAGAAAAACTTTTTTGCCTCCAATTAGTGAAATACCGAAAAACTATCTCTCGTAAGTCACATATAACTGCTATACCAAAGTTTAACCATTTTTCATCCATCCACCACTATGATATCCATCCACTTTTAGGAACAGATTAGTTAAAAAAAGTTTATAAGATGAATTATTGTTTTAATGGTTTTCCTGCTTTATCAACCATAAATTCAATACAAGACCCTAAAACCCAAAGTGAATACCTAATTATTATTATTATATTATTATTCTAGGGCGAAGAAGAACATTTGAAGTTCGTTCACTGGCTTCAAACGTCTGTGAGAATAACACTTTAAAAAAACACTCATTCTCATTCATTCATTATTGTTGTGTGTGTGTTTTATTTTTAAATTCAATTTGTATTTATTTATTTTAGAATTTATTGAATTCCTAAGATTTCTCATTTCCTTAGTAAATTAGTATGTGACAATCATAATACGAAGATAAGACTATCTTATTTACACATTTAGCATGAGATAATGGATACTAAAGACACACAAAACCTAGGTTATACAACCAAAGCGGCTATCCAAAAACTCCACAAAGATATAAAAGATGTTATTACCGAACATCAACAAAAGAATGTACTAGGGTGAGTAGTACTTCTAAAACGACACCCATGGCCCTGTAATAAACCGTAAGCCTGAAATTCGAGGTCTTCTGTATGTACTTGACAGACACTTTCGTAATATATCATGGTTTGAACTCAATCTTGTAGAATCGTCTGAGAGATAACTAGAGTTTCATTTAACTGTAAACAATATTTATATGCATGTCAATATTGATGAAAGTTTGTGATGCTGTAGAAAACTGCACACTCATGTGATAACACAAGGTTCTTGCTATGAATCCCAAATAGGGGTAGCTGGAGCTTCAAATTACAAATTCTCAATACATATCATATCAAAAATAAGTGTCTTATTATGGAAATTAATTGATGGTTCTATAGCTTAGTTGCCCAACAGCCACTTAAAAAGCCTTATACCCTTAGATACCTCATAAGCCAACTGTGGGATAACATGGGTCAGTGCTATTCTAAGCCAGCACTGCATAGGTATGACTTATCTTATGACATTCCTACATACTCAGGGCTATAAATTCAAAACAGGGTAGCCATACATACAAACATATTCTCAGGCCGTTAGTTCCCATTGGGGTAGGCAGAGACTATCAATCGCCACTTTGTATGATACTGACAAACCTTCTTCATTCACATTCATCAATCTTTTCATACATGCTCTTTTATTATATTCTCAAAACAGGGTAGCCAGAGCTTCTAAATTTGAAATTATTCAATCACTTTTGGATGTTGAAGAGGAAATTGTAAAATAAAGGTTGTTGGTGTTGGGTCTCCAACAGCATTACCCTACAATAACTTCAAAAGCCCAATTACCCTAACTCCCCTCTTATGACAACTGTGGTAAGAAATGGGTTAGTGTTATTTTATGCTACTAATTCCAACTACACAGAAGTTATCTAATGACATAGAATTAATCTCAGCGTATGGGTTCACTTAGTTATTGATATTATAAGAGTGCTCCTAATTAAATCCAGATCTCATTTAGAATTTGAGAAAATGTGTTTTAGCATACTTGATGGGTTTTCCAAATAAGAAGAAGAAGAGAAATTTATTCACATTTGAACTACTATACAGTTTACTTAAACATTAAAATTATAAATGAGACATAAAAAGTGATAAAAAATATATATAAATTAAACAAATGTGAAAAGGTCCTGCCTTAGCTTATTGTTGTGTGTTTTACACACAACACTGATTTCAGTCAGGACCCATTTGGAGTGACACAAATAATATACATTTCAAGCAACATAAAATGATTGACAACAAAATAACAGTTATTTAAAAACAAAATACAAAAAAGTCGACCAATAATCTGGCCTTACATAACTTGCACTATTACATTTAAAAATATCATATAATTAACAAATAAAGAAAAAATAATAATTAAAAATAAGCTATGTTGGTGTACACCACTTGTTGTATATGGGTGTCTTGTATTGTTTTGCATCTCCTAATACAATAGTAAGCAGTTGTGTATGATATAATCTTATTAAAACTTAAATGGACCCCTCATAGCTGCTGCTAGATAAATGAAGCTACAGTGCACTTATGGCCAACCGTTAAATAAGTTTAATAGTGACATTACTAGTGTTATGAAATCTAACATTAAAAGCAGATTCATAAAACCTTCCAATATCATTGTATATCCTCTCATGTAGCATACTAAGTATTTTTGCCTTTTTTATTTTCAGGTGGAGTGGGCTAGGTAGAATTTTCTCATTAACCTCTGAAAAGGTGTTGTTATCAGGAGTTGGATATGCTGTCACTATTATCTACATTGTAATATTGATTACAACATATGTGGTGGGAGAAACGGTACTGGCGCACCAGTCTTTGCTGTGGGAGGCATTCTTCCTGTTTGCTGTTTTAGTGCTCAACTTTTTGGTAGCATTAAATGAAGAATATATATTTCATAATGAAATACCATTTAGGGTAAAGAAAATATTAGGTAAGCAATCATATTTTAACTATATTTATATTAGCATTTATTACTAGCACTACATACAATTTCAAAATTAATGCATTAATTGTTTTAATCAATAATTTATAGAAATGTTTAACTAGTAATGGCAAAGCCACTCTAGAAATTCAGATCCATAGATTCTGAAAATAATCATTTTCTGCTAAGATGTTGTTATATCCTTATGGTACAGCCTACTAGCATATATGTAGAAAGCTTATACTGGATCAGTATATATTTGCAGTTCACTCAGAAGCACTACTGGAGATAATACTCATACAATATATTACATTTGTTTTAAGTGCTTGCCATGACCGAAATCAGTCGGACAGATCAGTCAGTTAAAACAATTATAAATCATTCCAAAAAAACAAGAATGAAATTAACCGAAGATAGTTTGACTGTTGGTTTCATGATTGTTTAAGATTATTTCATTTCCAGTGTAATGTGTGCCTTTGTCTTACTTGTTTTACCTCAGATTTAGTTTTAATGATGTTTTATTTTTTGCTTTAACTATTATGATCGAGTTAAACTATGTACATCAGTCTAGCTATCTGACTGCATTGTACAGATACACAAATAATTAAAAGCTACTTCAATCAATTAACTAGTAAATTTGTTTCAGAGGCTCTTGAAGACGCAGCAGAAAAGTGTGTTTGGAGCATAGAGCACTATCCTCATTTGTGCGCCCCATTTTCTCCCTGCGTCACACTGCAATGGACCTACAGAGACGGTATACACTTCAATTAATAATAAACCTTCACATCAATGATATAGTCAAGGCCAGTATTCCTATCTCATAATAAATGGAGCTTGAGATGTAACTTGTCTATTTGGCAAGGGGTAAGGTCAGCAAAAAGCCTGACCTCTATCACTTCTATGGACTAAATTAATATTACATCATGCAAGTAAATAGTCTATTTCATTTCGTGGATGTTGCATGAGGTGATTAGGAGTTTCTAAGTTTTTTGTAAGATCCATCACTAAAGCATCCTTTATTTCATTCAATTTCTCCATTCAATGGCCATGCTATGGCTTCCCTGTTTTATGTTTTAAAAAAGTGTAGGTATATGTGGTTGTGAGGGAAGCAAGACAGATTTATCAGGAGCGTGCCAAGTGGCGCATGACAGTGTACACCTACCCCGACGGTAATAATGTGGTAAGTGATGTGTGGATATTGTTGTGGGCAGGCGCGCTGGTGAACCTGCCGTGGGCGCTGCTGGTGGCGGGCGACGTGGTGTCGCTGCGGCCCGGGCAGGACGCGCCCGGACGCTGCGCCGCGCTGCACGACCACCACGAGCTGGACAGCGGACAGGTCTTCGTGCCGCCCACGCAGGTATGCCCGGTTTCAGGAGCTGCCGGGAGGATTCAGATATAGTAACAAGATAGATGTAGTGTCAAGAATTAAAAAACGTATATGAAAATAAATATACAGACATATTATACACAGATCAAGTTAGCCCCAAACTATGTAAAACTTATGTTGTGAGTTATGAGATAGGTACTAACTTAACGATATATTTAATATTATGTAATACACATTTAAAGTTCATCCAAGACTAAGAAACAATCATATATAGTCATCTCACTAACTTTTCTCTCAGAGGGGATCGAACCCGCCTGATCGAAAAGCTTGTCACCTATCTACTCGGTCACAGTCGTCGTCAATTAATATAGATGAAGCTCGAAAACTTTGCCAGAATCTCTCTCATCTCCTTCCAATTTTATAGACATTTTTCACCACAATAATTAAAGGTCGTATTCTCATACAGCCAAAGCACAAGGAGATGTTTGCAAAGCCGCGCCTGCGCACGCCGCACCAAAACAAACTGTACCGGATGTTGGAGACGCCATATTTGAAAAATCTCAAAATTACTTTGGAGCAAGCGACTAAACGGCCAATCAGTGTCTTTGAGAAACAAAGATATTTCGTGAGTACATCTGGATATACATTTTATTTTAAATTAATTAATATATATTTTACAAAATGTAGGCATTAAGCCTACGCCATTATGATGTAGCGACGCGCTGTCAGTACACAATGACGCGCACTACATAGAAACGCTGACAGTGCAAGAAGAATCACATTCCACAGCAACACGTCACACGCGTCATCAAGACTCGCCATACAAATCGTACATCGCGCAATCGAAGTTTCTAAAATGTTTACTATATATACAAGTTCCAACTTAATACAGTTGGACCGTGGTCCCCAGGCATACCACCGCCTGGCGGAAGATCTTCCCTTTTCCTCCACATTGGTGACCACCGACTACAGAACACGATGGCGTCCTTCTAAGCACAAGGAGTCATTTGGATTGGCCAGACAAGTACGAGCAGCAAAAGGATATCAAAGGACAGCAGACAAAATGCGCTTCGAATCCACGGCTCACGAAACACGACTCGCAGCACGGCAGCAATGGGACACGCAACGGGGCACCCACACCGTGGCTATTGGAGTCAGCATTGAGGTTCCGGCACACATGGCCGTCGAGCATACACACACTGGCACGAAGATATGGAGTCAAAAATTTCCTGTTGGAGGGGGAGTAATGTAGCGACGCGCTGTCAGTACACAATGACGCGCACTACATAGAAACGCTGACAGTGCAAGAAGAATCACATTCCACAGCAACACGTCACACGCGTCATCAAGACTCGCCATACAAATCGTACATCGCGCAATCGAAGTTTCTAAAATGTTTACTATATATACAAGTTCCAACTTAATACAGTTGGACCGCGGTCCCCAGGCATACCACCGCCTGGCGGAAGATCTTCTCTTTTCCTCCACATGCTCTATTTTGGTTGTCTAATTTCGTTATTTTTCTTATGCAATGTTGACTTCTCAAGTTTTTACATTAAACTCACATTTTATATAATAATAATCGGGATTAACCAACGAACATTTTTAAAACCACTTACGTGATATGTTTGCCCGACGTTTCGGCACACCTACTGGTGCCGTGGTCGCGGGCTGACTGACGAGCTGGCTCGGCTGCTAGTTTGTGATTGACGAGTTCTTAAAGTACCCTCACATCACTCAATCACAGAATGTTATTAGGGTTGCGACACATTACACTAACAATGTCCGATGATGTTGTACTAGACATCACCTTGCGACGCGAACACTTATTATAAATCACTGGCTCCCACGTAAAAGATAAACGATAGCCACTTTCTTGGTTGAAACTCTCGTGTTTTTTAATTTCTATCGCTTCACGCACAATTCGAGAATAGTAATTGCGATCATTGGAAAGGACGGTTGGTTTATGGAGTTCAATCAAGCAATAAAAGAAAGGTTTTAAATATTTGATATATTTCGTAAGAATAAATGGATGTCGTTGCTGGATTATCCCAAATAAAGGGCGATGGGAAAAAACGTCCCCACCATCCAACAGATTTCAAACAAGTGTTATTTGAAACATCTATTAGAATAGAGAACTTTTTACTATGGCGACATATTTCAGATGCTTGGGGTTTAGATTTTATAATATATTCTTCTTTTTTACTTACCCATTTACTTAGTGTGCATTAAAAAGGACTAGAATATGGCGATCTAAATAATCTATACTTATAATAAATCTGTAGAGAGGTCAATTCTGTACATATAATATATTTTCAAAATAACTATCAGGGGGTGATAAGTGATCGATACTGATGCCAAAAATGTAATCAGTAATTTTTTTGTCTGTCTGTCTGTCGGTTTGAATGTGCCTTATGGAAACAAAAAGTACTCGACGGATTTTAACAAAACTTGGCACAATTATTCTTCATACTCCTGGGCAGGTTATAGTATTCTTTTCAACAGAGAAGTGAAGGGGAATTGTGGGAAATTTTGGGAAAACGAGAGAAGTTACTCCATTGTTTAAGCTTCCGTCGCGTGTGCAGCTTTAATGGTTAAAGTTACATAGAAATCATGTATGACGGAAATATTCTTCATAAAATTGTCTGAAAAAAAATCCGCAACAGTATATGTGTATCTTTTATGGTTGACTCACAATAACACGTGTAACCCCTGATAGCTTAGCAGTTCGGAGCATTCTGATTATATTTGTTTACTCTGACGTTTAAAATACTCTCATCATCAGCCCACACTCGTCCACTGCTGGACATAGGCATCTCTCATGGCGCGCCACCTCTTCCTATCCTCGGCCAGCCTCATCCAACCACTCCCGGCCACCTGCTTTAGGTCGTCGGTCCAGCGGGCTGGAGGGCGCCCCACACTGCGTCTGCCAGTGCGTGGTCTCCACTCAAGAACTCGTCTTCCCCAGCGGTTATCGGTTCTTCGGCAGATGTGACCAGCCCACTGCCACTTCAACTTGCTGATCCGATGAGCTACGTCGGCCACTTTAGTTCTCTGTCGGATCACGTCATTTCTGATGCGATCCAACAGAGTGATGCCGAGCATAGCTCTCTCCATCGCTCTTTGAGTGACTTTGAATTGGTGGACTAGTCCAGCCGTGAGTGTCCACGTTTCCGCACCATACGTTAACACTGGCAGGACGCACTGGTTAAAAACCTTAGTCTTCACACATTGTGGGATGGCCGAGGAGAAGATATGCCGACGTTTTCCAAAAGCAGCCCAGCCCAGCTGGATGCGTCTTGCAGCCTCTTTGTCGAAGCTGTTTCTACCGAGTCGTAGCGTCTGACCTAGGTAGACGTACTCCGGCACAACTTCGAGCTCTGCTCCCTCGACAAGAACTGGTGTTGGCTGAACAAGACGATTGAACATGATTTTCGTCTTGTCCAAGTTCATGCCAAGCCCCACTCGCCGAGAGGCTGAGTTTAGGCTACTAATCATCCCGCCGAGATCCTCCAGCGTTTCTGCCATAACGACTATGTCGTCCGCAAACCTGAGGTGTGAGATGTACTCGCCGTTGACACATATACCTTTTCCGTTCCAGTTCATCATCTTGAAGACGTCCTCCAACGCATTCGTGAACAGTTTCGGGGATATGACATCCCCCTGTGTCACCCCTCGCTGCAGTTGGATGGGTTCCGTCTTTTGATCCTGTACTTGGACGGTCATGGTCGCAGCATTGTACAAGTGTCTCAACACCTCAATGTAGCGCCAGTCGATTCGACAACGCTGTAAGGATTGTAGAACAGCCCAGGTTTCGATGGAGTCGAAGGCTTTTTCATAGTCCACGAATGCTAGACACAGCGGCTGATTATACTCTTCGGTTTTCTGTATAATCTGCCGTACTGTGTGGATGTGGTCTACGGTGCTAAAGCCTTTTCAAAACCCAGCCTGCTCCACGGGCTGGAACTCGTCGAACCTATGGGCAAGACGATTCGAGATGACCCGTGAGAACATCTTATATACGTGGCTCAAGAGCGCGATCCTCACTCGAAAATACTCTCACTCATCCCTAATTTAAAAAAGGCAATATTAATACCTATTCAACAAAAAAAAAAACATAGAAATCGATAGAGAAACACCGAAATTATACATGAAATAAGCCATCGCGCCCGTGACCAAAACCAAATCTTTACTAATTTACATATTACATACTAGATGGCGCCAGTAATTGCATTCTACACCACGTAATGATTTCTTTTTTAGATTGTTATAAATACTTCATAGCGTTTTATTTCAAAATTTGCTAATAAACGTTAATACTTCAAAATCACCAAACTACGGTAACATTATTTTTTAGAAACCAAAAAAATATTTTTTTTTCTTAATTTCATTCCTTCCCCGCCTTCACCTCCCCGGAGATCGCCACACACGCACCGACTAGGTAAGCAGATAGTCGCATTCGTCACTCGTTCGGTTTCGCTACTCTCGTGGTTATCATTATCGGCTTGTTTACGACGCACAACGACCCTTGCTTGTTTACTGGACTTTGTGAATATCTTGGTGATTGACCTTGTCACGTTAAAGTACTTTGATTTTGAGAACGTTTTGGCACAATTATGGATACAGGACGTCAATGTACATAGAATCGTCATTTGTTTACGTGAAATATGCCTTTTTGTTTGTAGAAAAAAATATTTTAGTTTAAAAATAAATACATTTTTGCCGAGAAGTTATTTTTTTATTATAAAAAAACCCAAATGTTTTTGCAATTAACACAGGTACTTTAGACTTTTTTGGGTCCCAATGAACAAATTGACACTTATCCCATGACTGTTGTAGGGTGGGGACGGGGTTCATACAAAATCGCCCATGGTCTTTTGCTCTCAGGTTGGTTTCAGAGGACCATGATTTTCATTCTCAAATAGGCTCGATCGAATAATATATAAATATAATATTTTCGTTATAATATATGATATTATAACGAAATTCAAATATTGGTAAATAAGGTTTTAAAAAAAGTTTTTATAAGATGAGATATACACACATCAAAACTGTCTAGGGATCAACATATATTTTTGCAATAACTTTTCTCCTGATTGATATTAATTAAAATTTTCTTTAAGGATTCATCAAATAAAGTGTTTTCGTTTGTCCACAGTAACGATAAACCAAGTCACCTTTGCATTAATAAAGAAAGGAGGATGGTCATTTTGGTCCCCATGCTCAATCAAGTTGAATCATGTATCATTCTAAAGCCCTGTTAGTGTAGAAAAAAGACTATGGGAGCAATCTTGTTAGAGCTGCCGATTTTGATGTACAGTTTTTTGAAAATCTTGATTTGGTAAATTATGTGAAATTATGATTATTAATGTTTCTGGTGTAACTTAGTAATTACGTTATACTTGAAACATCTCACTTAACTATTTGCAATACATTGTCAAAATTAAATCAAAAATGTATCAAAAACATGAAACAAACATGACGAACAGTCTTGTGAAAAAAATTTATTATGTTATCTTCTAAAATAACCTTTCCAACAACGTATCACTCATCCTGATTGGTGCGGGGACCAGGTGCCATACATTTGTGCCCATCCTCCTTTGCCATTTTCCTAATAAAGAGATTTTGGAAATTTGAACCACTAACATTAAAGTTCGATAAAAAGACTGTAATTCGTGTTTCTACCGCAAACACTAACAACACAAGAACATCGGTTTGGTATACTCAAAATGAGTTCATCCAAATCACGCTGTGGAATAGCCGCCCATGTCCGTTGCAACAAACAAAAAAAGGTCTTCTTGCGACTGGATACCCTCCATATTCGGCAGAGCTCTTCTCTGTAGCATATCCCATGCATGCTCAATCGGGTTAAAGTCTGGCGACTGAGCAGGCCAGGGCAGGACATTGTAGTTAGCTGCGGCGAGAGTCTGTCTTGAAAGCACACGAAACGCCATTGTTCTTCTGCTCAATTTCTGTGTTGAAGAGCGAATTCATATCGAATCCTACGATTGTGCATTGCTATACGTGGTACCCGTAGCGGTCTTCGGGAAAGAAGGTTTACTTCATGCAA
Organism: Bedellia somnulentella; assembly: GCA_963576735.1. Taxonomy (NCBI): domain Eukaryota; kingdom Metazoa; phylum Arthropoda; class Insecta; order Lepidoptera; family Bedelliidae; genus Bedellia; species Bedellia somnulentella. The sequence continues at coordinate 1,230,918 of OY755178.1, forward strand.
GCGATTTCTGACTGTTTGGTCGCTAATTAAGTTCCCTGAAGAGCGATGAAGGCTAACATCATTGCGGTTATTTTTGGAGCTCTTCGAGCTGTGATTTGAATGTTTCGGTCTTGTCTCCGTGTGATGCAGCGAAACCGTCCTCCATGGCGCTCAGCCACTGTACCAGTGCTTCGGTAACGTGTCCAAAGTCGACCGATAACACTCTGACTCGTATTCAGAGCTAAAGCCACAGTACGTTGCCGGGAACCAGCTTCTATCATTCCCATGGCTCTGAGCATTTCTTCCCTGCTTAAATGACGTCGCCGCCCATAAAAACGTTGGTTTTAATCAGTAGTAGGAAAACAGTAGCACTAATAATGTTTTCAATGCGTTGTATGTTTTTATAGGGAAAATATTGATGACTGATTTTCATCTTTTACTCGAATTTGACTGGCAGTTCGTGTTTCAAATTATGAAATGTACGAAAAAAGGATCCATATAATTTATAAAATCCCTAGCTTTTTGCTCGCGACTGCGTCCGCGTCGACTATATTTTTTGCTTCCAGTTTGTATAAAAAAATAAATAAAAGTTATATAAAAGATATGTAGTAGATATAAAGTTATATAAAGGACATTGAGGCTTTTTAAGTGATTGTTCATTGATGCAGTTGGAGACCCAACACTAAAATCTTTTATTTGACTACCTTTTCCCCATTCAACTTCCAAAAGTGGATGAAGAATTACTATCTCCGAAGCTATGGCTACCCATTTTGGGATTTATGGCCGTTAGTGTATGATCCCGGGTCTCTCGAATGTTCATAGAGGTTAGATTTACCGCTACGCCACATAGACGCTAACTTTAACGGCAAATTTAAAATACCCTTTATTTTACATATAACATAACATAAACATAAACGTTCACGCCGTTTATCCCCGAAGGGGTTGGCAGAGGTACCAATACTCCTGAACTCACATGGCAAGCGCCATCTAGTTTCCAGAGAAGGTACCCACGTTTTGCTTAGACAGTGTACTCACGTGATAGGGGGCAGGCCTATCGCCGTTTTGTACGAATACACTGTCACATGACTAAGTACAACTCAGCCATGTGGGTTTCCTCACGATGTTTTTCCCTCACCGTTAGCAACCATGATAAATTAACCACACATATCCCTTTATTTTCTTACAGTTTTACTATTGACAAACAATTAAATTTACTCCCGCTCTCGCTGTATAATGCCGCATTTTTATACCCTACCGATTTCGAATGAATAAAGATAAAACAGCAAGTAAGTAAATGATTGGAAAAGTGCACCGAGTAATTGTATGAGCTACAGGTTAAAGCGCTAGATATTCCACTTCTTACGTATCTTAAAAAACATCGATACCACGGCTTAAAAACACCCAGCGCCATCTATTGCTTACCTCAAGAACTAACGTAACGTAAATACTTACACCAATTAGTAATTCATTTATTTATGGTTATTTCAGGATAAGTAGATATAAACAAACAGTTTAGATAATAAAACAAATTGTACGTCATCCCTCGGGAATTTTTGATGCTGTTCATAGGTGATTGTTAAATTTATCAAATTTTTCGGTATGTTTTGGGTTTTTTTGACGGTAATTTATTAAAACGCTGGTTTATTAGAATAATAGTCGGACAGATGTAGTTGGAGATTCATTCATTTTTCGGAACCATTATTATTTCCCGCATAAAAATGCTTGATACCTAGACACTTTTGATGTGTGTACACACCCTCACGCCATTAGTTCCCATACGGAAGTAAACTTTGGAAACCCATACAAACATGTACAACTTAGCAATGGGGGTTTCCTTACAATGTTGATAATTGAATCACACGTATTATTTTAGAAAAGACAAATTGGTGTAGGGCCAATCCGGTGGCTGATTATGTATCGTTATCGACGGCGATTGTGTTGCAAGATGCAAGTGTCGCTGTCGAAAGTGTCAAATCGCATACTAATTGACAGCGACAGCAACCATCGTGCAATTTGCGACACAATCGTCAGTTGCAAAAGTTATGTAATCAGGGGGCCGATGAGTTACATATATATTACCATCATTTAGTATTTATCTATACTATAATAAGACTGTAACGAGGTCAAAACTGTACATTGAAGAAAAAAATAAATAAATACCGGTGGCATATGTTTATTTTTTTGATACTGAAGCCAAATTTGAACTTTTTGAAAAAAATGTCTGTATGTCTGTCCGTCTGTATGTCCGGTCATCACGTTCATTCTACCAGACAGATCTTGGTCAAATTTTGTATGAATGTAGCTTATACACCTGGCCAACATATAGGATATCATTCATCCCGGATTTCGCAAGGGTTCCCACAGGAGCATAAAAAAACCCTAACATTCCAAACCAAATCGTTACTAATGTATATATTTTATACTAGATGGCGCGAGTAGTTGCTTTCTACATCGCGGTATGAGTTCTTCTTTTCTTTGTTATAAATACTTCAGTTCAGACTTAACTTTTATGACAAATCAAAGTCTGCCGGGTCAGTTAGTTTGTAAGTAAATATTAACATACATTACATTGCAACCCAAACTTAGAACTGCTATCTATGACTGATTGATCGTAGGCATGAGAGATCTAGCTCACTGAAAAGAAAAGAGCGATATATATCTTTATCATGTACTGAACTATATCACTCTTTTAGCTCAACGGCTCATCTAGCTCAGTGTGATTCATATGAACGACGGCTCACGAGACGCTAAAACGTTCACTGATCAGACTCGCTCAAATGAATCTTTTCAGTTGATACTACGAAATGAACTACGTATCGAGCTATTCGTACTCAGATTTCGTGCGGTAACTAAAAAATGACGCTAAAACACTAATTAAATAATTTTAGTATTATTAATAAATATTTAACAATGGAAGCGATTATAAATATCTATGAAACAGTTATCCAACTTGGGATCTCTCTCCATGTTCTTTGCTATATTTTTTAATTGGTAAGCCTATATGACAAACAAATATGCAAAACTCATTCGTTTTTGGGATGGAAAACATTATAAAAAAAAGTTTATAAATAAAAATAGTCGCTATTTTCTATTTCTAGTTTTCCTCATAGAATAAATAACGTATCAATTTACCGAATCAACTCGCTCCGCGCGAGAGTAATGTATATGTCTCTTTCTAGTTCCTACCTCTCTTTCTATTGAATCGACACGCTCCGAGTAGCTCGAACGAAAAGAGCTACTGAGCTAAATGAACTACTGATATAATTAAAACCAAGCTGAGCGAGATATATATGACGCTAGAATAGGTGAACTAGCTCTTTTGAACGGCTCGCTCCTGAGCTACTCATCACTAATTGATCGGTTACAAACTCTCACACAGTCACCAACGGCCACCACCGCAGCATCAGACTGCTATCCATACATACTTACTTAATGCGACATGATAGTCCAGTGGGTAGAACACCCGCCCGAAAACAGACGGGCGTGAGTTCCAATCCTGGGTCGGGCCTACACCAATTTGTCTTTTCTAAAGTCATATGTGTGGTTAATTTATCATGGTTGTTAACGGTGAGGGAAAACATCGTGAGGAAACCCACATGGCTGATTGGTACTTAGTCATGTGACAGTGTATTCGTACAAAACGGCGATAGGCCTGCCCCCTATCACGTGAGTACACTGTCTAAGCAAAACCTTCTCTGGACACTACATGGCGCTGCCATGTGAGTTCAGAAGTATTGGTACCTCTGCCAACCCCTTCGGGGATAAACGGCGTGAACGTTAATGAACGTTTATGAAGTTACTAAATATATTCTCATTTTTGAACATAGTACCTCGGTTCAAAATGGTTTGTTTCATGATTCTTATGAACAATTAAAAAGGGTTTTTTGAAACTCTCTCCCTAAGGGGTTGAAATATCAAATACATGTATATGAGTATAAAAATTTTAGACATTTCTCTATTTATAAATTTGCAACTTGATGCGATTGATTGTTATAAATAACCACTACAAAAAGGAATATATGAAATTCATCTATCAATCATTCATTAGTATATACTAACGGCTATAAATCCAAAAAAGGGCAGCCATAGCCATTTTTTTTGATAGCTTCAGAGGTAGTAATTCTTCGTCCACTTTTGGAAGTTGAATGGAGAAAAGGTAGTCAAATGGGTCTCCAACTGCATCGCCTGCAAATCACTTAAAAGCCTCAATGTTGTTTATATCCTTTACAAAGACCGCGGGAATATAAATATAAAAAAACAGAAGTTAAGATAGTGTTTTGGTATTTTGGATGTAAACGGGATGCAAAAATGTAGTCCACGCCGACGTAGTCGCGGGCAAAAAGCTAGTATGTTATGATTGAATAATGATGATGTGGCAGTGGCTAGTGAAGCTGCCGGACCGGCTGTGCCTGCCGCTGGGCGTGCTGGCGGGCGCGCTGGCCTGGCGCGGCGGCTGGCCCGAGCGGCTGCTGACGGCGGTGGCCGTAACACTGCCCGCCGCGCCGCTCTACTGCCCCGCGCTGTGGCGGGCCGCGCACTGCTACGGACTGGCTAGGTACGTGTCACTATATATATGTGTCACGCTGCCCGCCGCGCCGCTCTACTGCCCCGCGCTGTGGCGGGCCGCGCACTGCTACGGACTGGCTAGGTACGTGTCACTATATATATGTGTCACGCTGCCCGCCGCGCCGCTCTACTGCCCCGCGCTGTGGCGGGCCGCGCACTGCTACGGACTGGCTAGGTACGTGTCACTATATATATGTGTCACGCTGCCCGCCGCGCCGCTCTACTGCCCCGCGCTGTGGCGGGCCGCGCACTGCTACGGACTGGCTAGGTACGTGTCACTATATACATGTGTCACGCTGCCCGCCGCGCCGCTCTACTGCCCCGCGCTGTGGCGGGCCGCGCACTGCTACGGACTGGCTAGGTACGTGTCACTATATATATGTGTCACGCTGCCCGCCGCGCCGCTCTACTGCCCCGCGCTGTGGCGGGCCGCGCACTGCTACGGACTGGCTAGGTACGTGTCACTATATATATGTGTCACGCTGCCCGCCGCGCCGCTCTACTGCCCCGCGCTGTGGCGGGCCGCGCACTGCTACGGACTGGCTAGGTACGTGTCACTATATATATGTGTCACGCTGCCCGCCGCGCCGCTCTACTGCCCCGCGCTGTGGCGGGCCGCGCACTGCTACGGAATGGCTAGGTACGTGTCACTATATATATGTGTCACGCTGCCCGCCGCGCCGCTCTACTGCCCCGCGCTGTGGCGGGCCGCGCACTGCTACGGACTGGCTAGGTACGTGTCACTATATATATGTGTCACGCTGCCCGCCGCGCCGCTCTACTGCCCCGCGCTGTGGCGGGCCGCGCACTGCTACGGACTGGCTAGGTACGTGTCACTATATATATGTGTCACGCTGCCCGCCGCGCCGCTCTACTGCCCCGCGCTGTGGCGGGCCGCGCACTGCTACGGAATGGCTAGGTACGTGTCACTATATATATGTGTCACGCTGCCCGCCGCGCCGCTCTACTGCCCCGCGCTGTGGCGGGCCGCGCACTGCTACGGACTGGCTAGGTACGTGTCACTATATATATGTGTCACGCTGCCCGCCGCGCCGCTCTACTGCCCCGCGCTGTGGCGGGCCGCGCACTGCTACGGACTGGCTAGGTACGTGTCACTATATATATGTGTCACGCTGCCCGCCGCGCCGCTCTACTGCCCCGCGCTGTGGCGGGCCGCGCACTGCTACGGACTGGCTAGGTACGTGTCACTATATATATGTGTCACGCTGCCCGCCGCGCCGCTCTACTGCCCCGCGCTGTGGCGGGCCGCGCACTGCTACGGACTGGCTAGGTACGTGTCACTATATATATGTGTCACGCTGCCCGCCGCGCCGCTCTACTGCCCCGCGCTGTGGCGGGCCGCGCACTGCTACGGACTGGCTAGGTACGTGTCACTATATATATGTAATAAGTTTGTTATTTAATGAAACAAAAACCACGTTGTTGCTCTGTAAAAAAGATTTATTTTATGTTATAAAATACATTTCTTACTTAATCTAGAACCTACATCAAACTAAACATTAAAAATACCATTAACTTACCTGTAAAAAAGAAACAACATTAAAAGCTATTGCTTCAATTATAGTATTTTACTGATATTTCATTTATTTAACATTCAGCCATTTTCATTAAATCAAACTAGCGTGAGTGATGCCATATAGAAACAAGTGCTGCCACCACTAAAAATAACTCTTTGACAAAATGTCAAAGATGAACAATGCATGTAACTTAAATGTAATGAAGAGCAAATTAAGGTCTTCATTTACATCTCCCCCCCTTCTCTAGGCCATTACTGGTATAAGTTTGGTGATGTGAAATAAGTTTGGTGATGTGAAATAAGTTTGATTCAAGCTTTTTGTATCCCGTACTTATCCTATATATTGAATCTGACAGTTTTTCTAAAATTTTGTAGGGTCCAATCTTTAACTCATCTAATTTCTTTCTATTTAATCTATTACCATTCTCTACATATACGGAATCTCCTTCTTTTAATATAATTTCCTTTCTGTTTTTGTCAAAAAGTTTTTTATTATAATTGTGTGATTTTATACTTCTTTGTAAAGCTATCTTTCTATCTTCTAATAAACCATTTGAAGTTTTTTGTTCTTTTAATTCTACTGGTAAGATATCAACAGCTTTCCCTTCCATTAAATAAACCGGGGAAAATCCAGTCACCGTATGTTCCGTTTCGTTATAACATTTAATACACTCATGAGCGACCGTTGTCCATGCTTTCTTATTATCTTTTTCGTTAAGTTTGCATCTAATTTTGTTAACTATAGTCTGATTTAACCGTTCATTTAGTCCGTTCGAAAAAGGTGAATTAACTGCCGTGAATATAATAGGGATATATATATTATTTTGTTTTAAAAAACTTTTGAATTCTTTTGAGTTTATACCTGGGTATTGATCAGATAAAATTATTCCAATTTTGTTATCAGAACAAACTTTTTTAACGAGCTTTATAAAATCATCTGAATGTTGTGTTTTTGATGTCAAAATGTAAGCAAATCTGGTGAAGTGGTCTACCAAAAGGTGTAGGTATTTCTTTGTAGAGCGAGAGCCACCAAAGCCACCTATGGTATCTATAGAGACAATTTCGAAAGGGTACGTAGCGGGACCCAAATGGGACATCAATCCATAATTGAATTTAGTTCTAGATTTATTTTTTATGCATATCTCACAATTGTTACAAACCATTTTAATATTTTGCAATAAATTTCTTGATGTATAGTATGGTCTTATTTTAGTTTCTATTTGTTTTAATCCTATGTGGCAGTATGAATAATGTATATTTTTTATAATTTTTTTACAAAATTCTTCAGTAAGTATAATTTTTTATTTTTTTCCTATCTTCTTGAAATATATTTTATCTCTTAATATTAATTTGTTTTTTTGTAGTTGTATGTGTTCATTTTTGTCTTGGTCGTTTCGAATATCTTCTAGTTTAATGAAATTGACTACCTTTAAAATTTCCTCTTGATTCACATGTGGTTCTAATACAGGATTTCTGCTTAAACTGTCTGCTTCCAAATTATCTTTCCCCGGACAATATATTATATCAAAATTAAATTGTGATAAATAATATGTGAGATCCCCTAATTCTTCGTCAGTCCTTGCCTTTATATTTAGTTTTTCTAGAGGTTTATGGTCAGAAAATACTTTAAATTGTTTCCCTATGAGCCAATGCTGCCAATATTTGACTGCCTCTTTTATTGCCAAACATTCTAGGTATATAGCTTTTTTTCGTTTTTGACTATCATTTAATTTTCTTGAAAAATATGCACACGGTTTTTCTTCTCCTTTTGGTTGTGGTTGTTTTAAAATAGCTCCTATACCCAGAATACTGGCGTCAGTATAAATATAAATAGGCAATTCTGGGTCAAAAATTTCCAAAATAGGTTTAGAGCACAGAAGTCTCTTTACAGTATCAAAACATCCTTGACATTTTTCTGTCCAAGTAAATGTTTGGTCTTTTCTTAATAAATTATGTAAAGGATCTAACAAAACTGCTATGTTTGGTATATATTTTCCGTAAAAATTAATTTTACCTAAAAACTGTCTAATATTTTTTTTTGTTTTAGGAATGGGAAAATCCTTAATGGAAATTAAATTATCTTTTAATGGAGTGACAGTATTATTTTGTATAATGTGACCTAGGTATTTCACAGAATCTTGTGCAAAGTTACATTTAGAGAATTTCAACCTAAAGCCCTCTTTAGAAATTGCTTCCAATAGCAAGGATAAGTGTTCAATATGTTCTTCAAATGTTTTAGAAAATACCAAAATGTCATCGATGAAATTCACTGTAAACTCAGATAATTTGTGTTTTCTTATAATACTTGTTAGTATTCTTTGGAAAATTGCAGGAGAAGTTTTTAAGCCAAATGGTAGACAGGTCCATTGCAAATGGTGTTCCTGTGTGACAAATGCTGTTTTTTTCCTATCTTCTACTCTTAAAGGTATAGACCAGAAAGCTGAATTTATGTCCAAAGTGGAGAATAATTTGCAATTTCGTGTCTTAATCATTAAATCTTCTATGAGTGGAAATGGTTGAGATTGAGGTATTACTATTTTATTCAAATCCCGAAAATCAATACATAGTCGAGATTTCCTACCTTCTTCCTTTTTATATGCTAATGTCACCGGAGCTGCAAAAGGACTATAAGATTCTTCAATTAATTTTTTTTCTAATAATTTTGAAACTTGGTGTTCTATCTCTTTCTTGTCTTGAAAATTACACCTATATGGTCTTTTGTTGCAATATGTGTCTACTTTCAAATCTATATGTGCTTCATAGTCCTTCACTGTCCCTACATCATACTTATCTTTTGCAAATAGTGATTTGTATTTACATATTAATTTATCTATTTGTGACTGTTGTTGAGTATCTAAATGATTGACTGAAATGTTGAAGTTTGTCACTTCTATGTTTTCATTGAAGTTTACTATGTAATTATCATTATAAAAAAAATTTTGTTTGTTTTGTATTTTTTGACCTGTAAATCCAGGAATATTATCATTATTTTGTTTTGTCTCTTTGTTTAGTTTTTGAGTGATTGTTAAGTCTTCGTTTTGAATTAGATGAAAGGATTTTATGCAATCTAATCCAATCAAAAAGTCATAATCAAAGTTTTGTTCATCTATAACAAAAACATTGATATTTTGTTCAATATCAAAAATTTTTATCTTTAATTTTACAATTCCTATTGACTTTTTTACACCATTAATCGTTTTTAAATTTGTATGATCATTGTTATTGTTTAGTTTTTTAAGGAAAATAACCTTGAATTAATTAAACTCACATTTGATCCTGAATCATAAACCCCCAGTGTCTCTATGGAATCATTTATTTTTAATTGTATTTTGATTAATGGTGGAATCACTAGTTTTTTGGATCTATTTCATTTAAACTCATTTCTAATTCAGAATGATTTACACTCCGAATGGATTCTTTCTTAAAACGATCGTTATCTTTGTTCCTAAACCAACATACAGATTCTGGATGATACCGAGTAACTCTTTTCTCCTTTTCACAGATCCTGCATGCTTTTTCCCTAGTCTTATTTTCTTTAGTCTTAATTTCTACCCCCTGTAACATTCCATTTCTTTTATTCATTAAATATTCCAAACCTCGTATACTACCATACAAATCTTCAGTGTTCATTAATTTATCCCTGTCAATCTCATCCGCTACAAAGTTTGGTAACCCAGTTACTATTAAATCAATTAAAGTAGGTTTATCTATGAACTTATTCACCTCTAATAAAAGCCTCTCTTTTTTTAAAGCATATTCCAGTAACGAGCCCTGTCTGTATTTAAATGTAATAGCATACCTTATGGGTGTCCAGCCCTTGCTTGCATATGTCTCACAAAAGCTTGTTTTCCAAATACACCATTTTGAGTCAACTGTATGCTTAATAAGCATAGAGTTGTACCAATCCTGACAATAATCATCTAAAAATAATTTAAACATTTGAATTATTTGTAGGTCCTCGCATATACCTACACGAACACATTCATTTTCAAAAGTGGCCATCCACTGTGTAACACTTGTTGTTTTTCTTGTGAACTTTTCTAAAGCAAACTTTTCTGATGCGCTCTTCAAATTGAATTGTTTACTTTCTTTCTTCGATTCAGAAATTTTTTCCAAGATTCTTGTCAATGTTTCTACAGACAATTCACTTGTAGAAACTCCCTCTTGTACTTTTTGTGTGACTTCCTCCAGTAAATACCCTTTAAATTGCATATTTCCATCTTCATCCTTATATGTCTCACTTAAGTCTTGTGTCAATGAAATCCAAACTTGTCTTTTTTCATGCCGTCTTTGTAGTGTAGCTTTTATTCTTGAGAAAGCTTGTGTTT